>OV277693.1:20713555-21026055 GCA_922987775.1 Agonopterix subpropinquella
AAATTTTTTTGCGACGTAGGCTTGTGTCACTCTGGGAATAGAAGACCTTGTTTTTTAGACTATGCGCTATACTCACATTTTTAGCTTTTTTTAAGCTAGAATACTATTTCTAATAACATGATGAACTAAAAAAGTAATTAAATGTTGATGACGCCAGTGGGTGGTTGTGGGTATTTAGTACAACTTTTCATACATCGCGCGCGTTTTGACGTTCGATTAAAAGTTGCTAATTTGACTAATTGTCCCGGACTGTCCAATCCCCTATTCCAAACAGATTATCTAGTTCCTGAATCTAGTATTTTGATGCTTAGATAATGATATACAGTGAAATTGAAATACATAAATATATTTGAGTAGAGTGCGCATTGCAGTTTAGTATGGAACAACCAATTTTTGTTTTGCGATTTCCTGTTTGGTTTTTTGTTTTAATTAAAGAAAGAAAATATTTTTATTTGCAAACAACAAAACACACTGACAAAATTATACAACGTGTTAATAAATTAGCGCAAAACCTCATACACCCCAACTGATTTATAACAAAATAATTAGATTGAAACAATAATTTCATTATTTTGTTAGTTAAAATTTTAAGTTATTCGCATTTTTAGTTTTGAGATTAAATTGATTTGTTATCATTTCAGCAATGAATGAAAGCGCTAACGTGCTCATGGATACATTTTAATAATCTTGTTTTGGTAGTAAGTATTGTGAGTGTGCCAGTGCGGTGGGTTGACATCGGGTTAAGAAAATATAAAATTTTTATAAAAAATTATTTAATATTTTGAAAAAAATTACCTATGTTGATAATTCGATTCTGCTCTCGATTCTAAACAAACTACTTTCTAGTTTTGCGTTAATTCATTAACACGTTGTATAGATACTTATAAAAACTAAACTAAAACACACAATTTAAAAATTACATAATTAAGAGCAGTGTGTGCCGCAGCAGCAAACAGGGTTACGACTCAGCATTATGCTGGGCTCAACGAGCTCAGTGCTGATTTTCTGTCGCACCCAAATTAATTACAATGCGAATCCCATAGCGAAAGTTATTCAGATCGATTAAACACCCATAAGACATGTAACGCGTAATGAAGTTTACAGCCCTGTATAAGTATCACATTCATATTTATTCGGGGAGAAAATTTTTGTTTTCCCGTCGACCTTATATAGAAAAAAAAATGGCTATAATATAATACAGCACGTTAACTATGACCTACCTTCTTAGGCTCCTTCTTGAAGGCAAGTTTGGTCTGTTTGAGGCCGTCTCCCTTCTCTCTCTTGTCCACTTTCTCAGCCTTCTCCGGCTTTTCCTTTTTCACCCGCGCTTTGCCTTTCTTCTCCCCGCTCGATGGACTTATTCCGACTGGATCATCCTGAAAACATGCAATATTATAAACATGGTTAGGGTTTAATGAAAGAGCTAATCCCAATCTCAAGTGCGTCCATATACATAGCATGTACATTGTTATGGAGGTGCTACTTGGGAATGTTCCTCCATTGAAAAGGGAAGTACTTCCGCCAGGCTACGTGTGATGCCTGGGGACCGGCCGTGGTCCAACAGTTCTTAGTTGGACCTTGTATATATATCGAATCTCTGTGATTATTTCTCTTGCGCGATTTATGTCTTGCATTCGATTGTGAACCTTATGTGTAGTAGGTTACGAGTTACGTATTTACGATGAATGTTGTCTTTGTATGTAGCATGTTTCCGCGAGCGACGGTATCGCCATCTGTTGGCATCTTTGCTATAACTTTGTGGGTGCTGACATCTGTAGCAGTTCCCCACATTGTCACTGATTATCCAGGTCAGGGGTTCCTAAACTTTTCTTTATTACGCCTCCCGCCTCCTTTGTACAAACAAAATATAGTTCCAGCCAAAAGTATACATGATCAAAATACGTTGAAGAGTTCCACACCGATGCGTAGGTAAAGCAGTAAATAAAAAGGTCATGCATAAAAAGTAGGGTCAAGTAGACACCTAAAACTTTAAAATGTTTTCAAAGTCCTACAGCTCCCTTCAGCATACTTCGCCTTCGTCAATTTCTGCGTAGGTAACTAAGGTAACGCAAATGTTCTATGGCAAATTCCATACTCAATCGGCGCTAATTTTGACCCCCGCGAACGGTGTTCTTCGTCTACATTGGGCCTAAGTGTTGTGCCATAATTCACATGCTTGCTATAACGTTATCAGCTCGCAACTATGAAATAAACTAATAAAAAAATAAAGAATTAAATAAATAATTAAAGAATATTAAAAATATTTTCTCTCAACCCGCAATCCAGGCCTGAACCCTATTGGACATCCAGGCGCACCGCGGGATATCGCCCCTACTTGGTTGACATCCCAAATATACACACTAAGCGCCTTTCAGCATCTTTTATGATTACACAGCCAAGGAGTGGAATGCCCTGCCTACGTCATCAGTATTCCCGAACGCTTACAGCCCGAATTCTTTTAAAGTACGATTGAACAGGCTTCTTCTGGGTAAGTTCGCTACATCTTCGACCGCATCTTTGTCCTGAGGACTGGATTGAGGTCAAGAGCAAACCCATCTTTAATAAAAAAAAAACCTGTCGCCGCAAGAAAGTTTTCATTGTGTCTAATAAACATTAGGGCTAACGCTATGAGGCCTATGAGTTATTTGCAAAGGAATCTTTTCACTTACCGGATCATACTCTTTCTTGGTCTCCTTCTTGATCTTGGCCTTCTCAGCGGCCTGTATCCTCTTGATAAGCTCTTCAGATATCTTGGGCTCCACGCGGCGACCGTTGCTCGACGGCTGGATATCGAAAAACGACTTGCGGTTCTTCTTATTCGCCGCCTGCATAGATAATATAATTTAGTATTTCTGTGTGAAAATGTTACACATATTGTATTCCAAAGGTGTGATGACTCGATCATGGAACCTTACCACGAAGGCAAATCACTATGAATTTCTCGACTCAAAAATTGATTTATATCTTTGAAATTGGCCGATTTCTTTGTATCCAAAGCCGTATAAATTACCAGAGAGTACTATAGAGGAGTAAAAAACGTAAACATTGGAAATTTGACATATTTTATCGAATTTTTTGTAAAAATCGGTCGCCGCCGCGCCGCGCCGTATTATTTTCATTGTTTCTCTTTGTATACAGTAATGTTGTGAATTTGATGTTTATTTCTACAATCTAAATGAGTGTAGGAAGCGTGAAAAACAAAAAACAACTTGAAAAAACAACGAGAAGTTGGAGAATTCTGTTGATTCTTCCACGAATCAGCCGCGCGGAGGCCTACCGCGCGCGCGGCTGATTTCTCCGGTGCTTCACAGATCGGCTATCGGAGGCTACCCAGGGCTTGAGAAGTTAAACACATTTTAGTCAAAATATTAATTTTACATTATCTTGTGAAGTCATTAAAATCTACCTCCGCTTCGGAATTTGTATAGCTGTAGAGAAGATGCGGCCAAAAACTAAGCAAGAACACATTTCTTGAAATATAATACTAGCTAAAGTTCCCGAGAAGCTAGAAACTAGTCACTAAGAAACGTCACAAACTTTAATCAATCGCAGAATAATTTCGTTGCATTTGAAAATACGTACAAAGCATTAAAATCATTATTAAAAGAAATATTTTATAACTTATATTTGATTTGATTTGTCTGAACAATCTAGACTATTATAAAATAGACTATTATAAAACTGTAACAGAAGTGTGTCTGTACATTGAAGATATTTGCAAAAAAAAGATTACGATATGATTTTTAGATGTCTCTAATTCCAAATCACCAATTTTTGGATTTTTTGTCTGTCTGTTTGTTTGTTTGTTTGTTTGTTTGGGTGTTTGTTTGTTCGAGTATCACGCAAAAACTCTTGAACCGATTTTGATGAAACTTTTTTTGTTTGATAGCTTATCATCTGACTTAAAATCTGGTATATAATTTATGCGGACGAAGTCGCGGGTAAAAGCTCGTGTATTAATAAAACTGTTTAATTTACCTTCATCCTTTCCATCTTTACATAAGCATGAAAAACAAAAAAAAATGTAATATATAACTAAAATAAAAAAAGTTATGTATAACATAATTATAATAAAAAATGTTTAACCTACTTCGTCCCACTGCTGCTGGGCAAAGGTCTCCCCTAAACTCTTCCACATAACTCTATCCAATGCGGCATCCCTCCATTCGTTGCAATAGGCATCCATGATCCAACTCATCGCACCACTTTTCCGGGGTGTGCCTCGACCTCGACTACCATCATTAGGCACCCATTGCCTGCGATTGATGTCCACCGCTCGGTGTGCATTCAGCAAACATGCCCAGCCTAGTCCCACTTTACTTTTACAGATTTCGCACCTACATCACCTATTTGAGTTTTAAAGCGCCGTGTTGTGTTCCGGATACAGTCCATCCTTTTCATACCTAGTTTATATACTATGCTCCATATAGCTCTCTGACAAATCTGCAGTTTGGACTTATGAACCTTCGTTAATGACCAGGTTCGGGCACCGAAGGTTAGGATGGGCAGACTACTAATATAATTATATGATATGAATAGAATATCTGCGTGCGATAGTGAAAACTAAGAAATTACTACATGTTTATGTACAGTTTCTTATTGGCCGTCTTTATTTTGAAATCTTTGTTGAGGTTGTTGAGTGTGATGGCTTGAAGCACGCCTAAAGTAAGTACATAACACATTCAAGCAGCCTGTATATTTGTATAAAGTACATTAAACACAAAGCTCACCATAGCCTTGGAGGTCTTCTTGTTAGTAGTGTTCTCTTCGTCCCTCTCTTTCTGCTCCACTTCGTCCAGTTTCAAGAGGAGCGCGTCGAGGTCGTCCCGCCATAACATCGACGGAGTTTTCGTTCTGAACAAATAATCTACAATTATACAGTGTTCACTAATACGCACTGGACCCGCATGGTGGCGTATGGAAACTTTGGAAAATATGTTAAGAGGATAGACTACATTTTTTCCATACAAACATATTCCCCTGTTTCCTCTGCTATGTCCTTCTGCTTTGCTTTTTTGCATAAAATAATTACTTTAGATTAGATTAGATTTCTTTATTGCATTCATGTACCTACAGCTTACGGTGGTAAAGAATTGGGTATTTGACTACATTCAATATATTTTATTTTTATCTACTCAATAAAAAAAGGGTTAGAAAATAACGCTAAACTCCCATTTTCATTGGTTTTTAGCTTGAAAACTATTTTTAATAACAAGATAAACTATAAAAAGTAATGAAAATGTTGATGACGTCACAACTCAATATTTAGTACAAATCTTCATACAAAGCGCATGTTTTGACGTCCGATAAAGAGTAGCTGATTTGACTAGTTGTCAAGTAGCCTATTATAAGCAAAGTATTTACATGAACCCTGGTAGGGCGCAGCAACGCAGAGAGCGAGCGCTAAGCGAACTTTAAGAACTAGGAATCTTCAAAAATACCCAATTTTACCGCCTGTTTTCAGACAGCCAGCAAACAAAAGACATTGCCCATGTGACGAAGTGTATTCGTTTCGGTCGTTTCGCAGCTGGCGAATGTGAACTATCAAAGAACACATACAAATCGTATGATAGCTGAAATTATACGCAGGATAGGAGGAACATCGTGCTTCCCAAGGAAATGGAAATTATCCTTTACTATCGTGGCATTTCCTATAAAATTCAAATTAAAATTTACCAGTTTTGTATGCGTAACGGGATTGGGCAATGTATTTTTGACGAATATAACCAAACAAGAAAAACATATAGAAAGCCAGTCTTTCTCATATTATTCTTGAAAGATTTATAAAAATCGATTTAGTTTCGGAGGAGGAAACAGTCAGTCCAAGCTGCAGTTGTCTCTTTCGCACTCTAGTCAAATCTCTAGACAAATACGTATACAGACGGAAAAATGACATATTCTCCAAATTTCTTCGTGAGCCCGCCTTTAATCTTAAGCAGTTGGTACCGGATAATGCCCAGACGGGGCGGTGCTATAGGTCTAGCGCTTAACTGAGTAGGTTCCTGCGATAGTGGAGCGGCGCGGGAGGGGGTGAAATAAGACCTAACAGTGCTTTCGCGCTTTAGAGCGACAGTCGACAGACGTCCTATTTCACCTGTAGAATACGATTGTTTTCCATCCAGAATCGTCATTCTCTTGCCCTTATCCCATTATTTGGGGTCAGTGCAATATATAGGGTCCTTCTTAAGGGGGCACTGAGCCTATAGTGCTGCCCTCAATCGTATTTTTTTAAATTCATAACTAATATACAACATTTCCAAAAACAAGAATGTCACATTGTAAAATGCATCTAATGGCGCTTGATTCGGCATTGTTATTACCACGTACAGCGCGCGACGAATACGACGCAGCCGTCTGGAGTGAGTGGCAGAAGTCATACAAGCGCATCGCTTACGATGCACCAAAGGACTTGTGTCGGTTCCTACGGCAGAGTGACGGACGCCTGGTAACACGAGTCTCTAACGGCATATGTCCGTACCACTATAATCTATTTCCGCGCAGTTTTTGAGTCACAGGCGCTCTTTCTACTCGAACTTTCTATTCATATCCAGTCCACTACAGTAGCACCACCATCTATCAGCTAGATCCAGTCGCTTTTCACGTTCATTTAACAGCCCATCACCAAAGATAATCAGATTTGTATGTAATCATAAAAAGTTAATTAGAACGAGTCAGTAAGTGAACATACTTGAGAGCGGTGAGCTCGGTGAGCTTCTGGTCCCTCTGCTTGAGAAGTTCGTCCTTCTTCTCCTTGGTCAGCATCCACATGGACATGCCCAGCAGGTAGTTGAACTTCTTCACTTCTTTCAAATTCTGGAATGCTTTCTCTGCAACAATCATAGGTTGGCATAATTCGATACAGTCCAGGAATTTTATTTTTTTTAGCATTTTGACATTTTTCTGAAGCTGACTGCATCATGGCCATTGCTACCTTGGCCGGGAAAATTATTAAGATAATTTCAGAGAAATGTCAAATGATGATTAAATTCAGATTCAGACAACAAAAATGCATCCCATTCAGCCGTAAACGTAATTTTTCAAATAACTCGAGAAATGGATAGAAAAATCGTAATTTTGTTATACAGGGTTATTTGTAATTCGACGTATTCCTTTCAGGACGTTAAAGGGCAGCCTAAATGCAATTATGTGAACCCCCATATATGGGGTCGGAAATTAATAGTTTTCGAAAATCGTGGAATTTAAGGTTTTTTACAAAAACACAAATTTTTTCACACTTTTTCTTAAATAAATAAAAATATGCTTATTCTACGGCGTCGATTTGAATTATAATTCATAGCTAACACTTTTTCCGAGATTTTTTCATAAATCAATGTCTGATCATTCTGAGCAATTCAAAATAAATCAATAACAATGACGGTTAATTTTTGAAAAAAAATTACAGAGTCCTGAAATCATGCTTTTTTTCTCAAAAAAATTGTATGAAAAAAAGTGTGCGTTTTACTGAAATAACTTCCTCGTTTTGTTAGCTTTCTAAAAAGGTATAAATATTTTAGAAATAAATGGAATTACAATAACAAACAGATTTTTTACTTAGTACGTGATACGTAGAAGCAACATTCTCATGGAGAAAAATTTTACGAAAATTCTTTTGATAACATTATTTATTACTTTAAATCTACACATCATACTCAGAGTGAGCCCCTCGGTTCCGAACACATTCACGCAAGCACTTTCTTAGTTCACTTTTAGTTACTATTGAAGTAAAGGTAAAATCTCATTACCTCCGCTACGTTTATTTTGCGCTGCCTTAAGTCTTCTACGTCGTTTACTGGGGTTTGATAAACAAGGTCTTTCATTGTGTCCCCAGACATAAAAATTACATGAGGTCAAGTCGGGACTTCTTGCAGGCCAAAGAGTGGCCCTCCTCTACCAATCCCTGAAATGGTTACGTTGCTGGCCTGACTTGCAACTTGTTCGAATAAATGGATTGGTAGAGGACCACCTATTGGTGGTCTGCAAGAAGCCCCGACTTGACCCCATGTTATTTTTATATCTGGGGACACATAAAAGACATTGTTCATCAAACCCCAGTAAACGACGTAGAAGACTTAAGGCAGCGCATAATAAACGCAGCGGAGGTAATGAGATTTTACCTTTACTTCAATAGTAACTAAAAGTGAACTAAGAAAGTGCTTGCGTGAATGTGTTCGGAACCGAGGGGCTCACTCTGAGTATAATGTGTAGATTATAATTAATAAATAATGTTATCAAAAGATTTTCGTAAAATTTTTTCTCCATGAGGATGTTGTCTACGTATCACGTACTAAGTAAAAAATCTTTTTTGTTATTGTAATTCCATTTATTTCTAGAAGATTTATACCTTTTTAGAAAGCTAACAAAACGAGAAAGTTATTTCAGTAAAACGCACACTTTTTTGCATACAATTTTTTTGAGAAAAGAAGCGTGATTTCAAGACTTTGTAATTTTTTTTTTCAAAAATTAACCGTCCTTGTTATTGATTTATTTTGAATTGCTCAGTATGATCGGACATTGATTAATGAAAAAATCTCGGAAAAAGGGTTAGCTATTAATTAAAATTCAAATCGACGCCATAGAATAAGCATATATTTATTTATTTAAGAAAAAGTGTGAAAAAATTTGTTTTTGTAAAAAAACCTTAAATTCCAAATATCTCAAAAACTATTAATTTCCGACCCCACATATGGGGGTTAACATAATTGCATTTAGGCTGCCCTTTAACGTCCTGAAAAGAATACGTCGAATTACAAATAACCCTGTATACGAGCGATTTACATAATATCCAACTGGTTTTCGAATTTTGATACCTTTCCTAAAATGAAAAAATGTCCATTGCTGACATGACACGAGTAATCTTACCAGGGTCAACAGGTTTGCCCTTCTCAGCCTCGGGCTCCGGTTCGGGCTCCTCCTCGGACTCCGCGCCGTCGTCCTCCAACGCGACGAGGCCTTGCATCTTGGACGCGCGCTTCTTCCACTCGGCGATGGGGTCCGGAGCGTAGCCTGAGGAAATATACATATTTTAAATAATAATAAAATTAAAAGATGACTTTATAAAATCAAATGTTCAGACTGATTCGTTAATGCCCACGTAGATTTCGACTTGTTTATGATTAAAAGATTCGATTTGTTTATTTCATTCATTTACAGCTTAAGGTGGTAAAGAAAGCTTATGATTATGACCTTCCTCACACCACTCGCCACCTGCCAAATTTAATTGAAATCGTTTCTGCAGGCACGAAGAAGAATAGGGCTGTAGTAGAGCGGGGCATTATTTAGTTTAGTGGGGTAGTAGCGAAATGGAACGGGGTGGTAGTGCAGGAGTGGGGCAGTAGCGGAATGGCGTGAGCAAAAGCGGAATAGCGTGGGCAGTAGCGGAATGGCGTGGGGCAATAACGGAATGGCGTGAGGCAATAGCGGAATGGCGTGGGGCAGTAGCGGATTGACGTGGGGCGGTAGCGAAGGATGGATGCAAGAAACAGCGGAATAGGGTCATTATTCCAGCCGAACTTAGCAATTACTTGGGGCGCGATATGTCTCCATACAAATCAAATACTAACACCTAACAACACCCCACTGGTCTGTCCCATTCCTGCCCCTTCTTGACAGGCGCTTAAAGCACGGCGCGACATGACGAGACGACGGGCTCACTACTCGTCACACTGGACAGAGTTCTGGTACTACTATTGAAACATGGATGTTCTGAGTTTCCAGAATATCTCAGACTTCCCCGGGGAGTATAGTCATGACATGAGCATTTATGGGTATTAAATAAAACAGACTAACCTCTCTTAATAAGTTCGTCAACCATGACCTTCCTCTTCTTGTTCTCAACGACCAGGCCCTTGTCGCACTTCTCCAGGATGAACCGGGCCTGGTTGGACAGCTTGTCCGCCTCGGCCTGCAGTTGCCCCTCCAGGTAGTCCTTACGCCGCCGGTAGTATTTGAGGCGCAGGTCGTAGAACGTGCGCAGAATCTCTTCTACTTTCTCGTATCTGTTGAAAGAACAATTATAATCAGTATATTTAGCTGTTGGATTGACGTCTCCTTGGTGTACAATACACAAAAAATCTATTTGAACCACTCTGACTTTCTATGTCCTCCTGGTGAATATTTTTTGAACATAACAATATAATTTGATAACCAAATCCTAGTGTATGGTGTATTTATTTCGTCCGTATATCAAATTCCCAACAGCATCAGCTAAAAAAAGTTCATTGCTGACAGCAGAGAGCTTAGCATGCCACCCCCAAGAAATGACAAAAATCTAGACGTAACGATAAATGATAATGAAAAATTGTAACAATAAAATATTAAATATGTTAGATACTAGTAGCTTATAGGTTCATAATAATCATACAATATGTTTTTTGCATTAACCTCCTGTGTACGCACGGCGACACATCAAGCTATACAAAACCAAAATAAGCTGGCCGCGCGTAGGTCGCGTAACGCATAGCGTCGTGCGGCCAGCTTATGTTGGTTTTGTATAGCTTGATGTGTCGCCGTGTGTACATTTGTACTTCTCATAGGACATAAGAAATAATAAATCTATTGATGGTGTTTTGGTTGGCGATTATAGTACATTACTGCAGCGGCCAGCAACAGAGGCATTGATGGACGAACGTGTAAATGTGGGCCGAGGCGAAGCCGAGGCACACATACGTAAGTCCATCAATGCCTAGTTGTGGCCAAGGCTTGTATAGTACTTTTCTCAAATAATGCGCGGAAATTAAAACAGTCAATTTTCTCAAATAATTCGCGGAAATTAAAACTCTTTTCAAAATCAATGACGAACATCAAACGAACATCGAACAACAATTAGTTTTTTTTTCAATAAACAGCTTTCTATTTGCAAGCCAGTTCGAAATTTAAATAAAACCTTTGATAAGTTACCTCCTTGGTCGCCATTCGGAGAAAAAGATCGTTCCATTTTTAAATTACACGACAGATATGAGTTTAGTATGTAATTTATTTGGTCGCTAAACACGACAGATATGGATTTTCATACAATATTGCCGGCCGCTGCGCGCATGTATTTGGCCAGTACTGCAATTTCGATTTATCTCGAAGAAGGTTGTCAAAATAATGCTCACATTTCCAAGCATGTTTGAGAAAAAACACTAACAATAGATTTTATTATTTCTTATGTCCTATGAGAAGTACAGATGTACGCAGGAGGTTAAAGTAAATTGTAAATATTTTATTTTTGGAAAACAAATTAAGAGTTTTTTTATCTGTGGATTACAAAAACTGAAACGCGGGCGGCCCTGATTAAGCATCGTGTGACGTCACATTTCAAACAATAAAACGTCATGCTATTTGAAGTTTGGTAGTTAGCTTTACTTATACTTTGTAAAATTTTGCTTGATACCTATACATACATCTGTCACATACGTATATTTTTGAGGTAAGTCTCTGTCAAATTAAAGATTGAAAAATTCAGTCTCGGGCGGGACTTGAACCCGCACCCTTCCAAACCGGGGAAGTGCGTTATCCAATTTCGCTACCGAGCCCACTAGCCAGAGAACGAATTTTTCAATCTGTTGCGTCTGTTAAGTCTCTGTCACTCTTATTTCTTACGCATCGCTCCGTCCTGCTGTCACAGGTATCAAGCAACTATAGATTATTAAAAAATACTTAACGAAAAAATCAACCGGTCGTTATGGCGATCCTTGGGGGAGGCCTATGTCCAGCAGTGGACGTCCATCGGCGAGATGATGATGATGATGAATATTATGAACGTAACACAATGCAAGGCACAGCACGTTCACGTTCTTTAAGGCATAAGCACAAGTGCGGTAGAAAAAGTTCAATAGTGTGTACTAACTTGTTCAAACAGTTGAGGTTGTCGAAGGCGTTCATGCAGGTCAATGAGATGGTGGTCTGCAGTTTGAACACCTTGTGGACGCCTTCCGCCTCCACCTCGGCGAGCTTGCCGGGCAGTAGCGACACCACGAAGCGCACCGTCGTATCTGTGTTGTATTCCTGCAAACAATTCATTAGTTCAGCTTTTGCAACCATAGTTCCATTCCTCAAAAGGATAAAGGAACCCTTATAGGATCACATTGTTGTCCATCCATTCGTCTGTCCATCCTTTCCGTCGAGACCCTTACATCCGCACTCGTCCTGTTTATTTGGGATGTGAACGATTTGAGAAGCATGACGTTTTGGGAAAAAACATTTACGCACGTAGAGAGCCCTCTCCTTTTGAAGTAATGAACCCCCTAAACTTCTAGCGCACCCTGGGCTCGCGAGCCTATAACCAAGAATCCATCCACCCAAAGCCATCCATTTCGGTTTGCGCCAATCGTATTAATTGTGATTGCGCCATACAAATATTAAAAATCTCATCTCCTTTCCGCTTCAACCATGTACACTGATGCTAAGTGGAAAGATGAGTAAATAACAAAATCCTATTGGTTGTTCACAACACATCTCTCCTCTCTGCATATTACTGTTACTGCTTTGATGAATCCCGGGCCTAAAGTTGCTTAGCAAAACAAGACGTGTTGATACTTTGCTGACGGCAATTTCATACTCAAGACATCACCTAGACAGAAGAATAATTCCACTCACCCTATATTCCTGTATGACCGGTTTCACTTTGTCAGTCCCCAGCATGGGTTCCAGAACGTTCTCCTTGTAATTCTGCGTCCACGCGCCGACTGGGAGCTCGGTAATCTCGACCTTCTCGCCGGGCAGGATGGCCGCCTCGCCGGAGATGACGTATTTGTCGCCGAAACCTTCCACTGTCCCTTTGAAGTTCTTGTACCATGGATGCATGGGTTTAGGCTCTTCGCCGTCTAGCATACGTCTGTAGAGAGAGGGTTTAGTTTAGGGATAATGGAAACACGATGCAAATACAATTTCTTCAATTACAGATTTTTTATTCATTTTAGTAAGCACTGCGAAATGAAGTGAAAACAAAATACGAAGTCGAATCACCACGAATTAATTTAATTAAAGAAAAAAAAGTGTGAATGTTTCCAAAGCTTGAACTTCAATAGAAAAGTCGACGCTTTCTTTTTCAAGAGCATCAAAATCACCTAGCTAAGTCAAGTCAAGACCGTCTAAGTCTAAGATTTTGTACTAAAATATTTGGTTCCCGCTGTCACCGTTTTCTACTCTTTTTGGCCAACTGTAAAAGAAGCGTCTGTACATTGAAGATATTTACGACGACCCGGTTGGTGTAATGGTTACCACGCCGGACTGCCAAACCAGGGTCCGGGGTTCGAATCCCGGTTCGGTCATGGATATTATATGTTCGTGCCGTTGTTGTATGGTTTCCATAACAAAAAGCCTATAGTGCTTACTTGGGATCATTACAATATGTGCCTGTGAGCGTTATTATTATTATTATTTACAAAAAAAAGATTATGATATGGTTTTTTAGATGTCCCTGACTCAAAATTTTTTTTTTTTTATTTTAGCTGTCTGTTTGTTTGTTCAAGCATCACGCAAAAACTACTGAACCTATTATGTTGAAACCTTTTTGTTTGAATGCTTATGATTTGACAAAATCTATTATATAATTTGTGCAGATGAAGTCGCGGGTAAAAGCTTTTTTCTTCTTACCTGATATTAGCGATGATATCCCTAGGATTGTAGTTGGGTATCTTGGTGGACCACCCGGTGCCTATACCCTCTGCTCCGTTCACCAGCACCATCGGTATGATGGGGATGTAGTGCACCGGCTCGATCTTCTGGCTGTCCTCGAACTCATGCTGTGGGGAAATTATTTACATAAAGATTTATAATAAATGAATTTAACAGATGGCAGACGGAGCAAAGCCTTGACCGAGTGGTGGCAGAGATCAGGCAAGAGTGGGTGCTGATGATATTACTAAGATAGCATCTTTTTGTATGGAATCGTCGTATCTCTATCAGATCGTCCATTTCCAATATCTTGCCACCTCTGTCGCACTGGCTGATGCACTTATTAGTTCCTCGTCTCCATATTGTGGTCCACCTGGACAGTAAGGCGCGAGATGGTTTGTTGTAGTCCACATTGGCTTAAAGTGTCACCGTTTCGGGAGATAAATCCCCATTTTCTAACATTAACCTTGGTCCTGTATATTTCAACCCCCAGGCAGTTCGGGGCTTTCCACAAAGGCCATTTCCTTCCCTCTGGGGGGTAATGTTTTAGCTGGTTTGACCATAGTTTGTCGCATTTGAAACTCTTGATACAATAGTACCAGGTTTATAAGTCTTACCGATGTACCTGCACAGTTGACAAATTTTAATAGTGCGCGAAATTATATTAACCAATCAGGATGTGCCACCTTTTATGCTGCTATCCAACTTTGCACGCTTTGATTACTTACAACTACTAATGACTTCAAATTTTGTCAGGGGAGCGGAATTATTTAACTGGTTGTACTGTACAAAGCAAAGACTGATAATTATGCGTCAGTTTGAAGACTAAAAAACTTACCACAAGCAGGGGATCGTCGTGGGGATGGAATATGAGCCTTGTCAGTGGCGACATAAGGGTGAAGATATAACGGGGACTAGCGGAGTCCTTGCCGCCACTGAGCCGCGTACCGAACTGACCGCGCGGCTCCAACAGGTTTATGTTGTTCGACCCCACGTAGTTCTGCGCTAGGTTTACTATTGTCATCGCTAGGGACTGTTCACCTGTGGAACAAATCATTAGCTAGTAGACACAGTAACTCGCAAACAATAAGGATGTACTGGAATTACCTACAGCAAAATATGACGTAAAAGAGCATTTTTTTTCAAACAGCTACCTAGTTGTAAAAGTGCACTTTTTTAAAAATATTATTATATTAATTATTTAAAGCTATAATATGTTTCTAAATATAATTAAGTATCTAATATTGGCACTGAAATGGTAAAATATTAGCTATTTTAGCTTACAGATCGATTTTAAGGAGACCTGCCGGAGTTTTTCGTACCCTTCCGTTACCGTAGAATTTTGTGAATAAATCCTAAAAGAAGCATTATAGAAGATTAGAAAACAGTTTATTATGTTATTTTACACATTACGTGTTGGAAAACGAAACAGTTTTTAACAAAAACATATCAATTCCTTAGTTTTTTGAGGCATTTCTTTGTACTATCCGTTACCACATGGTCAAGATGACAGTGTAATTTTCTCTTTAACAATCAGATTGGAAGGAGTATCTATAAGTTTCATATATGAAATGAAAGCCCTTTATTTGTTTTATATTACTATATATTAAAATACTATAATAATCAAAGAATTATTAGCTTTTTCACATAATTTGTAGTGTTTAAAAATCGGACGGTAACGGAAAAGACGGTAACGGAATCATAAGGCTGGTGTTATAAAGGAACGAAATCATGCAAAAATTTCATAATAAATAAAAAGAACAATACGAAATTAAAATACAAGAATTTAATGAATGAGTAATAAAATTATAATATCCAAATAAAAAAAGACACTTTTTCTCAAACATGCTTGGAAATGTGAGCATTATTTTGACAACCTTCTTCGAGATAATCGAAATTGCAGTACTCGCCAAATACATGCGCGCAGCGGCCGGCAATGTTGTATGAAAATCCATATCTGTCTTGTTTTGCGGCCAAATAAATTACATAGTAAACTCATATCTGTCGTGTAATTTAAAAATGGAACGATCTTTTTCTCCGAAACATGGCGACCAAGGAGGTAACTTATCAAAGGTTTTATTTAAATTTCGAACTGGCTTGCAAATAGAAAGCTGTTTATTGAAAAAAAACAAATTGTTGTTCTTTTTTCGTCATTGATTTTGAAAAGAGTTTTAATTTCCGCGAATTATTTGAGAAAATTTACTGTTTTCATTTCCGCGCATTATTTGAGAAAAGTACTATACAAGCCTTGGCCACAACTAGGCATTGATGGACTTACGTATGTGTGCCTCGGCTTCGCCTCGGCCCACATTTACACGTTCGTCCATCAATGCCTCTGTTGCTGGCCTCTGCAGTAATGTACTATTTCCATATCAACATAATAAGAAAAATTATTGTACTATACGCAGTTGGCAATTTTGATTGAAACTATAGGGTACTTCTTTACATGCTGATGGTTTTCGAAGAGATTTTTCAAACCATCAAACTGAACAGCTTTCTCAATGCGACCAATATCGAAATCGCGAAAAACAAAATAATTTGTTCCATACATTGCGGCAATCCTACTCAACTAGCAGCAGTTTTTTTTTCGCGATTTCGGTGTTTGTCCCAGTCTATAGAGGAAGTTGTCCGGTTTGATGGTCTGATGATCCTCTTAAATCGTCAGAATATTAAGTTGGACACTGTAAAGGTGTTTATCTTTAATTATTATTAATAAGAATCTATATTTTTACAATAATTGGTAACTGACATTTTATGATTTATTTTATAAAATTTTTGATGATGTCTTTTGTAAACAATTTTGAGTTCAACATTTTTTCTTATGACTTCAAAAGTCATTCAGAGCATAGGAAAGAAGATATTATACTCTGAAAACCAGTTTATTGACATTTACTGGGGCTACCGGTAAATTTGGAATATGTACAGTGAATAATAATTATGATATTCATAATAAAATTAATATTGTAATGTTCTCATTGTGACCAATACTTTATGCTTACTTTCCGTTACTTTTCGGGTTCACCATTATATATTACCGCCATGATGGTAACGAAGGGGAAGTAACGGTCCTAACGCTAGAAAATCTTTGAAAAAATAATTTAACTGTTTTACCTATCAATCAAGGTTATTTTTTGCTCGATAAGTCTTGGTTATTAACCAATAAACATTTAAACTGTGTTTTCAAAGCAAAAAAGTAGCAACTTAGTCGAAAATTTACCTTGATTTGTCCTGGTAACGTAGTTGGGGACAATTTTCGGTTTTCTCGTAAACACCTATGACACCGGCACTTCACTGGCGATTTTTGCCAAAAATAAAGAATGTAGGGCAAGTTTTGAGGTTTCTATATAAAAATAAATGTTGCTTGATGTAAAATAACACCTTATTTGGTAGAAATTTCTATCGGATCAGGGCAAAATCGTGGTAACGGAATAGTGGACGTCCCTTTTTTCAGATTTCTTGGACGGGGTTAAAACATGGTTTATTTCTTATTTTTTGTACTACGCACGGCCTGATAAGGATATTTTCTACAAGTTAATGCATATATTGATCTATTAAAAGTGTTTCCAATTCAGAAGAACATATATTTAACATGAAAAAGACCAAAGTCTTTTTCATTTTCTTACGTGGACGCTATGAAAAGTGGGTATCCCGCATGACAAAAGATAACTTTCTGATTGATTTAATTATCAATCAATAAACTTTTAAATACCGTTTTATATAAAATATGAAAAGACATCATTCATCAATGTATGGGCCGTCAGGCCAATTTGTGATATGCATGCATATGCATGTGATAGCTTTTATATACGCATTTTAATATAGATAAATATAATAAAAATACAAACCAATTGCTATAATAGCTACAAATAAAGTCGTTTCGTGTTACAAAATATTTAAAGTAATATGATGACAGCTCGAAGTAATTACAAATAGCGCAGTTAGCAATATAAAAAAGCGATCTTTACTGTAGTAAAACTTCTTGGTTAATGATAGCGTCATCAAGGAGGTAATCCTCAAGGAGGTGAAACTACACATTACTTCCTTTATGGATAGCGCACTCTGAATTTTGCTCTGAAATGGCTCTGAATCAAAGAGTACTTTCTCTGTTTCTCTGAATTATCCAGTGGAATTATCTGATGGTTTTGTTCGATTCGGCTGCGCTTTAGTTTTTCTGTGTTTTTCTGCTTTATACCTACTTATTAATGAAAGTGTGATACAGTCGTAGGAAGATAGCATTTGTGTTATTATTGTAGCAGTGTTAGTGGTAAAAGGACTGTGGGGTGTTGTGCATACTGAAGGTAGTCTGGTACATGGGTTGGGCACGATACCAGACAAATATTGAGCCTCTTGCTGCATATATCTGGATGATAAATAATTGTTAAAGAAGATGTGGAAAATGAATAATAATTATGTTTTTTAATCAAATACTGTTTTATTTCACCATTTACCTATACTAAAGGCTCCCCCACACAGTTGCGATTTTATCGAGCAATAATATCCCGGCGACTTTGTGACCGCGTCGCATGTCCTACTCCTACCACACAGGTGCGAGTTTGCGATCAGCGTCACGCGTCCGCCCCACCAATGAGAATGAATAAGTATAGTCTGAGATAGACATACTTTTGGTAACTGTCGCTAGAAAGGCTTTCCTAAAAAGAAAGAGTTCCCTCATATGGAGACATTCCTGGCTTTAGGGCCAGATCTTGGTTTAAATATTAGTTTTGCTATTAAAAACAATCGTGTTCAAAAAATTAGAAGCCAATGATGTACTGAAAAAAAAAATTGTAAAATCGCAGCGATATTATCGCTCGATGAAATCGCACCTGTGTGAGGAGCCTTAATAGAGAATTAGAGAAATAAAACCTTAAAAAAAATTATATCAATGTCAAGTGGTCAATGTCAAAATATGTCAATCAATCATAGACGAAGAATTTTTAGACAATCAATTTATTGTCAAGGCCTTCTTTTTTCAAAAAGTTTGTGACTACTTGTTCTGTGTTTTTTTCGCCATTTTTTCACATTTCGTAACTAAAATATCCAAATTCAATTCAAGATATCTCGTTTGTACCATAAAATATAACTTTGAAATAATTAGTTTTAGTAATATGAGTATGCGAACTATTATTCCCATATTTTTATAACGCCGTAGAAAAAGTTGGTAGTACAAAAATGGCCCGAGTTGGTGGTTGTCTTTTGTCACCACATCAATCCATTAAATCGATGTTTGCTGAGTAATTTATTGAGATATGAATTTTTAAAGTGTGCGGACATGCCAAAAACACAAGGTAGCTGTTTGAAAAAAAATGCTCAAAAACAACATTCAAAATAATTGTCGATGAAAATATTAAGCTTAAATTAAATAACAAGATTTTTTTAGCAATTTAAGTTCGATAGTATCAAGATCATCGTCATCTTGCTGCCCTTCTCCTCTTCCATCGCATTAGCGAAAATGTTGTCTTCTTCCACTCATCTCTTCTATCCGTCGTTTCAGCGCTCACTCCTTTTTACGCATGTCATCTTTGACAAAATCAATCCATTCATAGCCAAGAGAAATACTCACTATCGGCAGCAATATTGAAGGATCAGGTCAGTTACGACCTTTTCCCCGAATCGAACATTATATTACGAGAGATAAGTGTACTTTTTGCAACCATAAGCAGCAAGGCTGATTCAGTGTTTATAGGGTGTAGAGCATCTCTGTGATGGGGTTGACGTCGGTCTGCCTGCATATCGTCAGTCGGTTTAGGAGATACAAACACACACAGCCGTTCAAAGGTGAGTTATGGGTGCAAAAAACGGCCGATCAGCAGCAAGGCTGATCGTATGATACTATTATAATATGCACTGAGGGTATGTGAACAGTATAAAAACTGACGTGGTTCATCAGTCGGTTTAGGAGATACAGCCGTTCAAAGGTCAGTTATGTGTGCAAAAAACGGCCGATCAGCAGCAAGGCTGATCATAGGATACTATTGTAATATGCACTGTAGCTAAGTGAACAGTACAAAAACTGACATGATCCGTCAGTCGGTTTAATAGGTACAGCCGTTCAAAGTTTCAAAAGTTAATGGTAAAAAAAAAAAATGATCTCCCGAAAGGACGATCATAGCATATTATTTTAATATGCACTGTAGTTATGTGAACAGTAAAAAAACTGACATGATCCGTTACTCAGTTTAGTAGGTACAGCCGTTCAAAGTTGCAAAAATTAATGGTTACAAAAAAATTATGATCTCCCGAAAGGATGATTGTAGGATATTATTGTAATATGCACTGCAGTTATGTGAACAGCAAAAAAACTGACATGATCCGTCACTCTGTTTAGTAGGTACAGCCGTTCAAATTTGCAAAAATTAATGGTTACAAAAAAATTATGATCTCCCGAAAGGATGATTATAGGATATTATTGTAATATGCACTGTAGTTATGTGAACAGTACAAAAACTGACATGATCTGTCAGTCGGTTTAGTAGGTACAGCCGTTCAAAGTTGCAAAAATTAATTTTTACAATAAAAAATAATGATCTCCCGAAAGGATGATCATAGGATATTTTTGTAATATGCACTGTAGTTACTATACACTGTAGCTATGTTAACACTATTTAAACTGACATGATAATGTCAATCAGTTTAACAGTTATTACCGGTAGTTAAAAAGAAACTTGCTGCTAAAAATTATTAGAAGTAGTTTAGTGGTTATGATTTTCGTTAGGTACTAGTATTGAAAAGTGAATGTTCAGAGTTTTATCTCTTTGATATCTTCTTGATTTGTATCTCTGACTATCCCCTCGGGGAATATAGTCAAAAGCACTATGCTATGTTGTGCTTGTAATGAACATGATTCGTCAATCAGATTACATACAGTCGTTCAAAGCTCATGGTTGCAAAAGAATAACGATTATGCGGTGTAGCTATGTAAGTACTGTTAAAGTGACATGCTAATTATGTCAGTCCGTCAGTAGTTATGAAGGAACATACTACTCGTAGTCAAATAATAATTATATACATATACTAACGTAAACTGTAGTATTAATCACTGCGAGCAGAGAGAGGTGAGTTACGATTACGTTGAAAAATCAAGGGGCACAACACAACCGAGGACTGTGCCGAAGGAAATTTTGGAGTGAAAACTTAGTCTATCCTTTTTGAAGGTCCGTCGCTTTTAGATATGATCCGAGCTTACCTCGTAGGTAGTCAACAGTAGGTAGAATAACTTGGACAACATGAACAACTCGGTCGACTTGGACAACTCGGACAACTTGGTCAAATGATTTGACTTGTTCAAGTTGTTCATGTTGTCCAATTAAGCACTTTCGACAATAAAACATCTCGGACAACATGAAAAACTTGGTTAACTTGGACAACTCTGACAACATTGTATAAGTTGACCAAATCGTCAGAGCTGTTTATGTTGCCCGAGATTTTCATGTAGTTCGAGTTGTTAATGTTGTTCTAGTTGTTCATTTGAACACCACGACCACGATCAAGTTCTAATAGCTATATTTTAGCCATACTGGTACTTCGAAACGATCCTGGGATTGTTTCATAAAATAAATAAATTAAGACTTGTACACAAATTAATCTTGTGAAAAATGAAGTTAGGTATTTACCTAAACCGGAGATCGAATATCCGCTCTACATTCCTTTACTTTTAATTTTTCTGTGTGATGGATGAATTTGTTAATTTTTTTGGTACCTATTTTGTATTTTTGTGTGGCAATAAAATGCATTTTATTGATTTATTTTTGTTTTAAAGGAGTGAAATAAAGCTAAACAGTGTAAATTTTACCATCTTTAATGTTTTTACACAGAATTTTTTATAGTTAAGGATAGGATCTTTTATTTTACTGAAGTACAACTTTGACTTGACTTTGTGGCTAATTTGTTATAAATTATACTTATTAAGGTTTTTTTTAATGGTACTTTAGTCTTTACGGGTTTTTAAATAGTCGTTTGTATTTTTGAAATTCACGTAAAAACTAGACTGGTACTCCATCAAACCTAAAAGTAATAGCGATCAGGTATTATTTTGTTTGGCTTCAGAATAGTGTAGGGGCCAGACCAGAGAAAAAAAAATCTCGTATGTAAGTTCTGTATATACCTACAACAGGTATGGCTGTGTTCGGGGTACTCTCTGGATCACGAAACTGCTTGTTGTATAATTCAAAAGTGGTGGAGGGGGTAGCAGTGACGTCATAAAGATGGCCGCCGACGGTTTTAGTTTTTCTTCAATTGTAGCGCACCTATGAGGTCAATCTAGTTGTGCAAGGAGTCATTTGAAAGCTTATTAAATTTACTTTAATCATTTCATAGACACCTAAAGTGAAAAATCTGTATTTACTGAAATATTTTCAATTTATTGCATTTTTTGTTACCTTCCAGCAATCATTCCGCCAGTTTTCTCGGAAACGGGTAACTTTATTGTGATTATAGTTATTACATAAAACATACAGAATTTTATAAGCTATCTTAAAACATTAATTGTATAAAAATACAACTTCAAACGACTGAGCTATGTCAAATTTTCTGGTGCATAGTAACTATGAGTCCAAGCGTGCGTCGGTGTGCGGCGGGGCGGACGGACTGCAAATAAAATTTTTATTTATAGATTATTATATAATTAAGGTTTCTATTGTAATATTGATTAGAAAAATATACAATTTTATATTATTTAGGTACTTGCACATGCGTTTACATAAACTATAGATGTACAGGGTGTCAACTTAAATGCGTAACTACTTAAGGGGGTGCTTTAGTTTAGACCATAAAACTGAACAACTTTTACAATGGGACCAACTTTAAAAACAAGAGAAAAATAATCTGCTGTTTCATTATTTTGGTCGAGAAGGGATTGACATGTTCTATGGAATATCTAATTTTATTTCACTGTTGACTTTCTATGGAATATCCAATTTTATTTCACAATTTTAATTCACACTATTTCAATGTTGACTCCCAAGGTGATAGTGGTTCAACTTGATGGCCTGAACTAAAGTAGGTACCGCATTTGATACATACAGAGTGAAATTGATATCATTAGCATCCTTTTAAACTAAGAGTCTACTGTGGCTGACCATCAAACTGAACAACCTTACTATGGGAGCAAACCATAGAGTAAGAAGAGATGGCATATCGGCTTGTTTCTATAGAAAATGTTGTCGCCAACAAAGGGGGTGAAAAGGGGGTGAGGGGAAGGGTTAACATTTAAATACGCTACTTCCCGCTATTATGACGTCAGGCCCAGTTGAGTATCTGTGCACAGTTCGATACAACATCTCTTCCCCAGGGGAGCGCGTTATTTTCTCTATGGAGCAAACCGAGCTATGGAGCTAAAAATTAATCAGCCTAAAAATTCCATACTAAACTGCAACGCTTACTCGATTCAAATGTATGGAACATCTGATTTATTTTTTGCTCCGATCGGTTTGCTCCCATAGTAAAAGTTGTTCAGTTTGATGGGTAGATTCTTAGTTTAAAAGGATGCTAATGATATCAATTTCACCCTGTATAGCGCATTAAATTTTACAGGTTCTACATAACAAGTGCCTTGGAAAAGTGAATAAAAGAATGAGAGAGAAATCCAAAATAATTTAACAGGTTTATAAATATTTATTGTTACAATTATAAAAAAACTATTGTTAGTTGCAAGCATGCAAAGTAAAACTAGGTAGAATGATTCAGCAACATCACCAAAATCCCCGATATGGCATGCATTTTTTTATTTTTATCAAACACAGCCGCATCTCGCATTGCGGCAGCTTGTTTTGCATTGGCAAGATATTAATTCCAAATCTTTTAACGAAATACATGGTTAACGTTGTTGTCGGTTACAACTTTTTGTTTTCCAATGTCCAACCATGGTTTGTAGGTGGTGACAAGGAATATATTATAAGAGTACAATTTGGGTTTCTTATGACAGTAAAGAGCCATAATAAACTCACCTTCCTTCTTGCTCTAGATTTTCTGTCAGGTCAACCACCGGCACCGATCCAAATCTTTCCAGAAGATCGTAATTTTCTGTGAAGGCTTTCCACGTGCTTTTCTTTGAAAACCCTAACAATGAGCTTGTGCTGTCGCATCCTGTAAGAGCGTGTTACGCCAATAAACAAGTGTCGTTCTGGTCCGACAGTCAGCTGGAACAATTTTATGGACTGAATCGTATTTTGGTTTACTCGCGCTCATTCCACATTGAATCCAGACTTACGCTGGTATCTTATCGAAGAAATGAGTAAGCAACAGTAAAACGTCAGTGTTTCTGCTGTTTAACATAATTCTACTTATATCTCCCTCAAGATTTGTTGCTTGCTCTATCACCGCGATTTGATTTATTAGCAGGATTTATTGGCGTACAACACTCTTACAGGATGCGACAGCACAAGCTCATTGTTAAGTCTTGCAAAGAATGGCACGTGGAAAGTCTTCACAGAAAATTACGATCTTCTGGAAAAATTTGGATCGGTGGTTGACCTAACAGAAGATCTAGAGCAAGAAGGTGAGTAGTTTATTATGGTTCTTTACTGTCATAAGAAACCCAAATTGTACCTACACGGTTGACAATATGGACAATCTTAGAGTAGATTTTTTTTAAATATTGGTATCGCGGATAATCTTCCACCGTCACAAGAAGCTCTGAAACAACATATAAAAAGAGCAAATTACCAAATGTAGGTACGCGTCGGCCACTGCAGATGTGGCAATTCAAATTGTACCACCACCTACAAACCATGGTTGGACACCGGAAAACAAAAAGTTGTCACCGATAACAACGTTAACCATGATGTATTTCGTTAAAAGATTTGGAATTAATATCTTGCCAATGCAAAATAGGCTGCCGCAATGCGAGATGCGGCTGTTGATAAAAATAAAAAAATGTATGCCCTATCGGGGATGTTGGTGATGTTGATGAATCGCTACTAAGTTTTACTTTGCATGCTTACAACTAACAATTGTTTTTATAAACAATACATATTTATAAACCTGTTAAATTATATTGGATTTCTCATTCTTTTATTCACTTTTCCAAGGTAGCTTCATCCTTGTTATGTTATTATGTAGAACTATATACTATTTTCTATTCTGTAACATAGTGTAAAATTTAATGCGTTAGGTACATATAATATCAAATGGGGTATGATGATGAACTACTATCCTTGCTTTGTAATGTTGACTACATTGAAATAAAATTGGATGTTCCATAGAACATGTCAATCCCTTCTCGACCAAAATGTAAAAAACAGCAGATTATTTTTCTCATGATTTCAAAGTTGGTCCCATTATAAAAGTTGTTCAGTTTTATGGTCTAATCTAAAGAACCCTCTTAAGTATGTTACGCATTTAAGTTGAAACCCTGTACATCTACAGTTTATGTAAATGCATGTGCATGTGCAGGTACCTAAATAATATAAAATTGCATATTTTTCTAATCAATATTACAATAGAAACCTTAATTATATAATAATCTATAAATAATAATTTTATTTGCAGTCCGTCCGCCCCGCCGCACACCGACGCACGCTTGGACTCATAGTTACTGTGCACCAGAAAATTTGACATAGCTCAGTCGTTTGAAGTTGTATTTTTATACAATTAATGTTTTAAGATAGCTTATAAAATTCTGTATGTTTTATGTAATAACTATAATCACAATAAAGTTACCCGTTTCCGAGAAAACTGGCGGAATGATTGCTGGAAGGTAACAAAAAATGCAATAAATTGAAAATATTTCAGTAAATACAGATTTTTCACTTTAGGTGTCTATGAAATGATTAAAGTAAATTTAATAAGCTTTCAAATGACTCCTTGCACAACTAGATTGACCTCATAGGTGCGCTACAATTGAAGAAAAACTAAAACCGTCGGCGGCCATCTTTATGACGTCACTGCTACCCCCTCCACCACTTTTGAATTATACAACAAGCAGTTTCGTAATCCAGAGAGTACCCCGAACACAGCCATACCTGTTGTAGGTATATACAGAACTTACATACGAGATTTGGTTTAGAGACGACTTTTCTGCGGGTGGCCGATAGTCTAGAAATACAATAATTTATAGCTGAGTGGGAAATTCCGTCAGAGGGATAATTACATCAAATTGCTATAACTTTTGTCCTATAAGCTTTTATTCAGCAGTAATGACTGTGTGGGTAGGTAGTTATCAAATAAATGTGATTTTTCTCAACCTACTGGATAAGACCTTATAGAACAAAAGTTATAGGCATTTGATGTAATGGAGAAAGTTCACACATTTTGATTTGTATTCCCTATTAAAAATTAAAAATGTCAGTGAAAAAATTATTTAGATACATCAAGTAGTTTCCATGATATTGAACTTAGAAAAACAAATTCGCGACGCTAAATTCGTCCCCCCTACCCGCACACACTCATGAACGCACATGTCTGAATCACGTGGTTGCTGTCTTGAACTTTTTTGTTTCTCGACTTATTGCTTCTGGCGGCCACTTTTCTCAAATTCGACATCAGATTCGTGTTTGGAGTCACGCGGACCCTCAGATATTGATTTTGGAAGCAAGCGGTTGAGAAAAAAAAATCGATTTTGGAAGCAATCGATCGAGAAACTAAAAGTTCAAGATGGCAGCCACATTTCTCAAATCTGACATTGGATTCATGTTCGGGGTCCACGCAGACCCTCAGATTTTGGAAGCAATCGGTTGATTGAGAAACAAAAAAGCTCAAGATGCATTAGATATCATTATCATTATTTGGTTGGGATGTTCGGAGTCCACGCGTACCTTCATTATATCGAATTTAGGAGCAAACGATTTAGTAACTAAAAAGTTAAAGAAAGCAACCACGTGATTCAGGCATGTGCGTTCGTTCATGAGTATATGCGGGAGGGGGGAGGGGGGGTATATGTGGAGGTGTGTTTCCTGTCCACCCAGCCCAGGTTTTCGGTGGATTCTTGGATTAATTTACAATGACATGGTAAACTTTTTAATCGTTACTTAAACTAACGAATACACACACCCACACTGCTACCTACATACATACCTACCTACATTATATACCTACATATCTTCCTGCATACATACCTACATACCTACCTACATAACATACATACTTACAAACCTAGCTACCTGCATACATACCTACACTACAAACCTACCTACCCCTCCCCCTTCATAATTTGCCCTTTTCACAAGTCCGGGCGGGTCTACCTTTTTTCTGAACGCCCAACTCGCCCTGTGTTGAAGGCGACATGTCCCCTTCCTATTTCTAAAGAATGGCAACTCGCCACAAGGCGAGATTTTTTACTGGCGAGTTGTCACCTAACCCGAAAATGTATACCTGTTCCTGCTGTTTCGTTTAAGCGGCATAAATTGTCATGTTTGTGTACGGTAGCACAAATAAAAGAATATTGTATTTAACCTCATAAAAACTTTCATATTGATAATTAAAGCAATTTGCGCGAAATTATTCCCTAACCTTTGCAAAATATCAAAAATGCACAACGTAAGTGTTAAATTTTTCACTTCTATCGGCACTCCCGGAGTCAGTAATCAGGCTTTCTGGTAGTCATAACATCTTTATAAACATTAATTTGTTCAACTTTGAACGGCTGTTAAGTCAGCAGCAATATGTTATTATACACTTTAGTACTACGGCGTAGAACAAAAGTGTATGCAACTTATTGCTGCTGACTGTACCTACTAAACCAAGTGACGGATTATCTCAGTTTTTATTGTGTTTACATAACTACAGTGCATATTACAATAATATCCTATAATCATCCTTTCGGGAGATCATTATTTTTTTGTAACCATAAATTGTTGCAACTTTGAACGGCTGTACCTACTAAACCGAGTAACGGATCATGTCAGTTTTTTGCTGTTCACATAACTGCAGTGCATATTACAATAAAATCCTACAATCATCCTTTCGGGAGATCATAATTTTTTTGTAACCATTAATTTTTGCAACTTTGAACGGCTGTACCTACTAAACTGAGTGACGGATCATGTCAGTTTTTTTACTGTTCACATAACTACAGTGCATATTAAAATAATATGCTATGATCATCCTTTCGGGAGATCATTATTTTTTTTTACCATTATTTTTTGAAACTTTGAACGGCTGTACCTACTAAACCGACTGACGGGTCATGTCAGTTTTTGTACTGTTCACTTAGCTACAGTGCATATTACAATAGTATCCTATGATCAGCCTTGCTGCTGATCGGCCGTTTTTTGCACACATAACTGACCTTTGAACGGCTTATCTCCTAAACCGACTGATGAACCACGTCAGTTTTTGTACTGTTCACATAGCTTCAGTGCATATTACAATAGTACCATACGATCAGCCTTGCTGCTGATCGGCCGTTTTTTGCACCCATAACTCACCTTTGAACGGCTGTGTGTGTTTGTATCTCCTAAACCGACTGACGATATGCAGGCAGACCGACGTCAACCCCATCACAGAGATGCTCTACACCCCATAAACACTGAATCAGCCTTGCTGCTTGTGGTTGCAAAAAGTACACTTATCTCTTATACTATTATGTATTACTCTGTGCTAGTAGTATCTTTGCCTTAGACAATTTATATAGGGACGAGTTACGCGTGTCATTCTACTAAGAAACATTTCTACCACTTTTTGCGGGGGGCGAGATAACATGAAATCCGCAACTTTGGATTTTATTCCCCATAAGTTTAGATTCTAAAATAGAATGTTATAAATCATGAAAGTAGTCTCGTGTGAACCCCAATCGTTCTAAGTTCAAAATTATTGTTTCGCTATTATAGGCTGTCTCGTTTAGTGATAAGGTATAAAATTGAGTGTAAATGCATAAGATCAATTGTTCTTATACCGTGGCAGAGGGGAAATGCTACCGCAAGGCGAGTCCCTATATAAATTGTCTAAGATCTTTGCAAACTATTCACTGTTTTCCCTTTTATTTTTTTCAACAAATCACTTTTTTATGAAAATTAGAAGAGAAATCTTTAATTTATTTATCGAAATCAGATAGAAGCTACAAACCGTGGTGGTAAGCGGAGTGTTCCGCGACGGAACCGGCCAGTTGCGCCACTTTGACCTCTCGCTTGTCGTTACGCTTTATGCACGTGAAGATCACCTTACGCTGGCCAGGCTTCAGACCGTCTATCATTGACGGGATTGATCTGCAAAGTACAATAATAGGTAATTTAAAGTAATATTAGGGGAGAGCAGAATCTTAGGTCGCCACCAACTCTCTGCATGTGTCACTTTTGACAAAAATTACACATGCTAGCATGTTCTGTTGAATGTCTCTTATAGCTAGCTTATACACAGATGGCCTATAATTGGCCTGTAATTTGAAATACTAATGCCTATTCTGGTTGTTTATTTTTTTTGCATTTTGGGTACACCCGTCCCATCACACTGGACTTAGTTTTGGTACTTACTACTGGTGAATTGAGGATGTTGAGTTTCCAGAATATCAAGTTTAATATTTTGGAAATTTAGAACATCTCCGTATAAAGTCTAGACTACAACAACTCGGGGAATAATAGTTATGAGCATATACTAGTCAATACCATAGTATATACTGTGATAGTATTGCCCATTCCCTCACTCGACTTCGCGAGATGAGGCTTGCCTTTGCTTGGCTTGCATTACCTACGAGATTTTGATATTCCTTTTTAGGGTTCCGTACCCAAAGGGTTAAAACGGGACCCTATTACTAAGCCTACGTTGTCCGTCCGTCCGTCTGTCCGTCTGTCCGTCCGTCCGTCTGTCCGTCCGTCCGTCCATCTGTCCTACCTATTTAGGGCTGTAACTTTTGAACCGTAATAGCTAGATAGTTGAAATTTTCTCAGATTATGCGTTATTACGGCGGATTTGTTAACAAATAATAAAAATGTCAAAAAGTCAAAAATTAAGGGGGTTCTCAACAAGAAACTAGTTTTTATCAATGTTTTTTCTTCACGCTCTATCGTAAAAACGGTAATACATACAAGCATCAAACTTAGTGTGATTGTAGGGCAAACTCTACAGAATAACAACAAATACTAAAAACCGGCCAAGTGTGAGTCGGTCTTGCGCTAAAGGTCCCAGAAAAAAGATATTTTTTTTAAAGTTAATAGTGTTGTGTTCTGTGGTGGTGTGGTACGGAACCCTCGGTGCGCGAGTAGCCCGACTCGCACTTGACCGGTTTCATTTAAAAATTTCCCAAAGTATTTGAAGCATTTAAAAAATTACCAACACCGTCTCGTAAATTCCCGTACTTATGAAAATTCGTTCAGGAATTTCGAATTGTAACTCCGGTCTAGATAATATTAATACACGAAAAAAATAGGAACAACAATAGCATATTAATTATTTGTTCAGGTGTAAACTTCGAAGTTGACTTGTATATTACATAATTGCTTTTAGAGAGTTAAAAACATAAAATATTTCCTTACCTAACATTGTCACCGTTAGAGAAGAGAACCAGCTCCAAATTAACAAAGTCTGAATATGTAACAGCTTTGGTATCTTTCGTATACAAATATCTCTCCGGCAGACCAATCTCCTTCCTTCTCTTCACTTCATCCATATGACTCGTAAGCCATTCTTTACGTTGGTCCGCACCTTTCTTTGAAAACGCCAGCTCAATATGATGGTCATCCGTAGCACCCGCATAATTGAATCGGATCCTGTGTCGCTCCATGTTTTGGAAATATTCTTTAGCCTCCTTAGATGTGGAGGTACCCAAACCTTTGTAGTATTTGATGTTGTATGTATGATGGTTATCCGTATCCTTCTTCCATTCTTCAAATTCTGGTAATGAGTAGAATGAAACTTCCTTGTCTTTTTTTGTGGCTTTCACGATCGGTGTGATGAATTCTTCGAGGAACGGCAGTTTTAGCAATTCGGGCCAGTTGTGATGAATGAAGTTGATGACAAGTCCCTTTATGTGAGAGCCGTCCTGATCTTGATCAGCCATGATCATTACTTTACCGTATCTCAGTGATTTTAGATCATCCATAGTGTTGTATTTCTTTTTGTACTGGAGACCAACAATTTTGATTAAATTATTGATTTCGACGTTCTCTAGGACCTGTTTGTGAGACGCATCTCGGACGTTCAGAGGCTTACCCTTCAGAGGGAAAACTCCGAAATGGTCTCTACCGACCACACTGAGTCCAGACACGGCTAAAGTCTTGGCCGAGTCTCCCTCAGTGAGGATCAAAGTGCAAAGATGAGCGTTCTTCGTACCAGCATCGTTTGCATCCTCCAGTTTCGGTATACCTTTCAGTTTACTCTGTTTTTTACCAGATGCTTTGACCAATTCGGTTTGCGCCTTGAACTTTGCCCATGTCAATACAGACTCAACAAGACCACATTTGCTTACTGCGGTTACGAATTTTTCTGAGTAGTTGCATTTCGATCCAAAGCTTTTGGCTTGTAGTGTCATGTTTTCTTTAGTTTGAGAGTCGAAGGTCGGGTTTACAATCAAGCAGTTGATAAATAACCACATGTGATTTTTTACTTGAAAAGGCTTGATATTTACGCCGCCTTTATTCTTCTTCTTAATCACTTCTAGAACATTCTTAACTATACTGTCAGCTACAGAGTCTACATGCTTCCCTCCTTTGGTTGTAGCGATGGAGTTAACGAACGAAACCTGTTGGAAACCTCTGTCTGAAAGTGTGAGAGCCACCTCCCACCTGTCACTCACTTTCTCATAAACAACTTTCAATGGCATTCCATTTTCGTCTTCTTTTCCTTTTATGTATAAATCAACATAGTCTTTGAACTTATTAACTTTAAGTCTTTCACCATTTAGGTATACTTTGACGCCCGGTGAAGATGCAGCTACGTCATAGGCTCTTCGGGACATCAGTGATACTATGTCATCTTCCAGTTTCTCCATTTTAAACTTAGCCAAATCTGGGCTAAATGTGACTTTGGTGAAGTCATCGTCTTTGCCGGATTCCTTAACTTTTGGCTCGGAAGCCTTCGTCATGTTTGAACCCCAGGTTTGTTTGAAATGTTTCTTATATTGTTTCGAAGCAGTTTCGACTGTGAATTTTGTTGAGAAAATGTTACACAATTTGGCACCATATCCGTTTCTTCCTCCCGTTACTTTTTCTTCTTCGTCATTGTAATTGGATGATGTCAAAAGGTGTCCAAAGATCATGGTAGGTACGTACATTTTCTCTTCCTTGTGCATAACGACTGGGATTCCGCAGCCATTGTTGTATACGGAAATAGTATTCTGCTCCTGATTTATATCAATTTTAATAACATCCATTTTGGCATCTCTTTGTTTGTTGTCAGCTGCGTTTACTAATATTTCGTCATATATTTTGTATAAACCTGAAATCAGACAACATTAATTTTATTTCATTTGAAACCACTTTTATTGTAAATACATCTTATTCCATTCTATAGTTTTTCCAGCATCTTGTCATGGCATATTTGACAAATAAAAGGACCAATAGAACATCTTTGTACCATAATGTACTATGTGTACTATTTTATTTCGAGCACTATGAACCACCATATTTCTTGCACTTATTTAAAAAACAATAAAAAAAAAGTTGAAAGTTTACTATAAATGTCTAATAAAAATTGATAAGAACCAGATCATAAGGAATAAGTTCTAGAGTTTCAATCAACAACATGTATTTACCTGGCACGAAAGTCAGTTCTTTCTGCACCATACACTCCTTGGATTTGTCAAAGATCCACATGGTCTCCGTGGCCCGCTCTACGGACCCAATGTATGTATCTGGACGCAGTAGGATGTGCTCCAGCTGTGATTTCTTCTGGTATGTCTTCTCGATGGAGCCTTTTTGGCCCTTGGCGCTGGCGGGAGGCCCAGCCTCCGCCGTGCCGTTGGTAGCACTGCTCATTTTGTTGAACATAGACTGAAAAGAGTTTATGATTATTTGATTTGTTATTGGTACTGTCCCAGATTCAGATCAATATGTAATATTATAAAAATTTTATTTACAGTAATATTTACATAAGAATGGTATATATAACTATTAAATAAATCAAAACCTAACCTAATATAAACACAATTTACAATATGTGGTCAGTCAAAGAGCCCGCCTCGGGTCGAACCCGGTTGAAAAGTGCCCATCACGCTCGTGGCGTTTCCACGCTGTATAGCTATGGAAATGTGTTGAACCAGGTACGACCCGGAGCGGCCGTCTATAAAAATGATTTAAATAGGTATATATTTCTTTTACCTAAATAAGATGTTTTCAAAAACACATCACATCTAGGGCTTGCATTCGAATATTCGAATTATTCGAATAAAAACTCTGTTCGAATATTCGAAAAGTATAAGAAGGTATTCGAATATTCGTTCAGACTCAGAACAATGACGTGTGCAACCATAATTTTCAAATTAAGCGCGCGAAATTAATTCTAGGTTACGTTGTTAGGCTCACTTTTGTAAAAGACAGGACTCTGATGACCATGAGGAGGATGACATAGCCTAAATTCTTTTTTTTTGTTATAAAATTATTATATAGTTTTATAATAGTGTCATCACCATCATCATCATGAGCGTTATCGGCCACAGCAACTTTTTAAAGATAGCTGTGAGATGATATTTTGTACGCTCTCAGGTGGCTGAAAAATAGATATTTTTTGCAGTAAATGTGCTCCCAAATTCTGCACGTCAGCACCCCTCCGACTAAATGAAGTTGAACGAGCCTTCAGCTCGTCGGGTTCAGTCCAAACGTCGCGCTTGTTCGAACGGTGTGCCTCCAAAGTGGCCGGTCTTTAGCCAGTGTCTCCCAGCCTGATCCGTCAATCAACATCACAACTCTTCGTGTGATGCTTCACCACACCGCAAGATTTGGCCACCTTGTTTCCATTTGCCCTCCTGCAGTTCTGAGTACAAGATGTACTTCACAACTCTGTCATTCACACGGACATACGGGAAACATTCACAAACCACTGCAATTGCTGCTTCATCAGATATTATGCCTCACTCAATTCCGCTGACATCTGCAAGAGCGCTCTGTATTTCCGGAGAGCCTCGGTCAGTTCCTCATTGTTATCGTCGAACAAGTCCTCCTGCTTAATACGTTTCACGCCAAATGTTTACAATACTTTTATACTTCATTGACCAAATTCGACGAAAGTGCCTGCCAAGTATTTTTAAGACATCGCCACTTTCACGACCACCCTCAATTTCCAGCGTCAGAACCTTGTTTCCAACTACCCGAATAAGAGTCTCGTTGATACTTGGATCTACAAGTTTTCCCACATTAAGACATAAAGTTTTCACTCTTTGCGACCTTTGAGGAGGATTAAGATGGTTCTTGAGCTTAGTCAACACAATTCAGTTGTCACTCCAACAGTTAGGAGTCTTGCATAACCCGAGTGATATTTGGGAGATAATATCCGCCCCCTTGCTCCACTAGCTCCCCCTCGTCAGCCTGGTGTGTCTCACTGAGAGCAACGATGTCGACACCAAAGCTACTATGGCAGTTTTTGGTTCCGGGCAGATGTTGCCTTTGGGGACAAGGAGGGTCCGCACGTCCCATGAGCCAAACGTCATCATCTTCCGAATTGGTAATTTGGTATGTGAATTTTTTCATGTTGCCGTTGATGTTTGCTTTCGACCACGAGTGAAGATGCTGTAGAAAAGGGCCGTAGTTACCACTTCTAAATTAATGAGATATATTTTAAGTATTGTGCGCTGTGTGGGGGAAGCAGTCTGCCTTCTTCAATAGGGCTGATTCGTTAAGTCATAAGATATCGTTTTCATTTGGAGAAATTAGACTATGTAAGTCAGATATTGGCAATTAACAACATTATTACTTAAACCGGTTAAAAATTTGTCAATATTCGAATATTATTCGAATAGTACCTAAAAAAAATCGAATAATTCGAATATTGAAAATTATCGAATATTTGCAAGCCCTAATCACATCACAGCAAAAGGAAAAACAATTTCATCAAATAATCAGTTCAGAAAACAAAACACTCCCGGTCAAACGTCGTCGGGAAGCTCACATCCTTTTTGGTGTGAAATAAAGTATAATTGATTGATTGATTGAAAACATTGTTTGGAAAAATATGAATGTTGGCTACTCCGATGTGGGTAAAGGTTGATAGGTTAGAGGGCCCCTAAACAAGTACATAGCTGATGGTCTACTGTAGCGCTGTCCTAGTATAAGAAAGAGTATGTACTATATACAGCAGTGTTTCCCAAACATTGTTCTGCCATGGTCCAGTAATTTTCCCTTCGTGACCCACTTAATACTTTTAAACCCAAGCTGATTCCATTAGGTAAAATAATACACATTTATTAATAGAAAAATTTTTTGGTAATCGCCTATTAAGATACAAAATTTTTTTTTTTAGTCTACTTTTGTTTATGGACCTTTGTACCTATCGTACATGTTGGTCCCATCGTACCCTATTTACCCTTATATTTCTAAATATAATGTTAAACCCTAGTTTTCCCATTGGTGCCTCCCGAGCCTGCTCGTACCGGACACATTCCACTAATAAGTGGTACACATCTTCTACTACTCCGCAAGTCTCACAATTTGTCGAGTTTGTCCTTTTCATTAGGTACCCAAACTTGTTCAGTGGCATGTGTCCTGATCGAAGCCTATGTGCTAACACCACAATCTTCCTACCTAAACAAGCAACATTAGACCAAGGTATAACCAAAGGCAGACCTTGAATCAACTTGTACTAAATGCCCTTTTCCTTTGATTTATCATTGAAGTTATTAAGCCATAACTTGAAACACATTTTTTTAAATTTAGGCAGCGCTTCCAAATAATTTGGTACAAAATCTAGATGTTTTCCCTCCAATGTAGCTCGCTTAGCCAAAAGGTCTGCTTCCTCATTACCCCTTAGTCCAATGTGTGATGGAACCCATTGCAACATAACTAAATTTTAATGTGAAGTATGAAGCTGCTGCTATTTTTCAAAACAAGGCAGGATTGTTGCGACACGGTATTTTATTTTGATGGCCCGGTACCAGGTTGTGACCTGTGAATGGGACGCTGATATACAGTATGGAGACTCCCTGCCCCCCACCAATTTCTTACCTCACCCCCTCTGGCAGGATCGTGGCGTAAAACATAAGCAAATGCGTATTCCAGTCTCGCTCGCACCTCTTCTATTTAATTTTTCCCATTTGTATGAAATGACAGAGTGTCAAAGTAAGTGTCCAAGGTTTGGCGCTGTTGCACCTTAGATCTTGTTCTGTTTTGTGTTAACGTTTTGTGCTGTTTCACATTCGAGCAAGATAGAAGGTGCATGAGAGCCTTCTCTCTCGCGTACCTAAGGGTGCGTTTCCATGAGCGGAGTGTAAAATCAACCAATCGAATTGCAAAATTTTCCTCGCTTGTCAGACCAAGCAATTATTTTGGTTGGTTTTACACATGTGGGGAACTACTACAGATGTCCAGCACCCACAAGTTATAGCAAAGATGCCAACAGATGGCGATACCGTCGCTCACGGAAATATGCTGCATACAAAGACAACGTTCATCCTAAATACGTAACTCATAACCTACTACACATAAGGTTCACAATCGAATGCGAGACATAAATCGCGCAAGAGCAATAATCACAGAGATTCGATATATATACAAGGTCCAACTAAGAACTGTTGGACCACGGCCGGTCCCCAGGCATCACACCTAGCCTGGCGGAAGTACTTCCCTTTTCAATGGAGGAACATTCCCAAGTAGCACCTCCATATTGGTGAGCCGCGACAAAGAACATCGCAAACTGAACACCGCAGAGCAGCACCAGCAGCACAGAGCAGCAACCAGCTTCAACCAACTCTTCACACCCCTCGACCAGGTCAAACAAGCAGCAGTCACACCATCAACCCGAAGCCGCACCAGGTCCATCGCAGCTGTCTTCACACCGCTTCCTGGGCCTGCAGCTTCCTCAACGACATTCAGCGTCTGCATAGAAGGATCTCCCGCAGCCCACGTGTCTGAGCTCACCTCCACGTGGCAGTTCTGCTCTGCCTTCTCCACGCCTGTCACTCGCCCGCATCACATCAGGACTGGTCTACCTGACAGATGCACACACCGTAGCACATCGCTCGTCAGACTCACTTGACTGGAGCCCTGCACCTACGCTACATGGATACGGACTGCACACTTCGAACTACTCAACGACCTCCGGTCTGAGGGGGGAGTCCTGTGGGGAACTACTACAGATGTCCAGCACCCACAAGTTATAGCAAAGATGCCAACAGATGGCGATACCGTCGCTCACGGAAATATGCTCCATACAAAGACAACGTTCATCCTAAATACGTAACTTGTAACCTACTACACATAAGGTTCACAATCGAATGCGAGACATAATAATAAAATAATAATAAAATAGTTTATTTCAGACATGGAGTCCATAAAATTTGTTAGTATACATAATAAAAACTTAGAAAACTAATGTTAGTAGGTACAGAATATTTTAATAGGTACAGTTACATTTTAACAGCATGCAGCTGTATCCAACGCTTCAGCATAGGGGAGTCCCATCGCTCTGCCAACACGCTCAGGACACTGATGGAGCTGGCTCGCAGGCGGGTCAGCACGGACGCGCAACGTTTCCTCATGATGGCGTGGAAGCCGTCGGTGCGCGCCTCCGCGAACATGCCCGACGCGCTACACCACCGCGGCAGCCCCATCAATGCCCTGAACGCGTTATTATACTGGACTCGCAGATCGCTGTATGCCCTCTGCGTTGACCACACACTGCACGTATAAAAAGACTGGCAGTACACTTTAAAAAGCGTGACCTTTACTGGCTCAGTACAATGTGCGAATCTGCGGGCCAACATATTACATCGGACAGACAGCGATCTGCGTTCTCTCTCTATGTCCACATTATCTTTTAGGTCCTCAGTAACCCAGTGGCCCAAATACTTGAATTGCGCAACCTTACGCATGGTTGTGCCGCAGAGTGAAACTGGTGGAGAATTTGCGTAGTTTTTTAAACCAGATCTAAAGGTCATAACTTCACTCTTTTTCGCATTGTATTTGAGCCCATGTTTTACAACGTAGGACTCACAAATAGACAAAAGTCTCCTCAATCCTCTAATCGACGGGCTAAGCAGCACCATATCGTCCGCGTAGCTTATATTGTTTATACAGACTCCGTCAATATGTAAAAATCGCGCAAGAGAAATAATCACAGAGATTCGATATATATACAAGGTCCAACTAAGAACTGTTGGACCACGGCCGGTCCCCAGGCATCACACCTAGCCTGGCGGAAGTACTTCCCTTTTCAATGGAGAGACATTCCCAAGTAGCACCTCCCACCCTTCAAACAACATTTTAGATTTGACATGATGACGTTCGCACATGCGCACTTTGCGAAAATTTTGCATGACATAAGATAAGATAAGATAACGTTTATTTTTAACTTTTGCTTAAAACTATAACATTAAACGGTAGACCAAAAACGAGGCAAGCCTGATACGCGAGGTCTACGATTGGGTATCCTTAACAATAAACAAAAAATTAGATGCATTACAAGTTAGATAATTGACAATAAGTTACAGTTACAGTACAATTGAAACAAAGTGAAAGAGTATGTGTGTGTAGAGGGGGGGGGGGGGGGTTGTGTAGGTGTGTGTATGTTTGCCTTGTATGTTAAGATATATCATTGATTATGTCTTCAGTTCCATCGTAAGTCAAAGTCTGCAACCAGTTTTTAATCTCAAATTTAGCATGGCGTACTGATAATGTTTTTATGTCTAGAAGTTTACACATATGTGTAGGGTTGACTTAACATGCATCGTATGAACTACATTATACATTTCGTTACTTTTTATAGTTCATTCTGTTATTAAAAATAGTTTTTAAGCTAAAGAATCACAGAAAATGTGAATTTAGCGTTATTTTCCAAAGTTTATTTTTACAGTTTGGAGGAAAAAAAATATATTTTATGTAGTCAAATCCAACGGGTGCGCGCGCCTGACTGCATTCCCTTGCTCGGCTTCCCTCAAGTTACCACAGAGAGTGTGAGGGGAGGTGAGGTATCTGAAGTCAGAGGGGGGCGGGGAGTGGCCGTTCTGTATGTAGAACTATATACTATTACCTATTCTGTGTCTCCGCTTCATTGGAACCGCACCCTTATGGACGCGAGAAAGCCCTGACGCGCTTTTTATCTCGCTCGCATGTGCGCCAATAGAAAGAGATTTAAGGCGCGACATATTATGTCGCGCTGCTATGTTAGACCATTAGGCGGATCAGCTTTAGTATCCTGCGGCATGAATTTGGGGGGGGATGGGTGGAGGGGTAGGGGGGGTGTCCCCTAAAGGGAAAAGGTAAGGAAAATCCCCATTTAAAAAAAAAAATAGTTTGAGGTTATAATTAGCAAAATAGTGTACTATCAGTTTAAAATCACAATGTGCATGACCTTGAAGGGCCGTTGGATAACTTCACTCTGTTGTAAAGGAATGTAGACTCTATGCAAAGGAAACAACCATTTGAATGACTCGAGTGAAGTTCGTGTGATTGAGTGACGTCACATTTGCGAGCGAGGTCATGCACATTGTTATTTTAAACTGATAGTAATGTTTAGTATCCTGCAGTCCAAAAATAGGTGGTGGGAGCGTGGGAGGAGGAGGGGGAGCCCCCCCCCCCCCTCTGCCCACCCCATAACCCACGCTGGGAGGCAAAAAAGAAGTGAATAAACGAAAAATGATGTTTTTTTTTTGTAAGGGGCAATGAGAAGGGGGGGGGGGGGGGGGGGGGGGGGGGGGTTGAGAGGGGTGCCTATTATTATTATTTGTGGTTGGGCTATTGCAAGCAAGGGTCGTTGTAACACGGAGACCAGCGCTGGTCCTTTTGTGTTCGCCCCAAGCTCACCCGTATTTACGCATACCTCCGAACTTTTGGTATTTTCTTTTCGTTCTCGGGAATGCAGGTTTCCTCACGATGTTTTCCTTCACCGCCGAGCTAGTAAATGATAAATACAACCGTACATAAATTCCGAAGAACTTAGTGGTACAGGCCAGGAATCGAACCGCGGCCTCAGTATTGAGGCGCTAGCTCTCTTCCGTATGGGCTATCATCGCTCTTTGAGAGGGGTGAGCAGTGTTGCCAATGCAAATTTTTAGGCGGCCGTGTACATTCGGTAAAAAAGCCGTGTTTATATGGAAAAAGACCAACGGTGGGCCGTGTCACTGCTAAAAAAAGAAAACACTTTTCAATATTAGCCAAATGGTGCTGTTTTAAGGTTTTTAACGTTAATTAAACGTTTGCAAATTTTATCTATATTTGTGTGGAAAACAATCTCATCTCATCTTTTTTTGCTCACAGAGCAAGAAAGAGGAACAAAACCCAGCCAACATGCCGTAGAAAACTTAAATAGCAGTTTTTGCGTGAAAGCGGAACAAACATCCATCCATACTTACAAACTTTCGCGTTTAATAATATTAGTAGAATACAAAGATAAAATATAGGTAGGATAGGATTAGTCAATTACCGTAGAATTTGCGAAAAGCCGTAGAATCTGCTACGGCCACAGGGTTGCAGCCGTAGGCCGTGGATTTTGTAATTTTTTGGCCTGAAAGCCGTAGAACACGGTAATTGCCGTAGCATTGGCAACACTGGGGGTGAGTGAGGTGGTGAGCGAGGGGGTGGGCGAGGGGGTGAGTGAGGGGGTGAGCCAGGGGGTGGGCGAGGGGATAGCGAAGGGGAGGGGGACGGGGAGGGGAGAGCCCTGGAGGGGTCTCACAGAAAAAATAATACAACGAACAAAGAAACCTTTCTGTACCGGCATTGGCACCGGGCCGTAGCGGGGCGGCGGAGGGCCAGCCCCTTTTTACAGAAGTAGGGGGTGCAATAAATAAGTGCAGAGCGAAGCGTAGCGGAGCGGAGCAAACGCGTTTCGACTTGTAACAATGCATCTTTTTTTAGGTATTTTTTCTGGCTTTGCACATAGCCTTGTTTAAATATCATGTTGCACTGCCCTGCCGTCGCGTTCACACGGGGGCAGCTATGAGGCAGTCGAGTGAAATAGGTGGAGGGTGAAGCGAACTGCCTTCAAAAATAGACCAGCCATCTATTCACTGCCCTGCGCTGTTTACTGCCATGGCAGTACTGCCCTGCCTCGGCGCGGCTGTTCACACGAGGGCAGGGCAGTACTGCCCTCACTGCCCTGCCCTCGTGTGAACACGGCATTAACTATGAACATACAATTCATTAACACGTATACAAGTATAATACAAGCATAAACTCTTTTGTCTGTGAACATGTTGGGAGGCAGCCCAGAAACTCGGTTGAGAAGTATGCATTTTGTTCTGCATAATTACTAACGAAATGAAGGTAGGTACCTACTAAAGAAAAACTTGTCAGTGAATTTAACGGCTAAATTCAAACGGAATCATTAAACAGACCAAATGCAACGACATAAAGAGATCAATAAAGTAAAACAAGTAAGACAACGCGTAATTAACATAAGTGCATCTGGAATCTGAAAAAAAACCCAGTGAATATACCAATAGTTTACTGCACACAAAATAAAGCTTATAGAACCATGATAGTAGGTACAGAAATCAGCATAACAACAAAAACATACAATAGCCGAATAGTTTTACCGGGAGAACAAATAAAACAAATACAATTTTTGACCGTTAACTATCAAAATGCCGCCAAGCAAGACAAGACCTACCTTTATATCAGCCATCTTGGCAGTGGTGTTTATAAATCGTGCGCGATCAATGCTCAGCACAGCTATTCGTTTCAAATTGAAGACAATTCGTGGACTTATAATAACACTAGCTTTTCCAAAACGACATTTTTACAAAGATTTTTGCAAAACTCAAGCGCGACGAAATAACGAAGACGCCAAGAATGACCATAGACAAATTTGTAAATTTTCTTTTGATTCCTTGCTTTCAGCTTGCTTTAGTCTATTCGTTTCATCGGTAGCACAAAGTACTTTATATATTATACTGGAAAATCGGTAGGTGGGTGGATTCGCGAAAATCAGCTAATTTTTATTTATTATGATAAAAATATAAAAATCATGCTATTTTCGTTTATTTACTATGCATAGCGAAAGAACAGGATTTAACAATAATGTTAGCACAAAAGGCACAAATAAAGCCGGGTCCGCTGCGCCATGTTATAATGATTGCAAACATCGATTTCTAACTTTCCCTTTCCCCGCAGGCGAACGCGGGTGATGTTTTCCGATGCAAATGGATAACATCACCCGCGTTCGCCTGCGGGGGAGGGGAAAGTTAGAAAACAATGTTTGCAAACACGATAACATGGCGCAGCGGACCCCGCTTAACAAACATATAATAATATAGGATACTATATACAATGTTCTTGATAATAATAAAGTTATGACTGAAGAAACAAAAAGAGCGATAACGGTAATGAGCCGACTCTACTGGTAATGATTTTTATCAATTGGCTACTTGACAACTAGTCAAATCAGCTACTCTTTATCGGACGTCAAAACATGCGCTTTGTATGAAGATTTGTACTAAATGTTGAGTTGTGACGTCATCAACATTTTCATTACTTTTTATAGTTTATCTTGTTATTAAAAATAGTATTCAAGCTAAAAACTCAATGAAAATGGGAGTTTAGCGTTATTTTCTAACCCTTTTTTTATTGAGTAGATAAAAATAAAATATATTGAATGTAGTCAAATACCCAATTGGTAATGATAAACTGAGGAAGGGAATGAAGACTTATATACATTTTTACCTGATTAAAATGTTCTTTCACAGAGTTTCTGTATCTGATTTATCTGAAACGTTTTATTTTTGTATAAAATTCATGTTTACGGGCGGATTCGCGAAAATCAGGTAATTTTTATTTATTATGATAAAAATATAAAAATCATGCTATTTTCGTTTATTTACTATGCATAGCGAAAGAACAGGATTTAACAATAATGTCAGCGCAAAAGGCCCAAATAACAAACATATAATAATAAAGTTATGACTGAAGAAACAAAAAGAGCTATAACGGTAATGAGCCGACTCTAGTGGTAATGATTTTTATCAATTGGTAATGATAAACTGAGGAAGGGAATGACGACTTATATACATTTTTACCTGATTAAAATGTTCGTTCACAGAGTTTCTGTATCTGAAACGTTTTATTTTTGTATAAAATTCATGTTTACATCTTTGGGAAGGTCTAAAAGATTTCAAATTTCATAATCATGAGACATCGCAAAATACAATTTATGGCAATTTTTTTACGTAATTCCTTTTTCTTTTCTCCACTTTTTAGTAGCTGGATTATTTTGTTTTTGGAGAAAAAAAAATTGTTTTTCCTTTCTTTCGTATTTCTGTCGATCTTTTTTTAAGTATCTTAAGCAAGGGGTAGGTATGATATAACAGGTAAGGGTACAGGTGAGTAATAGGTAGGTTATCTTCCTATTAATTATTAAGTAATTAATAGAGATCGGATAACCGGATGAATTTTTACCTAAACTTCACATTCTTCCTGACGAAATATAATATGGATATGCCTTTCTAAATAAAGTTAATTTAAAAAATCGGGTCGCCTGCACCGTTTTGTCATACTGATCCTCTTAGGTAGTCAGCAGTAGTTAGAACACCTTCGATAACATGAAAAACTCGGTCAACTTGGACAACTCGGACAAAATAAACAACTCTGTCAACTAGGAAAACATGGATAGCTTTGTCAACTCGGACAACTCTGTCAACTTAGACAAAATTAACATTGTATAAGTTGGCCAAATTACCGGAGTTGTTCATGTTGTCCGAGTTGTTTATGTTGTCCAAGTTGGTCGAAAGTTCTACGATATTTTAACAATTTCACGGCTTACAAACGATCCTGGGACTGTTTCATAAAATAAATTAATAGGGATGATGACTGATCCTGGAAATTAATATCTTATAACAAATTCCAAAAAAAGGCAGAATTTAATAACATGTTAATTAAAACGAAATTACAATCAAACTGAAAACAAAAAAGTTATAAGCGATTGAAATACGTTTTTTATAGCCTTCTATCTCTTTCATGCAAAACAGATGTTTGTATGACACTTCGTTATTATTTGTATTAAAATACGAGGGTATGACGTCACTCCCTTTATATCTCCCTCTCGCTCTAACCGTAAATTTTAAACACTTATATTTCGGTTATTTTTGAAGATATTAAAAAATCTGTTTCACTTTAGTGTTAAAGATATCAAACAGTTTTTAAAAAAGAAATAAAATAAAAATTGTCATCATCCCTATTAAGACGTGTCCACATTATTCTTGTGAAAAATGAAGTTTAGGTAAATATGCATCCGAATATCCGATCTCTAGTAATTAATATGCATGTATAATTATGCTCACGACTATATACTCCAAGGGGGTAGTCGAGAGATATTCTGAAACCTCAGAACATCCACATATGAATCAATGTCCATGTAGTTTTTATACATTGTTAAATTTTTCGTGTGTTTAGTAAGTAAAATATCGCAAAATGTTTCAGTAGCTTTATCCATCATAATTTTCGGTGTCCCCTTCCAAAATGAATTAGTTTACCAATAGGAAAATATCATCTCCAGCAACATAGCGTTATTACCGTTACCTAGAAAAAATGGTAATGACCCCAATGGAGTTGACGGTTTTCATTCCGGATCGCAATTTCTAGAGTTAAGATAATTTCCACAGCATTTTTCTTCACCAATTCATAATCAGGGAACGTCTATTGTAATCTAAGTACAATAGTTCTAAATATAACAGGAATACTCATACTCTCAATTCAAGTTTGATGACGTTCGAAACGTACAAAATCGTGGCAAACCACAATTTCGCAGTGGTCAAAATTTATATTTTTATTTAGGCGATCTAGTGTCATCAGTATCGTGTCTATTGGTGTCCTGTAGACAAGCTGGTAACGATGTATATTTCAGGGAAACGTTCGTTGAGACAATATTTATAATTTGACGCGTTCTCCCCGGAATGACGAAATTTATGTGACAAATTTATATTCCTTTTTGAAACAAAGAACGACCTATTTAATTGTAATGATTTTTAGCGAAACTAACCTACATATTGTACAGTTTAAAAAAGCTATTTTGTAATCGGCATTCTTCTTATGTTTCTGGTGTAATTAAAAGATGAAAGTCTGATTCCGATTTGACAAGTAAACTGTAATGACGTTTTTAAATATCTTTTTGTATTATCTTTATAATAACATACTTAGAATCAAATCTTAGCGTGGCAACTTGGTAAGAACAAATCTGTGGGACATATACAATTAATTTCGATCATCAAATTAATGTGACTATTCTTAGTTTTATAGGCAGGAAACGGTTTTTTTCTGCCTTTCGCGAATTCACCCGCCAACTGCCTTCCCAACTGCCCTCGTGAAAAAGGGGCATAATGCCGTGTTCACACGAGGGCAGGGCAGTGAGGGCAGTACTGCCCTGCCCTCGTGTGAACAGCCGCGCCGAGGCAGGGCAGTATTGCCATGGCAGTAAACAGCGCAGGGCAGTGAATAGACCGCCGGTCTATTTTTTGACGGCAATTCGCTTCCCCCACCACCTATTTCGCTCGACTGCCTCGTAGCTGCCCCCGAGTGTACGCGAGGGCAGGGCAGTGCAACATGATATTTTATAATTTTTGGTCATTCTGCTTAGTTCTTTAATTACAAATGCATCCTTTCGAATTGAGAATGCGTTACAGCTTTAACATAAAACTGACAAAGGTTTAAAAGGAAAATTATATTTTATAAAAAAAGTGAAATTATTGAATATAAAAATAAACTCTTGTAGGTCTCTCAAATTTAATGGAAAACTAAATAGGAATACCTAATATTACTGTGAAAGCTATCAAAACGAAAAATATAATTTGAGTATATTAGCTCATGGACTGTGCTGCCCCGTCTAGCTGCCCTCGTGTGAGCGCCAACTGCCGTCCCAACTGCCATGCTCCAACTGCCCTGCCCTCGTGTAAATGGGGCATAACCAGTAACCAATGTCTTTTAAGGGGCCCCTTCACCGTAGTCCGCCGCTTGTAAAGGGTAGTGAATGTTGTCGCAGGCCTGCATGACGTCCTGCAACACCGAGCGAAAAGTATCAAATAGGCAGTCATGCACGGCGGATCGCAGTGAATGGGCCCCTTTACTCAACAAAGGCCGATTTCAATATAAAGGCAGTCAGAGTCAGCCAGTTCTGTATATTTGGTAACAAACAACACTTAGATCTCTCCAGAGACTATCTTGTAGCCATCTTGCTTGTACTTAATCATAATAATTTGTGCCACTTGTCTAATCGTATAGTTAAGTCGCTACCATAAAGGTATCATATAGAGGAACTAACAGCTGAGAGAGCGAGATATACCTAGCGGCGCCACTGTATAATAGAAAGAGATACGTGACGCGAGGCAATAGAACCGTTTTTGGGAACTTGTCAGCACAATCGACTGGGTAAATATTCGTGCTCTCTGAATAATTAGTGAATCTAAAGTGAAGTCGTAGATTATTTTGTGAAAAATACAAATACTATTTCATTAAATTACCTACGATTTCACGTTAGATTCACAATTATACACAGAACTCGCCGTTTTAGGGTGCCGATAAGTGCCGACAAATGCACAAAAAACGGTTTCATTTGACAACTCATGTCAGTTACTCTATACCGACAGGTATAATAACTTTATGGTAGCTACGCAGACGACGTAAAATACGACTGATGTATTTGTGTATCTGTATCAAGAAGCTTAAAATACAGAGATATTTCAATATTTTTGATCTGTATCTATCCGTGGTAGGTATGTAAATTCCACAGAACATTATAAGAGAGGTTGTGCGTGACGGGCTAAGGAACCAACAAGGAACCAAAGGACCTAGTACGCCAATCCGCGACAGCGTGATAGCGCTATCACGCTTCCGCTCTCTTTCTATTTGCGCGCCAACGAACGAGACAAAAGACTAAATTAAACAACGGGGCTAGTACGTTAACCCGCGATAGCGTGATATAGCGCTATCACGCTTCAGCTCTCTTTCTATTTGTGCGCGAACGAACGAGATAAAAGAATAAAGACAGATGGATGTGTTGTACTAGCCCCGCTGAGAGGTTTTTAATGTAGTAAATTAATATTTCTATGTTTTAATGTAAAGTTAAAACGAACAGGCTTAAAAAACAAATTGTCTATGATACAAGAAAAAAGTACTAACTAATACCACACCACCGCCAAAATCAAAGCATGATCAAAAAATTGCATCTTTCGATTGCGGTGGTGTCTGCAACTCTCACTTAATACTTTAACCTCTTTGCTTTAACCCCTTACTGCATAGCATGCCATATCGGGCATCAAAGGTTTTTGATACATCATTTAAATTTGCCATTCATTTTGTCGTACTGGCAACACTCAGACCATTTACCGATAATGTACTTTGACATTTGTAAGCAAAAGTGCGATTTTTGAAAATCATACGAACGACTTGGCAGTAGAAAGACGCATAATCTCCATAGTAATTTTGACATTTTCAACTGCCAAGTCGCTCGTATGATTTTCAAAAATCGCACTTCAGGGTCGTATCATTCAGCACTGGTAGCATGCACACCCGCGATAGCCGTGATACGGCTCTATCACGTCTTTTATCTCGTTCGTTCGCGCGCAAAAGAACGAGATAAAAGACGTGATAAAGCCGTATCACGGCTATCGCGGGTGTGCATGCTACCCGAACTGCAGTGCTAGCACGATTACTCGCTTGACGCGCGCCTGCGGGTTTGAAAACCATACCCGCGCCTGTCATTTATCCCGCGATGCTGAGCATGATTTGACAGCGCGCCAGCCACTCTACCGAGTGATAGCAAACTCGCGGCGCGGGTTTGTTGGGTTACCATACGGTTAAAACTTTATATATTGAACCACCGAATCGGTAATTAGAGCCCGCACACAATTGGCCGGTCGCGACCATAAAGCGCTCTCACTAATATTATTTACGCTATCACCGAACGGTGATCATGCTCGCATTTGTAGACTAGAGTCTACGAATGACAGTTGAGCGCTCGCGTCATCGTAAGTCGCGGCCATCATGTTAGCTACTGTAGAGATAGAGGCGAAGGCGCGCTGATATAGAGATATGGTATAGAGAGACTCGAAGTCGCGGGGTATCATGCTAGCACTGCTGGTGTCATTCACCGTCGGGGTTGCCAGATTGGGGGTTTTTCACGGGATTTTGGGGAAAAATTTGGCCTTTGGGGAAAATTTGGAGAAGTGAAATCGTTGGGGTATGGGGAAAAAATTATCAAGGTGGGAAATAGTGGGGGCTTTAAATAAATAATTTTAACACCGCATTATGATTTATGTTACAAAATTAGGGCCTACTAATTAGAGATCGGATATTCGGATGCACATTAGTTACCTAAACTTCATTATTAGCAATAAAAATATGGAAGCGGCTTCTTAAAATTATTATTTTTAAATATTTATGGGATGCCATGAAAATGCGGGAATGCATAACTAATCGGATGCATAGTAAACGCATGCATAGCAAAACTCAACTTTTCAAAATTATTTAATTTAAAAGTTAATCTTTTTTAATTTAAAAGAGAAATAAATCCCGGGATTTCAGTACCTCGTACGTCTGGCAACCCTGCAGTCTTCCATCATTCTGGCGTCATTCAACGTTTGACCAGACTGATGGACCAGAATGATGAAATACTGATGGGAAACTGATCGTGTAAGTGCTAGGTTACACGTTCAGTATTTCATCAGTCTGGTCCATCATTCTGAATGACGCCAGAATGACGCCAGAATGATGCCAGAATGATGAGTGGGTTACACGATCAGTTTCCCATCAGTATTTCATCATTCTGGTCCATCAGTCTGGTCAAACGTTGAATGACGCCAGAATGATGGAAGACTGCAGGGTTTCCAGACGTACGAGGTACTGAAATCCCGGGATTTATTTCTCTTTTAAATCCGCGAGTTGATAGTGTGATTAAATATAAAAGTTAATTATTTAATTACATAGATTTATTGGTAAAAAGTGTAAAACAATACAAATTAGAAAAAAATTATTATTAATTTATATTATTTTAATTTTAAAAATCACGATTTTTTATCTGTGAGTCACGTGACTTGAAACGCCAATCAGGAACAGTGTGACCACTTTTAGTAGATTTCTACTTTTTGGTAGATTTAGGGCAAAGAGAACGATAATTTAGTAGTGGGAAATCGTTTAGTAGATTTTGGTAGAATTTCGGTATTCGAAAATATGTTCAAAAATGGAAGGATTCAAGCAAAAATAAATCAAAGCTGGAAATAAAAATAGATGAGACTGGAACTTCTATTAAAGCTAAAGTCTAAAAAATCACTAAGGTGTACAGCAAAATTAATCTTATCGCTTGATGTTGTTTTTTACAAAAGGGGGCTTTTTATACACAGAAAACTGTACCAACTTTAAGCCTAAATACGGACGATCAATAATACTTATTTAGATTTATCTGGAAATTGAAGCATTCATGTTACAAGGTGATAAAAACCTATATTTTTTTACAAAAATGCGACAATACGTGAGGAATGTTGAGCGTTAGTATGAAAATGATAATATTTCGTGTAAAAACATGTTTTTTATTGAATTTTAACCATCTGGAACGACATAAATATTTGTTGGTAGATTTTAAGTAGAATTTGAAACAGGACTTGGTAGATTTTGGTAGATTTCAGCAGTCATTTTGGTAGATTCTCTGAAAAAAAAGTGGTCACGCTGATCAGGAAACGTGACGTCACTCTGCGGAAAACAGTCACATTTGACAGTGTTTTTAGGTTAAGTGCAAATAAAATTGTTAAAAACAGTGAAATTATCAACTCTCTATTAAGTCTGTGTTGAAAATAGTCACATTGCTTGCTTTATAAAAATGGAGCAAAGGTTTCAAAAGGTCGACAGTACCAATTTGCCGAAAATAGATGTCCTTTTTGCCTCCAATCCAGATTTTTGTTCGGCTGAATAAAGAAATTTTAAACTTCTGCGTGAGTATACTTGCTTATTTTGATGCCGGCTCTTCATTCTCGCCGAGAACGGGCGAGACAGGCTGAGAACGAGAGTGTGGATGCCTTTCATTGTTCTCGTGGCATCATAAGCCATAGTAATTTTCCTTGAAACTTCTCGCCGCGAGTTCTCGGCGAGAGTGAAGTGCGGGCATTAAACTTACAAAATGTCGTTATTTACGATGGTTTAGTAGGTAAATACTAAAAACAAAACTATCTTTTTGTTGTTATCAGATCTCCAAAAGAAAGCTGTCGAAGATGTCGCAATCAGTCACGTTCAGCTGTGTCGAAAGTCGGAACGCTGGTTCTGGTGTAGTAATTTCTAAAATAATGTCCAGAACACAAAGTGCACGCCAAGCCTTATAACGTTAGTTTGGTTGTTAACGAAGATGAAGGCAAAGTCACAGATGTCCAGTGCCTCGAATGTGTAGCTTCTCATGGTGGCTTCATAGATTAAGTCAAGAGCCTTTATCTACTTCCAGAGAGTACTACTAGAAGAAACCCAAGTTGGCGCAGGTTAGCGCTCCACATTGTTTATCTACAATGTGCAATGCAGAGAAAACTTTTGTCATTACTCATTAGCAAGGTCAATCCTGCTTAAATGTGTTAAGTAAGTAAATAAAAGCATATACTCGTAATCGTTTAAATGTTTGTTTTATTTATTTTATCAAACAAAGCAATAATATAACAATATTTATATTAGGCCATTACAACAAAATTTCTGCAAAATCTGACACACGGTGAACTTCGGCTTCACACTCCTGTAGCCTATATATGTCCCACAGCAGGCCTTAACCCTTATCAGCAGTGATTGGAATAGGTAGTGCAATTTAGGGTAAAGTTGCGAATATTTGTGTGATGCATATTGATATTTGTATTCAATTCATGGGTGTTTGTATCTATACGGGGTGTAAAATTTGATGTATTGTAGATTAAACAGGGTGCACGCCCCGTGTAGATACAAACACCCATGAATTGAATACAAATATCAGTATTCATCTCACAAATATTCACAACTTTACCCTAAATTGCACTACCTATTCCGATCACTTTATCAGGCATAGTACGCTTCATCGACCACATAAAAATAGGTTCATTATTGAATGTAATGTGGTTGCCACAGCCTGATAAAGGGTTGAGCCTACACTGGCGGAGGGTGTATGGGCGTTAGTCCACCATGCTTGCCTTATGCTTAGATTAACAGACTTTACATCATATATCAGAACTAGCGACCCACCGAAGGAAAAGTATCATTAAGTATTAACCTTTAAACCACATCAAAATGAACAACTTTTGCTATGGGAGCAAACTTGTGAAAAAAGTCAGCTGTCTCATACATTTGAGTTGTGTAAGTAATACAGTTAAGTATGGAACAGCTGTTTTTTTTTTTATTTGACTTGTTTGTGCCCATGGTCAAAGTTGTTCAGTTTGATGAGTAGAGTATCAAGAGTATGTGTTTTAAAGGTTAATGATACTTTTCCTTATACCTTGTATAAGTACCTACACATTAAGGATGACTCACGCTACACCGTGCCGGGTCATCGGTCGCAGCAGAGTGACCGAGCCGGCCGCGGCCCCATAAACACATAAGTATTTAACCAAGATCTGGTGCTGAACTCAAGAATGTCTCCGTACTAGGGTACTCCTCAATAGTAAACCAGCACCACCATGCTGTTTACCTGATATACAGACAGACAAATGCGGAAAGCGACTTTATTTTGTACTATGTAGAGATAATACCTACCAATTTTTTATTTATTGCAATAGTTAATTGATTTTATTCACTGAGCTTGAAGATCCTGACAAGTGTGTACCTCCCCGAGGGTAGGTCTGTGCCCTGCGGTGGGACATAATGTGATGATGATGCCAAAATCTGTGCACCAAAAGTTTTGTCGGGGTGTCGCCTCTTCTTCTTCTTATCGTGTGGGCAGAGCCCTGGTGTCAGAGTTTTTTCAGACCGCCTTTCGGCCTCTGACGGTGGTTTTTATGTAACGACTACTACCACTAGAGATAGTAGCCGGGACCAACGGCTTAACGTGCCATCCGAAGCACGGAATCACTTTTTCTTTTCAGACAATCAGGTGATTCAGCCTGCAATGTCCTAACCAACTGGGGAAAAACGCACAAAGTGACATATCACTAGGTGTCCCCCGTGGGAATCGAACCCACGACCTCCGTATCGAGAGCCAATGCTCTTAACCATTAGACCACGGAGGCAGTTAGGCGGTGTCGCCTCTAGTAGGTAGGTACTTCAATGGTTCAGACCGACTTCTTCTTTTTCATTCTTTTTTCATCCAGTAGTAGTTGTTCAACAAGTTCCTTTCTTTGTCTTTTTGAATATGCATCTCGGTGAGTAGTTGTGGTTGTCTTTTTCCGATCGGGTTGACATGCCAACTTAGCACAACTCAACAAATGGTACTCCATGTAGTTCTCCATGTCATTGGGGAGCTGAAACATAGATAGATATTGTAGTATTCATTCAGTAACGTACTTAAATTTCCTTACATAACATACATAACCTCAAAAAGGTTAACAAAAAGGTTAGGTTTATTGAGAGGGAATTATTGCCCTACTGACCTGGAAATAATATTGCATTGGCTTGTTACTTACATCGAAATGATCTTCACAACAACATTTTGATTTCGGTACATTCCCTCGACCAAGTTCCATAGACTTGGTTTCGAATATCTGTTTTAGCCGAGCGGGGGGCGGGACATGAATAAATTGTTTTGTGGGAGTTTTGATAGCAGTGTTCACGTAAGAAGGCAGCGCACTACATCTGAGCACAACATTTATAGTAATTTTTCACATCAATTTTACCTAAATCGAGCACACATAGTAACTTGGTTTTGTTCGTGTCATGCAGACTTGCAAAGTGACGTCATACGTGGTCACGTGATCATAATGGCGCGTTTTTGTGGTATATTTTTTATTTAAATTGAAAAATTTATTTTTATTGCATTTAAAGGTGTAATTTTAAATAAATATTAATTCATTGGCATTATTTTAAACAAATAAAGTGTTTAAATCATTTTTCCAAAAGTTGGATACTCCCGGATTAAAAAAGATTAACTTTTAAATTAAATAATTTTGAAAAGTTGATTTTTGCTATGCATGCGTTTACTATGCATCCGAATAGTTATGCATTCCCGCATTTTCATGGCATCCCAACAAATATTTAAAAATAATAATTTTAAGAAGCCGCCTTAATTTTATTGCTAAAAATTAAGTTTAGCTAACTATGCATCCGAATATCCGATCTCTTATTATTAGGCCCTAATTTTGTAACATAAATCATAATGCGGTGTTAAAATTATTTATTTACAGCCCCCATATTCCCCACCTTGATAATTTTTTCCCCATAAATTTCCCCAACGATTTCACTTCTCCAAATTTTAATCTAGAATTAAACATTTTAACGGGTTCTTACCGGGTTCTCCAAATTTTCCCCAAAGGCCAAATTTTTCCCAAAAATCCCGTGAAAAACCCCCAATCTGGCAACCCCGACGGTGACTGACACCGACCATCAGTTTACCATCAGTATACCATCATTCACAACGGAATGACAGTCTGGATGGATGGTTTACCATCATTCCATCAGTCCATCATTCTCCCATCATTCTGGCATCATTCTCCCGTCATTCAGACCAGACTGATGAAATACTGACCGTGTAACCTGGCTCTAACCCACTCATCACTCTGGCATCATTCTGGCGTCATTCTGGCGTCATTCAGAATGATGGACCAGACTGATGAAATACTGAACGTGTAAGTGCTAGGTTACACGTTCAGTATTTCATCTGTCTGGTCCATCATTCTGAATGACGCCAGAATGACGCCAGAATGATGCCAGAATGATGAGTGGGTTACACGATCAGTTTCCCATCAGTATTTCATCATTCTGGTCCATCAGTCTGGAGTGCGATTTTTGAAAATCATACGAGCGAATTGGCAGTAGAAAGATGCATAATCTCCATAGTAATTTTGACATTTTCTACTGCCAAGTCGCTCGTATGATTTTCAAAAATCGCACTTCAGGTCAAACCTTAGGTCAAACGTTGAATGACGCCAGAATGATGGAAGACTGCAGGGTTGCCAGACGTACGAGGTACTGAAATCCCGGGATTTATTTCTCTTTTAAATTAAAAAAGATTAACTTTTAAATTAAATAATTTTGAAAAGTTGATTTTTGCTATGCATGCGTTTACTATGCATCCGATTAGTTATGCATTCCCGCATTTTCATGGCATCCCAACAAATATTTAAAAATAATAATTTTAAGAAGCCGCCATAATTTTATTGCTAAAAATTAAGTTTAGCTAACTATGCATCCGAATATCCGATCTCTTATTATTAGGCCTTAATTTTGTAACATAAATCATAATGCGGTGTTAACATTATTTATTTACAGCCCCCATATTCCCCACCTTGATAATTTTTTCCCCATAAATTTCCCCAACGATTTCACTTCTCCAAATTTTCCCCAAAGGCCAAATTTTTCCCAAAAATCCCGTGAAAAACCCCCAATCTGGCAACCCCGACGGTGACTGACACCGACCATCAGTTTACCATCAGTATACCATCATTCACAACGGAATGACAGTCTGGATGGATGGTTTACCATCATTCCATCAGTCCATCATTCTCCCATCATTCTGGCATCATTCTCCCGTCATTCAGACCAGACTGATGGACCAGACTGATGAAATACTGACCGTGTAACCTGGCTCTAACCTGGCACTATCAATAGATTGCGTCCAGCACTAGTAAAAAAAGAAAAAAACTGTTTGAATCTGAACTTCATCCAGCAGGTGAGTAGCTCACGGTTTTGGATTTTTTTTAAATTGTTTTCTGCTTTGTGTGGCCATGGAATTTTCACAGTGCGTTGTCAGTTATCTGAGCCAGCCAAAATGTAAGAAAAAGATAGTTTTTCTTGGAGTTTTGTAAATATTTTTTGTGTTGAAGTTAGTGTCCAAATATGGGATAGCATGCAGTCTAGTCAAATATCATACTGACATATCTGGGCTAAGATGCAGATTTGATAAAATAATACGATGGACAAATTTGGTATTACATGCAATCTTGCTTTATTTATTGAATTAAATTAAATAAACCGCATAGTCTACACATCAAACTGAACAACTTTACTAAAGGAGCAAACCTGTCAGAAGAAAAAAACAATCTGCTGTCCCATACTAAACTGCAATACCTACTCGATTTAAACGTATGGGACAGCAGATTTTTTTCTGTTCTGACAGATTTACTCCCATAGTAAAAGTTGTTCAGTTTGATGGTTAGAGTATGTGGTTTAAAGGTAAATGATACATTTCCTTACACCCTGTATATATGGTATAATTATATACTATTGTTAGTAGGATTACTATGTTTATGGAAAGGAATTTCGCCGGTTGCTGGGATAATGATTGAGACTACGGGACGCCTGCCAAATCAAATGTCTCAAACTTAATAATCTCGGCATTATTATTATAACGTTCTCTAGAACCCTTACTGCATGCTATGTCATATTTGGAAAAACCAATTTTATACCTGCTTCTGCATCCAATGCCATATTTGGCATCGACAGTTTTTGATAAATATTTCCGAAAATAATTCAGCCATATTTTTTTCTGATCTTTCTATTGTGGATTGCATTAGGGTTTTTCTAAGCAATATATTTTTTTCAACCAAATCAAAAATTCTATGCAGTAAGGGGTTAATTTGACATTTATCCATGATTTATAAACTGTTTCTGTGATTTCTTTGATCTTTGGCAAAGAGATCTTTGGACTTTGGTTTCGGAGTTTTTGGCGGGATTTGAACAGATACGTTTGGAGTCCTCATATTTCATCGAATTTTTATTGTTTATAGTGAGTTTTGGTTCGTAAAATCGGTGTTGTTTTGCGTAACAAAGTGTCGTGCAAGTGAACAATATGCAGTTCAGTGAAATATGATGGTGTGGATCGTGAACAGGAAAAGTGTTCCGTTCTTTTGTAGCGCGGCAAGCGGTCGGTTCACCTCTTTCCTGGGGACTTCTCTGCATTTCCTGCGTTTCTCGATTGCCTCCAAAAACTCCAAAGAAGCGTTGAAACGTCGAACACCAACGTTTTATTTGCTATAAATGAGAGTATTTATTCCTGACATCGGTTGTATGCGATACTATAATCGCTTTACCTTGAACTGAACCAAAAAAAAAATATCTTTGGTTTCGTGAGTTTTTGGCGGGATTTGAACAGATACGTTTGGAGTCCTCATATTTCATCGAATTTTTATTGTTTATAGTGAGTTTTGGTTCGTAAAATCGGTGTTGTTTTGCGTAACAAAGTGTCGTGCAAGTGAACAATATACAGTTCAGTGAAATATGATGGTGTGGGTCGTGAACGGGAAAAGTGTTCCGTTCTTTTGTAGCGCGGCAAGCGGTCGGTTCACCTCTTTCCTGTGGACTTCTCTGCGTTTCCTGCGTTTCTCGATTGCCTCCAAAAACTCCAAAGAAGCGTTGAAACGTTGAACACCAACGTTTTATTTGCTATAAAATTAAATGAGAGTATTTATTCCTGACATCGGTTGTATGCGATACTATAATCGCTTTACCTTGAACTGAACCAAAAAAAAAAAAAAATATCTTTGGTTTCTTCTGAGGTTATGTTATGCGATTGTGTGATTCTGTTTGAGATTGTGAATTTGATCAAAAATTTAAGTTAAATCCACTAAAATGTCACTCTTATCATATGCCTCGATAGTCTTACGAAAAGCCGCACAGTTCCGCTACCCACCATCATGTAAAAACTGTACAAATAAAGTGAGAAATATGACATCAAGTTCGGTAACCACAAAAACTATTCACGACGTTAATACAAAGGTTGTGAAGGACGTAGTTCTATTTAAATATGAGAATCCAAAGTTTTTCCAGTATATGAACCTTTTTGCGGTAGTGCAGTATATGTTTTGGACGTATTTGGGCGTGTTCGCGTTTAGTTCCCTGCGGGACGCCCCGGTTGATAAATCGACGATCACGGATGACACTCCGTGGTTCAGGAAGATTAATCTTGGTGAAAATAAGTACAGGAACACTTTGGGTTCCGTAGCCGTTTTAGTTGGTAAGGATCAGAGCTTTTATTTTTTCTTAAACTTGTTCTATTTTAATTTTGTCTTGTTTGTTGTGCATTGTTTCATATTATTGTTTTATTATTACTAGTTCCAACTGAGTTGAACCTACATTTTTGATATCATTTAGATGGGGTTCCCTACGTTACTGTGAAAGTCAACACTTAAAATGTTGTTTCACCGAACACTGTTCATCGATGGTATGCTTCATCGGTGGTACACTACATCAATGGTACGCTACATTGAAAGTCTCGATATCGAATGGTTTATATATCAATTGGTCAACACAATTAATGTCTTGCTATCGAAAGGTTACTTTGTAGATTCGTTGTTTCTTCGACACCATTGTTATGGCTCAAAGAAGTATGGCGAATGGCCATGTAATTTGAGACCCAGACTTAGAGGTCCCGTACAAGAATGAAACTTAGTGATACGTGTAGAGTGAAACAAAACTAATAAAAAAGTAAATTGGTTGTAACCTGTAGAAATTGGGGGAAAGGTATTTCTCGTAATGATACCTTTTGTAAATAATAAAAACCGGTCAATTATATTTCGAGCTTGCGATAAGGAATCCGGAAAAAACAAAAATTTTTTATATTGTTTGGTGGTATGGAACCTTCCGTGTGCGAGTCCCACTCGCACTTGGCCGGTTTTTTATGATTGCATAACCATGAGAATACAAACTAGTTAAGTTAATACTTACCAGTAATAACTAGGGATGCAACGATTACGAAGCGGTGCATCGTTTTGCATCTGTAATCGTAATAATCACGATTAATAACGATGCAATGCACCGTAGTAAGAATCGTACGATTATTAAAATTAATTAAAAATGTCAATCAGATTGCACTTGTTGACAAATACTAGACCTGAATACTAGGTTCCAGAGCCGAAAAACAACTTTAAAAAAATCGGGTCTATTGCTGCCATATTTAACTCATTTTGAGCAAAATCTGACTTCTTTTTGGTTAGATTTGACTCTAAATATTTTTTATTTTAATTCTACTGTGGTCTTTGATTTGATTTTCGGTTTGAATTATTACAATACATTCTCGTTCTCGCGATATCTCATCCACATTTTAAAAAGATTAATCTCCCACGTAAATCGGATGAGATATCACTTGATTAACGAGATAATACAGAATCATGTCCCATACAGGGTGTAACAAAACACACTAGTAATACTTAAGGGGGTGCTTCAGACCATCAAACTGAACAACTTTCACTATGGAGCCAACATCGAAATCGCGAAAAATAATCAGCTCTTTCATACAAAACAGCAGTAGGTAGGTAGGTGCCGTCTCGACTCAAATGTATGGGAGGACAGATATTTTTTATTTTTTCTTGACGTTGGCTCCATAGTGAAAGTTGTTCAGATTAATGGTCTGAAGCACCCCCTTTAGTATTACTAGGGTGTTTTGTTACACCCTGTCTATCTATCTATAACGTCACGCCTCTTTCCCAGTGGGGTAGGCAGAGACCAGGGCGCGCCACTTACTACGATCTTTACATACCTCTTTTGCCTCATGCACATCCATACATCTCTTCATACATGCCCGTCGGTTTCGAGTACTCCGCACCTCCCCTTTTTGTAGGACGCAACTGATTTGATCAGTATACGTCCTACGAGGGCGCCCTCTGCCGACACTTCCACTCACATTAGCAACATATATCTCTTTCGTACATCTGCTGTCACTCATCCTTTCCACATGACCAAACCAACGAAGCATACCTTTCTCTATTCTTGTCACAACATCTTCTTTCAATTTACATCGATCTCTTATTATACAATTTCTCACTCTATCTCTCATCGTGACACCACACATACTTCGCAAGGAACGCATTTCAACAGCATTAATTTTACTTGCATGCTTCTTCTGCCATACCCAGCACTCACTGCCATACATAAGTGTAGGCACCAACACACCATTGTGTATAGCAAGTCGTGCCTTTTTGGACACTACTTGGCTAGCCACAATAGTATGCAGAGCACCGTTTACTTTGTTTCCCGCTGTTACTCGCCTATGCATATCACCCTCACATTTCCCATCACTAGTAAACATGCATCCTAAATATACAAACTCATTCACTTGTTGCACTTTTTCGTTCCCAATCATTATACAACAATCAGTCACACATTCATCCCTCTCCATTACCATTACTTTAGTTTTATTCACATTCACTTTCATTCCTTTCTTCTTCAATGCTGTATTCATGAGAGTTACCATGTCTTGTAGCTCTCCCGCTGACGATGCAAGTATCACTTGATCATCAGCGTACAGGAGGCACTTGACTAGTAACTCTCCCATTCTTAAACCATTTTCGCATTCTTTTAGATCAGTCAGACAGCTATCCATATACAGGTTAAAAAGCCAAGGGGACGCAACACAACCCTGTCTAACTCCACTGGTGATATTAAACCATTTTGAGTGCGCCCCGTTGACCCTGACACAGGCACTAGAACCCTCGTATAACGATTTTAGTGCCTGCACCAAGTGATCGTCAACACCGTATATAGATAGCGTAGACCACAATTCTTCCCTCCACACTCGATCATACGCCTTTTCCAGGCACCCTGTATAAATGAAATTAAAATTAAAAAGTATTATTAAAATTAAATATTGTGTTTTTCAAAGCAAATTAGCCTCTACGCATCCAAAAATCAGAATCCTGACCAAGTGTACATTTGACTTCGATCTCAAATTAGTAAAGTTACAAAATCTTGGAATTTAAAAACAATTTTCTTTAATGATTTTACTTTCATTGGAATGCAAAGAAACACTATGTTAACTCATTCTGAGGATAATCTCAATTAAATTTGTTTAAATAATCGTAATGCATCGGTTATCGTAATAAATAACGATTAATATCGTAATCGTAATCGTAATCGTAATGGCCGAATCGTTGCATCCCTAGTAATAACTGATCAAGTAAAGTATTTATGCCCATGATAAGGTAAGTAAAAACTTGTATGGAAGTATTCTTTTTGCGAATTTCCTATAGGTTTTTTTGGGAAAGTTGTTCAGTGTCATGGGTTATGATTATGACCATTCGATAAACTAACTGTCGATGTTGTAACCCTATCGATCTGTAACCTGTCGAGGCTTTGACCTTTCGATTCTGTAACCAATTGATTTCAAGACACATGATGTAGCGCACCATCGATTAACAGACATTTGATGAAACAGTATTTGATGAAACAACATTCTAAGTGTTGACTTTCACAGTAACGTAGGGAACCCATTTATATGATTGTCTTTTTCTTGTGGGTGTTGAATGAGATGACTATCGGTGCATTCCGAACCACGCCAACAGCGCTGTGAGCGCGATAAATGTCGTTCCGATTTGACGTGAGCGCGTCCACAATCGAGAATGTGACGTCATTCATTACGTCACTAAGGACGCCATCTTGCAATAACAGTGCTCACAGCTAGGAGCATTAGCACTGTGAGCGAGTTGTAAAAACTGACGTTTGACAGTTTTGTTGTAAATTTTTGATTTGTTTAGGTACCGATTTAGGTTCCTTTAGGAGTAATGGGTTTGATAATGTTCTAAAAACGATAAATAAAAGTTTAACCTCTAGTACGTGTTGTTCCGTATCCGTCCATACCCCGTCGTCTGTGTAGTCCCGGATCCGGCCAAAGCTGACTACTCAGATTTTACGCAATTATAATACATATCACCTGGAAATAATGTCTGTTATTGCTTGAAATCGTTTCAATACATTTCAATCTACCATTCATTCAATATTCCTTCATTCATAAAAGCATCGTTCATTCACAAAACTCTTTTCAAATTTGAATTTTTACGGCTATGCGCCATCTTGCCACAGACGACGAGTGCAGATTGTGCGCGCCTTACACGTACCATAGGTTAAATAACGATTAGTGATGAAGAAAATAATAGGAATATTTATATTTGAATGTTGTGATGTGAACTGTGTGAGCGAGCACGATATCTAGCGTTCCAAATTGGTAGGAAGCTATCAGTGCTTTAGGCGCGATAACGCAAATGGAACGGGTGTTAGCGCTCTAATTGCTCACAGCGCTGTTTTCATGACTCGGAATGCACCGTATGGGTTAAGGTTTCTCTTGCAGTGAAAGTAAGACGTTTTGTGAGTTTGGTCCTAACCAATGGTCACCAAATGACACAATTCCATCCTTACCTCAAATGTGCTAAAAATTACTCAACATTGATGTCCCATAAAGCATTTTAAAGTCAATGAATAGTTATAGTAATGTTTCTGACAACCCCAGAAAGGAATGTTGTCATGAGTTTCTATAATATGTTCATACAGTATTCATCTGCATTTTTGTAAAATTACAAAAATATGTGATCCAAATCCCTCAATTATATCCTGTCAGTGAGTAAGTGAACTTTATGATTTTAGGTATATTGTAATCTAACTTGAGCATTTTTATATTTTCTAATATTTCATTCATCTTTCAGGTACTGGATCTCTAGTAATGATATGGATGTACACACTCAAATCAGTTCGCTTCCTGATCCTTAACAAAGGAGGCCGTCACGTAACATTTGTAACCTACACACCGTTCGGTAAAAACCGTATGATGACGGTCCCCATAGAAAACGTTTGCTGCAAGGAGAATAGATCGAGCGCTAAAGTACAGCTGCCTTTGAAAGTAAAGAATACATGGATGCATTATATGCTGGATATGAGAGGGGAGTTCAAGAATCCTTTGCTTTTTGATAGCACGGCTGGATTAACTAGGAAATGGTGAAGTTTTATTGTTATTATAGTTAAATATGGATTGGTGGAGGCAAGTTGGTGGTCAGCATGCTGTCAGAGAATTTCCAAGCCGCCAATAGGCCTGTGACTGGTTACACTGTCATTTGATGGAACTGACTAGCCTCCACCAATCTGCACGGCGACCTTGTGGTGGAGTATGGTCCACTACCTCTCACAATTATTTGTGACAGGAGGAGGCCTTTGCCCTGCAGTGAGATCTTACAGGCTATAAATTACTTTAACTTACTTATAGTTAGTATAATAAGGATTAACATACACTCAAAGATGGTGATCTCAGGAACCCATATGATATGACAAACACAGTGTTCCCATCTTTTCACATAAATGTTGCAAGCGTGGTTCTGCCTTTGATTATGGTTTTCGTATGGTCAAACTGTTGTTTGCATGAGTGTCAGTCATGTATTCAGTATTTTGTCTATTTATGTGTTATAGAATTTCTAAATAAACATTTAATAGTATTGTGTACTCCTTGTCTTCAATTGTCATTAACTTTCTGTTCTTATCTAATTATTTGGACACTCTATTAGCAGTCATTTCAAAAGTCAGTTATTGAGTACTCACTTTACCTAAGTGTGCTATATAACCAATCTCAAGTGCTCATGTTTACTTCTTATCAGTCGCGCATACGACCCAACAGAAAGAGTTGTACTTTAGAGGAAATGTGGTCTGCAAGAAATTTGAAAAATAGGGTTTTCACAGGAGTGCGATTCTTTAATCACATACGTTGAACTCAGCAGTTGAAAATGTATGGATATTTGCATCTTTCTACTGCTGATTGGACTTTCAAAAATCATACTTCAGGTCTCAGAGGTGCGATTTTTCTCTAAGTCTTTTCTCTAAGTGACTTAGCAGTAGAAAATGTCAAAATTACTATGGAGATTGTGCATCTTTCTACTGCCAAGTCGCTCGTATGATTTTCAAAAATCCCACTTCAGGAGTGCGATTTTTGAAAGTCAAATCAGCAGTAGAAAGTTGCGTATGAACTCAGCGACTGAGATTCAAAAATCGCACTCCAGACCTATTGCCTTCGCGCTGTCCCCGAGCAACCGAGCTACCAGTGCGGAAGTGACTGCAGCTTGGACTGATTTTACCTACATTTAATGGACGAAATCACGATTTCGTATTCCGTATGTTTTCCTTTTATATCTTGACTATTATAAACCTGTAAATTTGAAAAAAAGAATTTAGTTTGTTTGTTTGTTTGTTTGTTTGGGTGTTTGTTTATTCGAGTATCACGTAAAAACTACTGAACCGATTTTGATGAAACTTTTTTTGTTTGGTAGCGTAACATCTGACTTAAAATCTGGTAAGTATATAATTTATGCGGACGAAGTCGCGGGTAAAAGCTCGTTCTTTTATATTCGTCAAAAGACTTCATCAGCGTTTCATACATTTTTGTTCCAAATGTGAAATTGCCGGCCAAAAGACAATAATGTTACTTGTTGCATTTATTAGTATGGCATGAAAGCTGTAGCTGTAAGTTTTATTAGGTACATCAAAAATGAGTGAAAAGGCAGATTTTTCAAACCTTAATAACATCAAGGAAAATGGCTTTGGTGCCTTAATAATAAATGTTTGGATGGATAAGTCCTAGCAGATTATTCGTAGGCAGAATATAGCTTTTTTTGGCCGGCTCTTAACATTTTGGACACAGATTACTGATTGTGATTTTGCTGGCTGGATGTCTGAACAAAGCGGTAAAATTGAGCAATTTTTCGAATTTTCGAAGCCTCCTAGTTCTTAAAGTAATTTAATTAAGGAAGAAAAATAGAACATAGATTTTATGGTAAAAAAATATTTCTTCAAGTGTCATTAATTAATTATCCAAGGAGGAAACAGGAGAATACATTTGTATGGACGGACTAAACGGGACCCGCCTTTCCTCTTAACGCTCCGTCTACACGCTCTTTACCGCCTGGCCACGGGACAGGGCGAACTGCGGCGCGAATTTTGATTTTAGAGTACACTGCCTACGCGCCGCTGCCAGCTTGCGTAATAGTAGGGACACAACGCTCATTGTATTCTGAAATCGCTATTCGCGTCGCTGTTAGCCCTGTCCCTGATTACACTGTTCTCGGTTTGCACGGTTTTACTTGTTTATTTAGACCGGCAATTACCTACGTGTTTATAGTACAGGGCAGGCGGAGGACATTTGCCTTTTGGTGGTTTTTCCGATTCAGTTTGCATAGAATGTGCTGCCATCTGTTGAAAATATCTTTTACTATGAAAAAAAAAGATTATATTGTCTAAGTCAATGTCAAATTGACAAATTTACAAAATAGCGACCTACCTTGCGTAATGTACGTGTTGTTTGTAATTTTTGTTCAATTTTGTGCCGATTTAGTGATGTTCTGGAGTTTCATCAGTTGTTCTCTTACCAATGTACAGATTACAGAAATAGTAAGGATACTGGAATTTCACTCGATCGGTGCGGGATTGAACGAAAACTAGCATTCAAACAACGGTACGAGTATATAAGTATATATATAAGTAGGTATGTATAGTATAGGTAGAATTATTTTCAGAGAAACACAGATGGCGCTAGCTAGCCTTCAATTTGACATAAGGTGGATGCATAATGTTGCCACGAGTAGGTTCTCTTTTCTAATATACTTCTTCTCAAACATGCTTGGAACATAGAAATATTAATTTACTACGTAAAACCTGGAAAGCGGTCTTCTCGGAATATTGTGAAAAGCGGGATAAAGCAGCCTGGACGCGGTGTCCCTTTCCTTAGTAGGGTGACAATGCGATTATGCTTTTAGGACTTTTATTATATTTTCACTATTTGTGTAGTCGTTTTGCTTTGCTACAGACAATGTGTACCTATACCTAACATATTTACGCTACTTTGACATCAAACTAGCGTACTATGGTAGAAAAATAAATATTTCGTAAACTTCATTTCGTTAAAGGCACTAATTACTAGGCACTTTTAAGAAACTATTTATTGACATTAAAATAATCCTGAAACCGGAGCATGTTGCGCGTCTAAATAGATAGAAGAGAGCAAAGACTCGATAGTACTAGGTGCTAGGCTGCCATACCTTTTGGATCACCTGTATGTGACTAAAAAGGTTCACAATACCAGAATTTTCTATGGACTAGGTACCTTAAGGTCCGCCACACACATACGGAATTGCAATCCGGAATCCTGAATCAGGATTACGATTTCGTATGGATTTCCCCCTCCACAATTGCATTCGGAATTGCGCAGCTGTCAAATCCTGTACAAAATCACAATCCTGATTTGGAATTCCTGATTGCAATTCCGTATGTGTGTGGCGGACCTAACGCGAACACCCTGAAGTGCGATTTTTGAACATCATACGAGCGAATCGGCAGTAGAAAGATGCATAATCTCCATATTAATTTTGAAATTTTCTACTGCCGTTTCGCTCGTATGATGTTCAAAAATCGCACTTCTGTTTTTTTACCGTTCCGAAACTTTTAGGCGGTTCAGACCATCAATTTGAATAACTTTTACTTTGCTTTCCTTTTTACGATTTCAGGTTTGCTCGCATAGTAAAAGTTGTTCAGTTTGATGGTCTGAACCACCCCTGAAAGTTTCGAAACGGTAAAAAAATCATCCAGTATAAGGTCAAACCGTTTCGGTGTAAATGCGCAAAAAGTCATTTTGACGAAAGAAAAATATAGTTAATATTTTTCTTGGCAAATGAACACCGTAACACCTATCTAAGAACCACCCTTAATCAAATCACAAACCCTTTGCAGAAAACCGTATCTAAATCGGTTAAGCCGTTTTGGAGATAAATGGGAACATTCGTTGGCACACACAAACAAACAAACAACCTCTCAACCTAAACGCATAGGTAGGTACGCACGGCGACACATCAAGCTATACAAAACCAAAATAAGCTGGCCGGGGGTAGGTCGCGTAACTTATAATGACGCCGTGTGTACGCACGGCGACACATCAAGCTATACAAAACCAACATAAGCTGGCCGCGCGACGTTATACGTTACTCGATCTACGCGCGGCCAGCTTATGTTGGTTTTGTATAGCTTGATGTGTCGCCGTGTGAACACCTTCTATGTTCTGTCGGTCGTGGGTAATAAAATAATATCTACCAACCTACTATGTTTTATCTTCGTAATTTTTATCATAATGTAGGTATATGAAGGATTGGATTTTAATTCAACTAAAATTTTGTTTGCTTCCGATGCTTACCTTCTATGTTTGTTGTTACCCTAACTAATTTAATATTTTTAAGACTAAAACTTATTAAAAATACAAAACTTGGATACGATAAGCCACAATCTGGAAAATATTCGCTTTTAAAGCCGTCGATTAAGCAAATACGAACCATTTTAACGTAAAATGTGGATAAAAAATAATAAAAATTAATTTGACGGCTAGCGGCAATTTCAAATAATATGGCAGATTGGGTTGACAATTTTTTTCTTTTTTACTACCACGGCTTTGCAACACATAAATAATTTAAAAAGATTTGATACATTTTTGCTTCATTTGATCTTACCAATTCGGCTGAAATCATTACATATACATATGGCAACACCAGTACACTGTAGAATGGGACACCGGGTGCAACTCATGCCTTCTTCTTCTAGCATGGTCAACTTTATGCGTGCCAAATAGTTTTTATGTGTTTGGGCTATGAATTATTTTTGATTAAACCGAGAGAAAGATAATTTGCCCGCTGGACCAGAAGTACAATCGGGAAGTACCATCAATGGTACAGTTGGCACTGTATTGTATCATTAGTACCATTACGTAATAGTACTAATGATACTGCTGGTCAATGGTACAAGTGGCACTCGGAACTTTTATTAATAAAGCGGCCAAGTGCGAGTCGGACTCGGGTACAAAGGGTTACGTACCGTTTAACGTTTAAACGTTTCTTCTATCGGGACACCCTTTAATTTTTTAACTTAATTTTACGAGTTTTCCCAGTGGTCAGATTGGTGGTCAGACTAGTCTAACCAACGGGAATTTTTTTCCCGTAGGTCAGATTTATTTGACAGCTGGAATTTATGGGCGGACAGCGGAGGCTTCGTAATTAAATAAGGTTCCGGTTAGCACCCTTCGGGTACGGAACCCTAAAGAGAACATCGGTAGGTAGAGGGGACTAAATGTTTCAATATTCAAACTTCACAAATGCAAATAAAGCCGGGTATTCATTTGGCAACATTGGTTTATAAACATGTTTACCGTAAACACACGGTAGTACATATAATAGTCTGTGGTAAACACTGTTTCTGTAACATTGGCAGTCCACACTTGTCAGTTGTAGCTAGCAAAGGTAGCTAGGATGTTCCCGAGCAGGTAGTGATGCTCTGTGCTGCTTACATAATTATATTCATACATATTAACATCCTTCTTTGTCATATTTAACTCTGCAGCAATCTCTGCCCAAGCATCATTTTTGTAGTCTTTATTTGATGCATCCCAGAGAATGCTACGCTGTTGAAAGAGCTCTATGAGCATAGAAATCTGGTTGTTCGACCAAACTACTTCCATGTTTAAAACACGCGCAACACGCGTCCACCATTGTCAACTTCTTTTTCTAAACTAAAGGTTTCAACTTGCTCTCCACTCTGAGCGGGGAACACGGCAACATGTTTCATCATCTTTGTTTACGGAATGTTTATAACCATGTTTACAGAGATGATGAAACATCGTGAAACAGTGTTTATAAACAAATGTTGCCAAATGAATACCCCGCTTTAAGTCCTACGAGTATTAAGTGCCAGTTGTACCACTGATGGTACTACTGACACGATCTAGTGCCAATTGTACCATTAATGGTACTACTGGCACCACCTAGTGCCAACTGTACCATTGATGGTACTTCCCGATTGTACTTCTGGTCCGGCGCGATAATTTGGCACAGCGCGATCCTGTATTGGATATTATATCTATGGCTTGGAAATGTGAGCATTATTTTGACAACCTTCTTCGAGATAAATCGAAATTGCTGTACTGGCCAACTACATGCGCACAGCGGCCGGCAATGTTTGTACGAAAATCCATATCTGTCTGCCAAATAAATTACATAGTAAACTCATATCTGTCGTGTAATTTAAAAATGGAACGATCTTTTTCTCCTATACATGGCGACCAAGGAGGTAAGTCATCAAAGGTTTTGTTTAAATTTCGAACTGACTTGCAAATAGAAAGCTGTTTATAGAAAAAAAAAAATTGTTGTTCGTTGTTCGTCATTGATTTTGAAAAGCGTTTTAATTTCCGCGAATTATTTGAGAAAATTTAGTGTTTTAATTTCCGCGCATTGTTTGAGAAAAGTACTATACAAGCCTTGGCCACAACTAGGCATTGATGGACTTACGTATGTGTGCCTCGGCTTCGCCTCGGCCCACATTTACACGTTCGTCCATCAATGCCTCTGTTGCTGGCCGCTGCAGTAATGTACTAATATTACTCTTTGGTACAGGCATAAAAAAAGATTTTTGGCGTGCCTTTTGATCATTGAAAATACAAAATAATGGACGCCGGGTCTAGAACAAAATTCTCGAAAAAAGTGTCCGAGACTAACCTACACAAACCTAGGTACGTGTATAGCACTGTATGGCACTAGTAAAATAAACCAACTAAAAACGCCTTCGGTGCAGTACAACAAGAACCCAAATCGTCTATTTCCCATATTGACTAAAATTCTAAGAGGGAGGTTACACGCTCCGTATTTCGTCATTCTGGTCCATCAGTCTGGTCATGTATATTTGATTTGAAGGGAAACTGACTCGAGACTGACCCGACTAACATGGTGCTTCAGTAACTATATCAGTTTCCCTTCAAATCAAATAAACATGACCAGTGCCTCAATTGCGCTAATTTATACGGTTTTACCGTTCGGACGGAACGTTTTTTGTTTTGGTTTAGTTTTGGTTTAGCTGAAGTAAAAATGCTATCGCGATATTTTTTTCTGAACGGTTAAATCGCACAATACAGAAAATTCGATCGAACGGACATCAAACGTTACGCCAACGTATCTTCCGAAATAAAGCTAAATTTTTACCGTTAATACAACGTGTTAATGAATTAGCGCAAAACCTCATACACCCCAAGTGATTTATAATAAAATAATTAGATTGAAACAATAATTTCATTATTATGATACTTAAAATTTAAAGTTATTTGCATTTTAAGTTTTGAGGCAAAAATGATTTGTTATCTTTTCAGCACTGAAAGAAAGCGCTAATGTACTCATGGATACATTTTTATAATCTTGTTTTGGTAGTAAGTAGGGTGAGTGTGCCAGTGCGATGGATTGACATCGGGTTCAGAAAATTTTAAATTTTGCAAAACAAATTATTTAATATTTTGAAAAAAATTACCTATGTTGAAACCATGATAATTCGATTCAGCTCTCGATTCTAAACAAACTACTTTCTAGTTTTGCGTTAATTCATTAACACGTTGTATAATTTGCGCGATACGAATTGTGCATAACGTAACGTTTTTGGTTGTGGTTTTGTTTTGGTAGTATCGTTCAAACTTAGGGCGATTGAGACCCAGACTGACGACGAATGACGAAATACTGAGCCTAGTCCAAATAGATCAATTCTTAAAATGTCTTAGACCCAGAATGACTAAAATCCGAAATGCCTTAGTAGGTACAAACGAAGACTGTTGCGTAATTGGTTCTCTTTATACGTTTTGGTTTTTGGTGCTCTTTTGTTTCGAAAATTTTGAGCGCGGACTCCACGTCCAGTAGTTGGTAAGTCAATGCTTGTGATCGATATATTGGCGCATGAGTAGGCAGTGACGTATTCTCATAAGGACAAAATGGGCAATTGCTAAGGGCGGCCGGGTCAAGGGGGGCGGCCGGGTCAAGGGGGGCGGCCCGTAGGCACAGGTCCGGCACTTCAAACAACGTTTTAGATTTGACATGATGACATTCGCACATGCGCACTTTGCGAAAATTGTGCATGACATACTGACGATGACATATGTGTAGGTTTGACTTAACATGCATCGTATGAACTACATTATACATTTCGTTACTTTTTATAGTTCATTCTGTTATTAAAAATAGTTTTTAAGCTAAAGAATCACAGAAAATGTGAATTTAGCATTATTTTCCAACGTTTATTTTCACAGTGAAAAGAAAAATAAAATATATTTTATGTAGTCAAATCCAACGGGTGCGCGCGCCTGACTGCATTCCCTTGCTCGGCTTCCCTCAAGTTACCACAGAGAGTGAGGGGAGGTGGGGTATCTGAAATCAGAGGGGGGCGGGGAGTGGCCGTTCTGTATGTAGTACTATATACTATTACCTATTCTGTGCCGTAGGGCCATACACATGGGGAGGAAATTGTTGCCCAAAGAAATACAGTATTAGCCAGACATTAGTGTGAAAAAATTTCGAGTTCGGTTCGCTCGCTCTGGTTTATCTTTTTGGTATTGTAAGTACTGCATGCATTAGACCAACAGAGTTACAATCATAGCCAAACAAATAGTTTTGCGGAAAAACTTCAAGCTCGCTTCGTTCACTCTGGTCTCTATTTTTTTACTATTGCACTTCACACATAGACTGATCCGATGTCGTATAACGGTAAAAAGTCGAGCTCGCTTCGCTCGCTCCATACTTATTTTAAAATTGACCACTACTTTCGCAAAATACAATTTGGATGTAACTTGTTAAATAAGTTAAATAAATTAACTAAGCAATATGTGCGAGGATCTTCTCCAAGAAGATTGGCTATGTTAGTCACATGAGGGCCCATCAACGCCAACGACGGAGTTGATCTTAGGGGTTGATACATCAAAACGAGAAAGACGTCATGCGCTCTCATTTTGGCATTTGCAAAGTAAACAAGACATGACGCCTATTTGATCATCTCTACCATTCTAGATTTGTCGGGAGGAACTTTGTAGGGTAGTTTGACCTGCATGAATTAAAAAGGTAGGTAAATAAAATTCATCTATGACATTTATCAGAAAAAAATCTTTATTAATTGTTCATAATCATAGTAACAGAAAAAACTATGTCTGTCTCAACACAAAATAAACAAGTAGTAAAATTTATAATAACAAAAATAAAATTTTCATCTATTTACATATTTCACAGTATTTTGTTAGGCGCATTTATCGTGATAAGTATTTTTGTTACAAATATTTTATCAATTGTCATTACCTATGAGAAATCTTACCTATTCACTTCAGTTTTTAGTCAACTTTATTAAACCTAACATTCTTTAGTAAATATTTTCAAATCTAATCAGTTAATTAGGCTAAATATTTTAGCATTATCATTATTTATCACACAACACAGGCGATTTTTGATCATAGATATATTATAAAATATATCTATGATCTACGCATACATTAAATGCATAGTTTTATTTGTGTTGAGACTACCGTCAAATAGAACCAGGATAAAAGCGCCTATCAAACACAAACTTAATGAAAATGAAAGTCTTTGTACGAATAACATAGACAAGAGTGATTTTAACAATCAACTTATGTAATCATTATTGTAATCACTTACGTTTTCTATTCACCTACTGACAATTTCCGATTAAGTCTACAAATGCTTTAACTAGCTTGCGACAAGCTAAAATAGATCGATGGTTGGGTTTGTAGCCCGAGAAACTGTAAGAATTCGACCTAAGTACTCAAAAAGCATTGAAGAATAGTTCAAGAAGCAGCAATGAAATTAAAACCTGACAGAAACATAAAAAAGCCGCTTTGTGGGCACTTAAATCGAATATAACTTTTAATGTCAATGTTGCAAGTACAAAAATTTGTTCCAATGATTTTCCGCAACATGGCGAGGTATTTTTTTCTAGTCAGGCTTTAATAAGAACTCCGAAATGGCGTGACGAAATCATCAAATTGACAATGTAAACAATCGGTGTGCCATACAAAATGATCAGTTAATCGGTGCTATTTGTGTAAACTAAACATTTTCCATGCATTATGCTCCATTGAAAAGAGCGTAGCTGTTAAATAAGACAATGATAATGTATGTTTATCCGATTGAATCCATTGATCGATGTGCAGTAGTTTCTTCGTGCGTCAAAATGAGAATAAAATTCGTGCAGTTTCCCAGGAACTAATCTGTATTTAAAAACACAAGCTCCAGTCTTACAAATCCTGATATGTCGGTGTCAACTTTTTAAGGTATTGTTCTGAAAACCATCGATCCTATTAAGTACAATATTTAACTCTTATTTAAAGGTATTTCATAAATATTAACACTACAAATACCAGTTTCACATCACAAGTCACGTTAATTAAGTCATTTTGACACGTATGTCTTTGATTTCTATCAAGGAGTTAGGGGACTTCTTATGTGAACTGTTATAAATTACGAGTTAAGGCGCGGTGTGGCCATTGGGAGGCGGTGCGCGATTCTAATGAGGCGTTTTTTTTGTCACTAGATAGCGCCATCAATGAGCATTTTCTCAAAATTGTTGTAGAACATTTTTAAGCAAATTAGTAACAGGAATATTCAAAAAATTTCAAATATTTATACAACATTGTCACAGTGGACTACATTTTGAATTCGATGACTGTAAGTTATCTACACGTATGCCATCTATTTACCAAAATGATCAGTGAATACACTAAATAGTCAAAGAAAACACCTCATCTTCTCATTTTAAAAACCATCACAGGTAATACAAAAAATTAAACTCGCTTTTTAAATAAATATGTATATGCATCGTATCTCCACTGCATTGCAGCTACTTAAGTAAGTTCAGTTATAGTTAAAATTTTCTACGAATGTAAACCTTTACACATTCGAAACAAAGTTCAAAGTACTAAGAATTGTACGCTAAGCATACTGCCATAGACTTATGATGCAATAGATATCACAAAACATGTGTTATTTAAAATGCCCCACAGAGACAAATGATCACGTGACGCACTCGCCCATAGATTGGCCACTGACCGAACCCAGAGCTATAGTGCTGGCTCGTAGTGCCGATTAAGGGTTGAGACACATTTCCCGACGGCGACCGACCGCGGGACCATAAAAATTACATTTAGTATGGGAAGCCGTCCGCCGTCGATGATAGCTTCCCATACTAAATGACATTTTTGTATGGGCCAGCCGCCGGTTGCCGTCAATAGGTAAATGTGTCTCGAAGGACTCGACCCTAATGCAAAAAATTTAAAACAAAAAATTGTTAAGACAGTTGTTCTTGATAGATGTTTGCTTACGGAAAGTCGAAGGGTACGTAGCCCATGCAGCTAATGGAGAAGATAACAAGGTTACAATATTACACTTTTAAGCGCGTAGAATAAAAGTCTAGACCGTACACATTATTCTAGTTTTTATTTCTGTTGGTCGGTTTTTAGTATTTGTTGTTATTCTGCAGAGTTTGCTCTATAATCACACAAAGTTTGACGCTTGTATGTATTACCGTTTTTACCATAGAGCGAGAAGTAAAAATTTTGATAAAAAGTAGTTTCTTGTTGAGAACCCCCCTTAATTTTTAACTTTTTGACATTTTTATTATTTGTTAGCTAATCTGCCATAACAACGCACATTTTGTGAAAATTTCAACTATCTAGCTCTTTCGGTTCAAAAGTTACAGCCCTAAATAGGTCGGAATCCCCGAGTCGCTCGCGCGGAGATGGGTGACGTGACGTCATCAACGATATCGCGCTCGGTCCGCGGCTTAGACCGAAAATGTGAACTTTGCACTTTTATATCTCAGTCAGTTTTAAAGATAGAAAAATAATAAAAACACAGTTATTTTCGTAATTTTTTGTAGAATTTTTTGGCATATAAAACAAAAAAATGGTTATCTTCTCCATTGTTAAGACTGTACGCATTAACAAAAAGTCTTGCGACATCTATTCCCTCCTAAGTCTGTGCAAACCACAGTGTTTTTATTTATAAAAAAATATATACATATTAATATCCATCAGTATCACTATTTCACTTTAGTATAATGACTAACTTACGAAGTACCTACGTTTATCTTTTTTTTTTTTAAATAAAAGCATTTTTTTGTTTGTTTATACAGCGTTAGTTTAAGCTTGTCAACACCAACTTGCCTTCCATCTGGATTCGTTGTTAAAAATATACTAATAATAAATGCGCGTACTAATAAAATGTGTTGAGTGACGTCCCAGGAATATTGTAAACCAAATTAAAGTTAGTAAAATCATTGGCATAGAATAGATAAAAGTATAATAGTTCTACCACAGAGTACTATAATTACTACGTTCTACATACAGAACAGTTACTCCCTGCCCCTCTCTGACTTCAAATACTTCAGAAACCGTTCTACCGAGTGCCGGGGTTGTGGCATTGGAGGATGACTCTTTATCTATCTTGGAACCCGCAATGAACTGAATCACAGAACATTATTATGGATGAGAGGAAGAGTCTGTCATACAGATCTACCTGCACTATACTATCCATCCTGGATAATATCCTTGATGCATCAAGGAGGCGTACAAAATTGTCATGTCATAACATTAAGTTCGCTAATGTTATGAATTCTTCTGCTGTGGAGTCGATGGCATATAATTGAATTCGACTTGACATCGTGGTGAAGATACATTTTAACCAGCTTTAGATGCTGTCTGATTGGCCAGGTTGCGCCAGACATATGGGAAATCAGTATATTACTCGGGGAGGCTTTCCTCTTGGATTGATTTCAGTAAAGTTTCACCAGACCCGCAAGTTATATCATTAGATTTTACAAATAAAAATTTTCCTGGGACATTCATAAATCAGTAACTATTACTTAAAAGATCCAGTGCCTTTGTCAGACTTACGCAATCGACACAAAACTAGACAGAAACGGAACATTTGAAGTAATTTTTATTAGATCACTTTACTTGCACTTAATTTGTTTGTCACATAGGTAATGTGAAGGCAACCACACATACAAAGAAAAATTAAATACATTGGCACCCACCACACGATCAGTCTCACGTTAATATTTTCAGTCCTCAGTGAAAACAATAAAATTTTGGTTTTAATAGTCACAACGCAAAAATAGTTTTGTTTTTGCCTTAAAACAATATTGATTGAGATGCATCGTAATTACAGCTTTTCTTTTCCCTTCAATTAATTTAAATAATTAGTATTATTTTACAGTTAGTAACTTTATATTATTTCACAATAAATTTTCTCTTAGTTAACAAATACATCTAGCGGTATCATTAATTTGTATAATAATGTTACAATTTAACAATTATTACATTTTTACCAATTTTGAACCTAGAAACACAACACCCTCTTTGTAGTAATTGTATTTTATGCTTCGTGAACTTATTTTTTATAAATATTAATATAATATACCTACATAAATGTAAATAAAGTTGACCACACTATAAGAGAAATCTAAAATTAACAACTGAAGTCACTACGACCCTTTAATTAAATAAAAAAGTCTTTTCAAAATTATTTATAAATAGCCTTTATTTCAGGTCTGTAGAACTTCCGTCTCTTTAAATAAATCCACACGAATGTTATTCTATTCTCAGATTGGATGTTAAATTTTTGGCCACATTTTATCATATCTAGTTATAGACCATCCGTAAGTCCAAGTCAATTTCTTTAGATTGGCTAATCGCATCCAGTCGAAAACAATATTCAATAGTCAAACAAATTCTTTCCAGAAAATCCAGTCATTGTAATCACGACTTCTGACCCAAATAATAGGTAAGCTATAAATGACGGTCGTCATAGCCTGCCATGTTTTGGTCAATTTATCATCGTTTTATTTTACAATAAGCTCTTCTATGGCGTCAGCGGTGGCAAATAGATGGTAGTTTTCTATTTTAACTGAAAACTGCTGCAAGCTGAAGCCATTGTAAATTGTGTTTTGGTCAAAATATTCGATCATAAATCTATTTTCTGTTCCTAACTTTCTAGTCTACGCACGTGACTACAATTATCGGCCACTAGATTGGTTTCTGGCCACACATATTCTCAACCATAAATATTTGGGCACTAGTCTAATTTCTAGTCAGTTTCTCGTGCATTTTGGCGAATTTCCTGGCCTGTTTGAGGCTCTGAAACTGGCTACCATTTTGTACACTGGCCAGTTATTGGCCACTCTGGTCTCGTTTAGTACCTTGGTAGGCGTCAGTCGGCTAAATATCTGGTTCTTATGTTGTCGTCGTCGTCCTCTCGTTCGGGGCTTATGCTTTCTATTTCATCCACTTCTTCGAGGTTCTTCGTGCTCGGGTTGCAGAGTCTGAAAATATAAAAGTTAACAAGCATGAAGTTGGGGCGACGTGGTTCTTTATGGGACAATATACAACGTGTTAATGAATTAACGCAAAACTAGAAAGTAGTTCGTTTAGAATCGAGAGCACAATCGAATCGAAAAAAAAATCCTATCTTGAAACCATGATTTCAAGAAAAATTTTTTTTTTTTCAAAATATTAAATAATTTGTTGGTAATATTTAAAATTTTCTGAACCCAGTGTCAATCCTCCGCATGGGCACACTCACCCTACTTACTACCAAAACAAGATTATTAAAATGTATCCATGAGTAAGTTACCGCTTTCATTCATTGCTAAAATGATAACAAATCGTTTTGCCTCAAAACTTAAAATGCGAATAACTTAAAATTTTAATTAATAGTAATAATAAAGACGTTTATTCAACTACAGTTACAAAAGTACAATATTTCAAAAAAATTACTAATTATTAAGTTACACATTTTTGAAAGTGCAGTGGAATAGGACAGAGCCTCAGCATTACTGCTGTTTTTCAGTCTCTTCCTTGCGACTCAACTGCCCGAAATTGCCCGAACGGACTACTTAATCACTAATAAATTAAATAACTATATAACTATAATCGGCCATCACAAAGTTAGGAGAGAAAATTGCAGATGAAGGACAAATCGCTCTTGTCGGCACAAGATAATGCTACAATATAATATAAATCTTAACAGTATTGTTAATATTCTAGATATTTATATATTACATATTTTATTATACGACTACTTAGTAACCGGAGACCAACAGCAAGAACTCCTTTGCCTATCGAGGAGCCATGCCTTACACTTTATCCTGAAACTATTCAAGGAGTCCTGAGTTCTTATAGGCGGCGGTAGGTCGTTCCAGATCTTGGAAGCGGCAAAACGAAAACTACCCCAAACAGAAACCAATTTAGGAGATGGAGAGACATGCAAAACAGGATAACGAACATGTTTGGATTTCCCCCTCTGCCTGTCACTCCACCCCAACTTGTCAGCAAGATATTGTGGAGTACCAGATTTTCTCACATTAAAAGTCATTGTGCTGAGCTTCAGGTTTCGTCCGTTAGACATATTTAATATATTATATGTGTTAAGAAACGGCGTAATATGAGAACGCGGTGGCACCCTATAGCAAAATCTAATGCATGAATTTTGAACTCTTTGTATTTTGCGCTGAGTTTTTGATAGAAGGCAAGGTCCATACACAACGTCAGCATAATCCAAAATAGACAACACTAGAGCGTCAGACAGTTTCTGCCTCACTGCTGTATTTAGAAAAGGTCGAATCCTGTAGAGTTGTTTAAGAGAGCCATAGCATTTATTTATTTTAGAATCTACATGTTCTTCAAATTTCAGGCAACTATCAAATACTAATCCCAAATTTCTAGCTTGCAATGATTCAGTGATCTGATGAGCTCCGACTAGAATGTTAGGTCCGATGTTTCTGACTGACTGGATTTGATTCCGAGTTCCGAGGATCATGTATGTGCTCTTATAATATCAAAATAATTATCAAAATAATGAAATTATTTTTTCATTCTAATTACATACATACATACATATACTCACGCCTGTGTCCCATTGGGGTAGGCAGAGACAATAGATCGCCATCGGCTACGATCCTGACACACCTCTTTCGCCTCTTCCACACTCATAAGTCGTTTCATACACGCTCGTCGGTTTCGGGTACATTTGATCTGACCCTTCTTAAGTACGCTACCAATTTGGTCCGCATACGTACGTCTAGGGCGACCCCTTTCGACTGTCCCATTCACACTTGCTTTATATATTTCATTCGTCATTCTGCTATCACTCATTCTTTCCACATGACCAAACCATCTCAGCATTCCCTTTTCAATCCTTGTTACTATATCCTCTTTCAATCGACATCTTTCTCTTATTACACTGTTTCGTATTCTGTCATTTAGAGTCACAACACACATGATGATGTCCTCCTTGACGTATCCGTCAACGGCGACACCCTGGGCTTCACCTAGTAGAGTGGGCTCGGATGTGACTAGCGAACCCAAATTTCGACCTAAAGGTCCGATCGCACGTAAAACAGTAAAGTTCTCCGCTGTCATTATAGGTGTAGTTATAGCTTGGCTTTGGCCGCGTCTTCCTAATTTGGCGCTTAGCGTCAAGATCTGCGAGACGCATTTCATGGAACTCCTCAGTTCGCTTCTTTACAGTGGAGCGCCATTCTGGTCTCATCAGAGCACGTTGCTCCCAGTCCTTAATCGGTATGTTGCACGCTGTCAGGTGCCGTTTCAGGACATCTTTGTAACGCAGGTACTGACCGCCAGGCTTTCGTTTCCCATCCCGAAGCTCTGAGTAAAACACTGCTTTAGGAAGTCTAGCATCATCCATACGTATCATATGTCCGCACCATCTTAGCTGGCTTCTCATTATCAAGGCCTCCATACCGTAAGATTGGCTACGCCGTAAAACCTCCGAGTTTGGCACACGATCTTGCCATTTCCCCTTGAGGATTGCCCGGAGGCATTTCATATGAAATGTATCAAGGCGCTTAATATCACCCTTGTATACACACCAGGTTTCAGATGCATACAATAGTATAGGCATTATTATTGCTTTATACACAGCTAGCTTGGTCTTCAACTTTAGATCGTGCGATGTCCAAACTCTTTGGTTCAGGCCCCCAAATGCAGCAGCAGCCCTTGCGATACGCGTGGATAGCTCAGTCTCCAACCGATTGTCGCTTTGGATCATGGTCCCCAAGTAGCGGAAAGATGCTACCTCTTCCAGTTGGTTTCCAGCTAGCTTTAGTGGTGCGTCATTCGCAGGTTCTCCCCTGGCAGGTTGTTTCAGAACCTGGGTTTTCGATACACTTATCACTAGGCCAAACTTTCGACACGACAGATCAAGTTGATCGAGGTACTGCTGCAGACTTTCCATTGAGTCAGCCATAAGACAGACGTCGTCGGCATAAAGGACCTCCAAAACAGGCAGCTGAAGAATTTTATTTCTTGCTTTGAAACGAGACAGATCAAACACCGTCAAACTTTGCAGGATATCCAGTTTTCTCGAGGACAATCCAAAGACCAGAACGTGGTACCCGGTCGAATGCTTTTTCCAAGTCTACGAAGCACATGTAGAGGTTACGATGCTGTTCAAGGCTTTTTTCTTGAAGTTGTTTTACAACAAAGATTGCATCAACCGTGCCTCTAGATGGACGGAAACCGCACTGGCTCTCCGGTAGGATTGTTTCGGCTAGAGAATTTAAGCGCGAATTTATTATGTGTGACAGGACTTTTCCGGCTGCACTTAGTAAAGATATGCCCCTGTACGAGCTGCAATCTGAACGATTACCTTTGCCTTTGTACAGTTTACATATGGATGCATCCTTCCAACCCTGAGGCACACTCTCTGATTCCCATACGCTCAAAATTAACTCAAACAATCTGTTCTTTATATTTCGACCGCCGTATTTAAAAACTTCTGCGGGTAGACTGTCCAGCCCAGGCGTTTTATTGTTTTTCATTTTCATCACAGCTCGATAGAATTCGTCATAAGTAGGAGCCTCGTCTAGTTCTTGTTTGGTGGGCAAATACTCCAATGAGTTGACATAGGCAAGGTCAACGCCTTGGGAACTCGGATTTAGTACCTCATTGAAATGCTCTGCCCAACGCGAAAGGAGGTCGTTAGAGTCCGTGAGCCGTTGCGTATGGTCACGATTAAAAATCGGGGCAGTAAGCCTATGTCTAGGCCCGTAAACAGATCTAAGGCCCTCAAAAAAGCCTCCCATTTGGTGGGTGTCCGCCAGGCGCTGCATCTCGGCGGCTTTTGTTGTCCACCAATTGTTCTTGAGCTGGCGTACCTTTGTCTTGAGTTCTTGTTGGATGATTCTGCGACGCTCAACATTTGTAGTGCTTCTTAAGGTGCGCCTTGAGTGTTTAAAAAGTTTCCGCAACTCCGCATCAGAATCATCAAACCAGTCCTGGTTTTTCTTCTGCGGCCTACCAAGAACTCTCTGAGCAACATTGTGTAGTGTTTCGGCAAAACAGTTCCAGTCATCATTCGTTGACGCACCGTCTGAATGGAGTGTCGCAGTCCCAAACTCAGTGTCAAGCTCCTTCCTTACAGTTACCTTACAGTGATCCAATCTCCTCTATGTCTCCATCACACTTACCATCTCTCGTAAACATACATCCCAAATATACAAATTCTCCAACCTGTTCCACTTTTTCATCTCCTATCATAATTTTACATTCAGTCATTATTTCATCCCTTTCGAGTACCATAACTTTCGTCTTATTTACATTCACTTTCATTCCTTTCTTCTTAAATGCCTCATTCATGCATGAATTTTACATTCAGTCATTATTTCATCCCTTTCGAGTACCATAACTTTCGTCTTATTTACATTCACTTTCATTCCTTTCTTCTTAAATGCCTCATTCATGCATGTTACCATCTCCTGTAAATCGTCTTCCGATGATGCCAGTAGCACTTGATCATCAGCATATAACAAACATTTGACAAACAACCCATTCATCCTTAAACCACACTCTCTTTCTTTCAAATCACTCAAACAGCTGTCCATGAATAAGTTGAACAACCACGGTGACGCTACACATCCCTGTCTGACACCCCTGGAGATGTCGAACCAGTCTGTGTATGCCTCGTTTATCCTAATGCAGGCACTAGAACCCTCATACAAAGATTTCAGTGCCTGCACCAAGTTGCTATCCACCCCATACATGGACAACGTAGACCATAATTCGTTCCTCATCACCCGATCATAAGCCTTCTCCAAATCTACGAAAGCGCAAAAAACTTTTTGGTTTTTAGCCAAAAACTTTTCAGATATGCCCCGTAGAGAGAAGACTTGGTCCGTACACCCCATTCCCTTGAATCCGGCTTGCACATCCCAGATTTTTTCCTCCGTTTTACGCAACACTCTTTCTATCAAAACTTTTGCGTACAGTTTGCCGACAACACTGAGGAGGCTGATGCCTCGGTAGTTCTTGCATTCCTACTTTGACCCTTTGCCCTTGTACAGTGGAACGATGACCGTTTTGCACCAGTCATCTGGTACTTGTCCACATCTCAGGCATTTATTAAACAGTAGGTACAATATGCTTGCTACCACTCCCCCTCCGCTCCTCAGCATCTCAACCGACACCCTATCATATCCTGCAGCCTTACCAACTTTCATACTTTTCAATGCTTTCATAATCTCGTCCATACTTATTAATTTCTTCATTCATTCATACTTATCCATACTTATACATACTTATTAATTTCTTCATTCATTCATTCTAATTATTTTGTTATAAATCAGTTGGGGTGTATGAGTATATATTGCGCTTACTCATTAACACGTTGTATAACTTCACCAGTTCTAATGTAGGTCATAGATCTACCCTCCATGAGGGTTAATTAACAGGCGTTAGTCCAACACGCATGCCCAATGCGGATTGGTAGACTAACAACTTGTCAATTGTTGTCAATATAATAACCAACCAAACAAACAATACAATTTTACAACACACACAATATAACTAACTAGTGGAACGATGAATTTATAACAAATCAATTTGTCTTGATAAATATTCACACAACTAGACAACTAGACATAAACATTTATTAAAAAAAAAAACGCATGCATTTACAGAAGGCTGATTATAAACCTTTATTACGCAATTTTAAACGATATTTATAATCGACTTGAATTGTCAAAACACACTGAACGTTCCGTGTTAACTTGTAAACATTATATTCTTTGAAACCTATTTTTTATTGCGAATGGTACCACAAATTAATTAAAATATTAGCTTTATAAAAAAAGACCATAATTTCATGTCCACTATAAAGTTTAAACTGAATCGGAGGCCCATGTTACTTCTAATGTGATCTTTATTGCAAAGTAGGAAGGTTAATTCAAGATTGTAACATACCTGCACTTGCAGCAGACGATGCAAGGCGCAGCGAGCAGCAGCAGTGGACTGGCGACCAGCAGGAGAAGTCCGAAACCGGCGAATATACCCACCACCTGCAATGTGACAGATACTTGGTCAATGAAATAAACACCCACCATCATTATCTATAAGCAACATCAACATCTCTGATGTCGTCATCCATAGCCCCTACCGTACGTATGGCTACCGGTTATAGCCACTGCATCCGACCCCACCACTGTTTCCATCAGATTAAGGGAGCAAAGGACGATAGAAATTATGTATTTAACGCACACAGGTTTTGTACTTACAACTTTACAAGACTGTTCTGTATACCTGACTGCTTTTCTAATGAAGCGGTCGCTTTAGTCTAAAATGTACATTTAGGTTATGTGCATTGACATTTTCTTTGAAATTCTTTGAAAATTTGAGATTCGGAGGTGGTTTAATGACAATATTTCCATTTGGGTCCAGAATGGTGCTCCTCTTCGAAACTGGAGGAGAATATAACACAGGCCCTAGTAGTGTTAATAAATTAAACCTCGAATGATAATAAATTGAAAACAAAACTAACCTGTGCACGATGCCACAGCACGGATGCGCGGGAGTGCCCCAACTTGTTCTTGCATGGGCCCTTGTCATAGTGCCGTAGAAGAAAGTCGTCCTGCAATTTAGAAATGATGAAATATTAAAATAGTTTTTGTTCGCAATTTGTATTGAACTCTCAGGAGAGTCTGTTCTGAGGGTTCAGAATATCTCTGACTACCCCTCGGGGAAAATAATCGTGAGCATTTGCTTATGCTTAGTTTAGTATTGAACTCGGAGTGTCAAAACCGCTTCAAAAATAGGTAGTTTTCGCTTATGACAAACAAAAATAGTAATTTTTTTTTCTTTAATATAAATCACTAGCTGTTGCCCGTGACTCCGTCTGCGATGACCTTAAAAAATTATCCATCCGGAACATAATTATTCTATCTGTGTCCCAAACACCCTTATGCGAGATTGAGTGAAACACCCAAACTTTGACATTTATAATTATCATCATAGGCCTCCTCAAGGATCGCCATGACGACATGCGCTGTGGTCCGGACCAGGTCGTCGGTCCACCATGCGGTCCATTGCGGCCGAATATTATTAAACTGGGAAACTACCTATCGAATTATTTTTTAATAAAAACAATGACATTTACAAACGACACTAAAATCTTAATAAAAATTAGACAAATCGGCGCTTACGATGTTCTTCCTGAAAATATCCCTGTCTGTACCAAGTCGGGGTGCAGCACTAGTTTTGTAAATAAAAAGTTCCAAATATTAACGACAGTAATAAAGGGAAGCATCTAAAAAGTAATAACTTCAAAAAGTCACAAATTCTCTGTAGGATAATAAAACCTTTTTGTATTTCGTTCTTTTATTACGTAAGAATTTTTCAGATAGCGGAGAATATGAAGCTTTTTAATTAAAATTATAAGAACAATTTATGAGGTATCTAATTTAAAACTGATATCGGATAAAATTTGAAGAGATTACAAAAAATACTTGTCTTCGATTATTTAACGGACCCAGAGCTTTGATTGAGCCGAGCGAGGTGCACAGAACCCGAACCCTAAACATATTTTCATTAATTTATTATGAAAGGGAGGAAAGTGGATTGATGTGAGTGATTTGATTGATTATTAAAGAACATAGAGACCGATCTACCTAAGATCAAACGCACCTCACCTCACGCACACCAAAGACACACGCAAAGACGCACAGACTGAGAGGTGGCAACCTTAGTATTTTCAGTACTTTAGATCAGTCTCCTTCCGATGGCACCTCATTCCCTTCCCTAACAGACAGGTGGAAAAAGTTATACCAAATTTTTTATGGAAAAGGTACTTGCGGCAAGATTTTTCTAGGCAACCCTACGGCGTTGAATTAACCCCTGTGTAAACATACACTAGAATCACATTTCGTTCGCCTATGAAATAGGTGCATAATTTTACGGTCGGATCTCGGACTATAAGGGTCAAGGGGGGGAGGATATTTTAATATGTTAACAGCTCTACAGCCACGTCCCGGTTTAGTAGGAACTAATTGTTTTTAGGCTTATAGTGGAAATTGATGGGAAAGTCGACATCGGTAGTTTTGCAAATTTCAATAGGGTATTTGATAACATTGTGAATCATATTATTATGTCGGCCTATGTCCAGCAGTGGACGTCCATCGGCTGAGATGATGATGATGATATTGTTATGTATTTTATTTCTTAGAATGAACATTTGAAAATAGGTAAAGCTAAACTTATGTTACAGTTGTTAACTTGTTCAGTTATTTTTAAGCTTGAATACTATTTACTATTTTTTTAATAACAGTATAATCTTTAAAAAAATAGTAAAATTTAGATGACGTCACATGAGTGTGTTTATAGTTCGAAAAAATTGTGTTTCATACCTATGACAGCAAGACGGAGCGATGCGTACGTACGTATGTGTAAGCAAAATTATAACATTATTTAATATACTTACTTTCATTTTATACCCCACACGTGGATTGTGAGTCGCGCGGTTTGGGGGGTAATCAACACTTTATAAAACGCGGCGACGGCCATTTTGATGACGTCATATCTGGTGACCCTCCCGGCACTTTTGGGGTTTGGAGAACATACCTAACAACATATTATTTGCTGCTGGTATCCGGAAGCGAACTTTTTTCCCTAAAGGCAGTGCACTTGTAGGGGGCTGTTTTTCTGAAAGATACCTATTCGGTGCTTATACCCACTAACTTGGTAAGTATGGGAACGCGGCACATGAGCAGAGTTTTACTTACGTCGAGAGACGCGAGGCAGTACCAGCAGAACACGTGCTTGCATCGCTTGCACATCATCTGCGCGCAGCCCTCGTCCTTCTCTATGGGAACGCGGCACATGGGGCAGAGTTTGATCAGCTCCGAGTCCGGAAGTAGGGGAGCTCCAGCTCCCCCCATAGAGGAGGATGCTGCCGCCGCTTCGCAGGTCAGCCCGCCGTGCCACTGTGGAAGAAATTTGTAAGTTAATATTTTGGTTGGAGACAGTCGTACACATGGCGGACAGATCAGCCTACCCAAAGTTGGACTCTATGTCCGTAAGACATAGAGTTCCACTTAATAGGTAGTTAGATCTGTCGCTGTGTGTAAATGCTAATTTAAACAGTGCAAATACTACAGGGTAAATACGTGGATTCGACATGTCGAATCCATCTGTGGTCATGACCACAGATCACAAAAACTGACATAACACATTGACATAGTAGCCACTATAGAACGCCAGAAGTGGAGATGGGCCGGACTTTTTGCACGTATAGATGCTGAGCGTTGGAACACTGGAGTCAGAGCCAGAAGAACACTTGAGTGGAGTCCCAGAGAAACCACGCAGCCCGCCCACCAGAAAGATGAGTCAATAATATTAGACACGCGGGTCCCGACTGGATACAGAGGTCGAGGGACAGATCGTCATGGAGGAGGCCTATGTCCCAAGACAGACTGAGCACAAGACCATCAATCATAACAACGTTGACAATGGGACCAACATTGAAATCGCGAATAAAAATTGATTGTTCCATAGAAAATGTCAATGACTACTCAACCCAAATGGATGGAACATCTGACACTTTTTCGCGATTTCGATGTTGGCTCCATATAGTGAAAGTTGTTCAATTTGATGGTCTAAAGCACGTCCTACGATAAACGTCACGTATTTAATTTAACACCCTGCATAAAAATCACTGGTATTATCATCGGCGAGGTAAAAGCATAGAGAAAGAATGGGTGAAGATCGGCATGTCAGTAGAGCATACCTGCGTCGAGCTACTGACCGACGTCCAGTGGGTGGGTCGCCCAGGTATCGCTGGAACGATGTAGTGGAGGCTGACCTACGCGAGCCTCAAGTCAAGCCAGCTATTGACGAGAGGTGGCATAGGATCGAGGAAAGTAGCGTACTCTCAATTCGGACGCCAAGACCAACTTAGGGTCGTTAAGCCAGCGGAATTAGTTTTGTTCCTTACGTCAATGGAAGAAATTAATGGAGTTGTAGCAACGATTCTTAACTCCCTAAGAGGTACTTAGTAGTATTATTGTTTATGTTTATGTATGGGCAAATACCCACTTTGGGTCGCTGAGCCAGCGGAGTATTTGATATAGTCAAATAGGCACCATAATACAAGATTTATGTACCTATAGAGAAAATGACAACACCAGCCTAGCTAGCACTATGCACGTGATACGGCTATATCTACAGGGTGAAATTGATATCATTGGCATCTTTTGAAACTAAGAGTCTACAAAAAAATCAGCTGTTCTACAGGGTTATTTGTAATTCGACGTATTCCTTTCAGGACGTTACAGGGCAGCCTAAATGCAATTATGTGAACCCCCATATGTGGGGTCGGAAATTAATAGTTTTCGAGATATTTGGAATTTAAGGTTTTTTACAAAAACACCAATTTTTTCACACTTTTTCTTAAATAAATAAAAATATGCTTATTCTATGGCGTCGATTTGAATTTTAATTCATAGCTAACATTTTTTCCGACATTCTTTCATAAATCAATGTCCAATCATACTGGGCAATTCAAAATAAATCAATAACAATGACGGCTAATTTTTGAAAAAATATTAGAAAGTCTTGATATCATGCTTTTTTTCTCAAAAAAATTGTATGAAAAAAAGTGTGCGTTTTACTGAAATAACTTTCTCGTTTTGTTAGCTTTCTAAAAAGGTATAAATCTTCTAGAAATAAATGGAATTACAATAACAAAAAAGATTTTTTACTTAGTACGTGATACGTAGAGGCAACATTCTCATGGAGAAAATTTTACGAAAATTATTTTGATAACATTATTTATTAATTTAAATCTACACATCATACTCAGAGTGAGCCCCTAGGTTCCGAACACATTCACGCAAGCACTTTCTTAGTTCACTTTTAGTTACTATTGAAGTAAAGGTAAAATCTCATTACCTCCGCTGCGTTTATTGTGCGCTGCCTTAAGTCTTCTACGTCGTTTACTGTGGTTTGATGAACAAGGTCTTTTATGTGTCCCCAGACATAAAAATGACATGGGGTCAAGTCGGGGCTTCTTGCAGACCATGTATTGGTGGTCCTCTACCAATCCATTTATTCGAGCAAGTTGCAAGTCGGGCCAGCAACGTAACCATTTGAGGGATTGGTAGAGGAGGGCCACTCCTTGGCCTGCAAGAAGCCCCAATTTGACCTCATGTAATTTTTATGTCTGGGGACACAATGAAAGACTTTGTTTATCGAATCCCAGTAAACGACGTAGAAGACTTAAGGCAGCGCACAATAAACGCAGCGGAGGTAATGAGATTTTACCTGGAGTAACTAAAAGTGAAGTAAGAAAGTGCTTGCGTGAATGTGTTCGGAAACTAGGGGCTCACTCTGAGTATGATGTGTAGATTTAAATTAATAAATAATGTTATCAAAAGAATTTTCGTAAAATTTTTCTCCATGAGAATGTTGCCTCACATGCGACACAGGCTGTCGCGCATTTAGGCGCATTTTAGTTCGTCGTTCCTGAACTTAGACAATATTGAAGCGCAAACTATTGAATGATCTGTGCAATAGTCACCAATAAAACAAGATGAAAAAAAAACATTGTTTAACAAAACAAAACATATTTGGTAACATCTGTCATCGCCATGCAAGAGGTTAAAATTTGAATATAAAGGGAGCATGCGCACAAGGCCAGCCATGTTAGATTGAGGTCGAAACATTGACATAGATGCAAAGATTTTTTCTATGATAAATTATCAGGCGCCATCTTTGTTTTGTAATTATTTAATCGCGGATTAAAGTTACCAACAATAGTACCTATATTTATAATTGTTAGAAAAAATTTAAACACATAATTAAAATGGATTTAAGTATTATGTAATTATACAACTCTTTTTGTCTTTACTAGCCGTTGCCCCGCGGTTTCGCCCGTTTAGAATTAGTTTCGTTTACAACACGCAAATGTCCCTTTGCACACTACATACAGAGACAGGACAAACATACTATCAAATAACTATATATTGTATGAGTCTATGGGTATTGGCTTGGCTACTCGACCCCAATTGTATGGAATTTTCCTTTTTTTGCGTTTGCAATGTTGGTTCCAGTGAGAGAGTTGATCAACTTACGGTATAAAGGTTGCCTTTTTTGGAGGTAACATTAATATTTTTCTTTTCCGATTTCTATGTTGTTCCCATAGTTAAAGTGGCTCCAGTTTGATGGTCTGAAGCACCCCCTTAAGTATGCAGCCCATTTAACTTTACACCCCGTATAATATACGGGATAAAGCACCCCTTTAAATGTGACCACATCTTTGTTAAAATCTTCATAGGTACAGTCCTACCGTAATGGGTGAAAATTAACAATAATGTGTTTAAACTTTAAATTAACAAGCAGAAGCGAAACTCTGATCATATCTTTATCAAAACAGCAAGCAAGAGCTAACCGGTTCAATTTGTATTCATTAGTATTTTAGCATTACCTATAGCCGGTAGTGTACGGGTTAAGAACACAAGTAAATAGATTATCCATATAATAAAGAACTGAGGTTCTACATGCCCTCCCTGCAGTTATCCAACACTGCAGTATTACATTTTATTGCATTTGAGTCGAGTAGGCAGGCCTTAGACAATTTATATAGGGACTAGTTACGCGTGTCATTCTACTAACAAACATTTCTGCCACTTTTTGCGGGGGGCGAGGTAACATGAAATCCGCAACTTTGGATTTTATTCCCCATAAGTTTAGATTCTAATTTTGAATCTTAAAAATCATGAAAAGTAGTCTCGTGTGAACCCCAAACGTTCTAAGTTCAAAATTATTGTTTCGCAATTATAGGCTGTCTCGTTTAGTGATAAGGTATAAAATTGGGTGTAAATGCGCAAGATCAATTGTACTTATACCTTGGCAGAGGGGAAATGCTACCGCAAGGCGAGTGCCTTTATAAATTGTCTAAGAGGCAGGCACTTCATTGTAATAGAGTTGACATTGGAACGAAAACGTTCACCCATGGAGGGTGTTTGGGCGTTAGTCCACACGTGCCCAATGCGCATTGGTAGACTTCACATACGCATCAGAATTTCTTTTTCAGTGTATGCAGGTTTCCTCACCATGGTTTTCTTCACTGTTTGAGAGTAGTCGGTATTAAGCACAGAACATTATAAGAGGGGTTAGAAATGCACAGAAGCGCTTTTGCTTCGGAGATGACTGTCGCCACTTGTCTTCCCACATCCCACTCACGCTGCTATACAACTACATATGACCTCTCGCTCGCACCACGTCGCGCACCTTACGATGTTATGCAAATCATTGCATAAACGTGTGGCACGCGTTCCATGCCTACTTTGCACTTCTAACTGCTCTTATAATGTTCTGTGGTATTACGTATACATAAGCTAGAAAAACTCATTAGTACATGACATGTCGTCTGTGCGGATTCGAACCCGTACCTCATGATGACTGTCCATGCCTCTCCGCAATGCTCCACTCACGGTCTCGGTACGCCCACCTATACAAAACAAAATAAGCTGGCCTCGTCGACGTTATACCTAACGTTAGGCAACCTACGCGCGGCCAGCTTATGTTGGTTTGGTATAGTTTGATGTGTCGCTGTATGTACAATAGGCCTCAGGACGCACTGCATACTTCCAGTATAAGAGGGTCTCCGGGTTGGTTGGAGCACGCTTATACAGGGTGAAATTGATATAATTGGCATCCTTTTAAACTAAGGGTCTACCCATCAAACTAAACAACTTTTACTATGGCAGCAAACCGATCGGAGCAAAAAAAAATCTGCTGTTGCATACATTTGAGTCAAGCAGGCATTGCACTTTAGTATGGGGCAGCAGATTTTTTAGTTACTCCGATCGGTTTGCTCCCTTAGTAAAAGTTGTTCAGTTTGATGGGTAGACTCTCAGTTTAAAAGGATGCTAATGATATCAATTTCACCCTGTAGCACAGAATAGGTAATAGTATATAGTTCTACATACAGAACGGCCACTCCCCGCCCCCCTCTGACTTCAGTTACCTCACCTCCCCTCACACTCTATGTGGTAACTTGAGGATATCTGTGCTTGAGGGAAGCCGAGCAAGGGAATGCAGTCAGGCGCGCGCACTCATTGGATTTGACTACATAAAATATATTTAATTTTTCTCCACACAGTAAAAATAAACGTTGGAAAATAACGCTAAATTCACATTTTCTGTCATTCTTTATCTTAAAAACTATTTTTAATAACAGAATGAACTATAAAAAGTAACGAAATGTATAATGTAGTTCATTCGATGCGTGTTAAGTCAACCCTACACATATGTCATGCACAATTTTCGCAAAGTGCGCATGTGAAGTGCCGGACCTGTGCCTGTAGTGTCGAGCGGTCAGCTTACACTGGCAGTGAGTACTGAGTAGCGCGTCGTGCGGCCTACCTATTGTACCTCTACAGATGAAATAAATGTTTGCTATGCTATGTCTATGTTTTTATTAATTGCAATTACAATTTAATTAAAAACAAAAAACAATCTAAGGATAACCTTTTCTTATACTGGGTATCCATAAACATTTTCTATAACACCTTTTAGGTGAGGGTAAGGTATACGTATTTAATTGGCGGGATTGTGGTACGATTTTTGTCTTTACAAGATACTTAACATGGATTATCACGAAAACGTTGCACTTTAGGACCATATGTTGTACGACATTTTTAACCGACTTCTTTTTGTTCGTCTAATACAGGTTACAAAAGTAAAAATAAACATTTCAATCTTTTATTGGGGGTTGTTGAGACCATCAAACTGAACAACTTTCACTACGGGACCAACATCGAAATCGCGAAAAAAAAAATTTGTCCCATACATTTAGCTCGAGTAGTTTAGTATGGAACATCGCAAACGCATCGCATCATGGCGATTATGGCAAATCTCTCCATTTGGGGGAGGCTTATGTCCAGCAGTGGACGTCTATCGGCTGATATGATGATGATGATGATAGAACATCCGATATTTTTTTTCGCGATTTCGATATTGGTCCCATAGTGAAAGTTGTTCAGTTTGATGGTCTTAACCACCCCCTTAAATGTTTATTTGTATTTTTGTAATACCTTGTAGATCCTTTATCGATAATCGATATACACAGGTTTCAGGGAACGCCACTGCTATGATCTCTTAGAACATCAGCTCCTGAACAGCTCTGAATTTAAAACAACACAATCTAGGAGAGGATTTTAAAACCATTTTCGTTGTGTTGCCAAGTAAGGAGAATAATACCCATGTCATTAGGGGTGTTTTCCAATATAACCTAGCAACATTCGTTTGACTAAAAAGTAACAAAGCCATAAATCCTTAAAAAAGAAAAAGTTTAACTGTCATCCGCCATTTTCATTGACAGTTTGATTTTGAAAAATTTTCAGCATAATAATTGCCGTTTTTCATCTTGGATTCTTTTTTGGTTTGTGAAAACTGTGTCTTTGTCGGACCCTGACTGATAAAATGAGATAAAATGTATCAAAAATCATGCTGCAAACTGGATGTTCAGAAAATGTTGGTTGTGGTGAGTATCGTACAATTTTATTAATATGGTAAAAGTGGTAACATACAGCGCCGCAAGAACTGCGGTACCGCTATCACCACTGCTGTAACACCCTTGATGTACCTATAACCAAATACATTCCCTCAAATATAAACATTATTGCAAAGAATGCTAAGCCTGGCCCTGTACCCGGACTCTCCATTTTCGATATATCGCAGCCGTGTCGGTCCGAACTTCATTGTAACAGAGTTGACCAATACGAAAACACTCACGGAATTGCGAAGTTCGAGACCCAGGGGGGGCCAACCAGAAGCATACTAAAAAGTTTTTTAGCCAGGTAGGTAGGTACGAGATCTAATCGTAATAGGTATTTTATTTTATTAGATATTGTATCCATTATCGTCAAGAATTACACCAAAAAAAATGTATTGTTGGTATTTCTGAATTAAAAAGGTGTTAATTATTACTCTTTTCTTTTTAGGTACCTACACTTCATCGTTTTCCTAACCCAAGGAAAGACAGTGAACTGTTTAAAACATGGGTTGCAAGGATTGGTGGCAAAAATTATGGAATTGGAAGATAAACATATTGTCAAGAACGGAAAAGTGTGTCGAAGACATTTCGAACAAGTTCTGAAGATGCACGTGGTCGAGCAATCTTAGTACCATCGCTCTCAAGTTGGATTAGCACAGTGTAGGGCTTTCAATTAATTACTCTTCATTTTCAAATATTCTGCGTAACATCACTCTAGCTGCGGAATTTCAACCAAGATCGCCTTGAAAATTTCTTTGGGGCTATAAGAGCGCACATGCAAAGTACCTAATAGGTACCAAACCAAATGTCCATGCGTTTGAAAGTGCATTATAAAACGTTAGGTACTTAAACAATTTAACGTCTTCACACTCTTCTGGTGCAAATTGCGAAAAAGACCACAGCTCTTGTCTTCAGTCTTTGAAATATTTTTTACATCGCATCGGTAGCAGACTCTCTAGAATGTCACGAAAATAACCTTCCTTCTGGGCAGTCGGCTAAAAATGACAATGTAATATTAAATTAGAGTCAACCTCATAATCATGACCGATGGTATCAAATAGACTTTTACAAACATATTAAAATGAGTGAATATGAAAATAAGACTCGGCTATTGTTACCGCACAAGACAGTAAAATATTCGATCTTTGCACAAAACGAAATCGTAGTGAATGAAATTTTAAGGGACAACTATTCTATTAATGGTGTTAAAAATAACATTGCTCTTATTGTAACATTATAGCATTGATATAAGTTTTTTGTCATGCGGGCCAAATAACAAAAAAATTACATGCATGCAAGCATATTATGCTCACGGCTATTTTGGGAGTAGTCAGAGATATTCTGAATCCTCAGAACCTCCACGTTTTACTAGTAATACCGAAACTAAAAAAAAACTAAATTATAGTGCGTCGATATTTGATAATTTACGACACATTGTATTGTCATCACTAAATAAATAAATATTTGGAAAAACTCTGCGCTTGACGAATGTGATAAAATGAAATAAATTGCAAATTAATATTACATTAAAAATAAAACAAGAAAAATTTTAAAGTAAAAATGACTTTTATTTGAAGCTTTAAATTATTCATGTTTATTATGCATTATTTTGTATGGCTTTTTTTAGTTGTACGTTATAATGCATAATAAACATGAACATAAAATACCTATTTTTTTTTATATACAAGCAGGGATAGACGTCTATGTGGGTGTGGCAGTGTGTGTGCATGTGTGTATTGGTGTATACATTTCTTTTCCGACCTCTCTCCCAGTTGGTGCTACTAGTTTATAACCACAGAGACGGCAAAGTGACCAGTCTATTTCCGTATATTAAACTGTAGCCTTTGCGCCACATTTTTGAAAAAATTCACAAATTCCTGCAAAATTGTGGTTACCACTATGCCAAAAGGTTCAAAGCCCATTTTTTCAAAATCGGTGTATGCAGAAGTAAATAAAACACTCCAAAGGTTAGGATTAGTCTCCTAAGAACGTTTTCTTGTAGCTATAATGTTTCTGGTAGCTGCCCTTTGTGTCCCATCTTAACTTTCCACCCTTTATATGACATTTAGGTAAACACCAATGTAGCTTGAACGCAAAAAAAGCAATGTTCACGCTCATTCGTCAGGTTTTAATGCCGTCCTTGGCTCAGTTAATCATGACAATGGCTCCTAATTTAACAATTAACCGTTAGCCAGGCCCGTCACCTCATTCGCAATCACGAGCATTTTCCGTTTCACTGACAACTTAATTAGTTTTTTTTAATTACATTTTATCAAAGGTTGGCTTGAAATCGAAGAAGCCAACTCAAATAAGTAATACATTTTCTTACTTACCCATATAAAACTAGTCTTAACCCTCTCGATTTTATTTCTAAAGATTGATTAGAAGAAAGAAAGAAGACTTTTTAGGGTACTGTACCCCGTACCGTTAGAGGGTGCCAACGGACCCCTATTAATACCTACTAAGCCCACGCCCCTTTCGTACGTCGTCCGTCTGTCTGTCTAACTTTTTTCTAGGTGTATTATTATTATTGGTGGTTGTGCTATTGCAAGCAAGGGTCGTTAGGTAACACTGCGACCATCGCAGATTTTTTGTGTTCGCCCCAAGCTCACCCATATTTTACGCATACCTCCGAACTTATGGTAGGTAGGTATTTTCTTTTCATTCTCGGGAATGCAGGTTTCCTCACGATGTTTTCCTTCACCGCCGAGCTAGTAAATGATAAAAAACACCGTACATAAATTCCGAAGAACTTAGTGGTACAGGCCAGGAATCGAACCGCAAACGTGTAACAAAATACTATAGTAGTCATTACTAATGTCTAAACCATAAAATTAAACAACTTTCACTATGGAGCCAACATCGAAAAAAGAATACAGGGTGTAAGTGACAGCCAGCAAATACTGAAACGGTAATAAAGTAATAAAATCGGTCAAGTGCGAGTCGGGCTACTCGCGCACCGAGGCCGAGTACGTTCCGTACCATACCACCACAACATATTAGGGTAAAAAGAAGTTGTTTTTACTCCAGGACCTTTAGCACGAGACCGACTCACACTTGGCCGCTTTTTATCATTTGTTGTTATACTGTAGAGTTTGCTCTATAATCACACCAAGTTTGATGCTTGTATGTATTATCGTTTTTACCATAGAGCGAAAAGAAAAAACGTTGATAAAAATTACTTCCTTGTATGAGGACCCCTCTTAATCTACTCGTTTGAACGTGTGATGTTCAAAAATCGCACTCATGGTCGTCGGCCAAACTTCGTTTAAAGTTTAAATAACTTTACATCCAAGAATATGACTTTAAATCAAAACGTATACAGTTTATTTAAAATTTACGTAATGCTATGAATCTTTAAAAATATTCTGACATTGTTAACTAACTCAATTTTGAGTTTTTTGCAGTTATACATTGTTTCTGCGGATGTATGATGACAAAAAACGGCAGCCGTTTTTTATTTGATTCGTCAAATATTTGAATGGTTCTAATTGGTCAAGTCTATTAAACATGTCGCGGTGAACGTGGCTTTCGCTCTCCGAAAAGCGGGGAAGAGCTTTATTTCTATGGAGCGAAAGCGAGAAACCATGCTAGAGGGGGCAGGAAAGGTGACGCGGATATTATAAACTACTTATAACACTTTTTTAAACATTTATCACTAATGAACCTGCTACACCAAATATAATTACAAACTTGTTTTTATTCTAATTGAAGGTTCAAACATCCTTATTTTTTATGATGTCCGTTAAGTAAACCCTTTTTTAGGGTTCCGTACCCAAAGGGTGAAAACGGGACCCTATTACGTTGTCCGTCCTTCCGTCCGTCTGTCCGTCTAAGTCCGTCTTAAGGTAGGACCTATTTAGGGCTGTAACTTTTGAACCGTAATAGCTAGATAGATTATGCATTATTGCGGCGGATTTGTTAACAAATAATAAAAATGGCAGAAAGTTAAATATTAAGGGGGGTTTTCAACAAGAAACTAGTTTTTATCAACGTTTTTTCTTCACGCTCTATAGTAAAAACGGTAATACATACAAGCGTCAAACTTAGTGTGATTATAGAGCAAACTCCACAGAATAACAACAAATATTAAAAACCGGCCAAGTGTGAGTCGGTCTCGCGCTAAAGGTCCCGGACAAAAAAAGTTTTTTTTCTAAGTTAATAATGCTGTCTTCTCTGGTGGTGTGGTACGGAACCCTCGGTGCGCGAGTAGCCCGACTCGCACTTGACCGGTTTTATTTATAACTCATGCTTACTTGGGTTTATAATTAAATCTATTGTTAGAATGCAATGGTTTACAAGTGAGATGTTTTACTTGCTTTTAATTTATTGCTCGTAAAGTCTTTACTAAGCCACATTTAGGTTTTAATTTTGATTACATTGGCAACTAATTCGTAACTAACGTTTTGGGTGAGAACTTTGTTAATACCTATTATAAAAATAGTTCATGGTGGTGGATACGTAATGGTTCGTCTGTTTACACGAACCGTCGAACCTTTTCAAACGAATTGTACGCATCGATAAAGACTAAACAAAAAATTTACAAGAAACGCCGAACAAACGTAAATTAGCAAACGGAAAACAGACAGATAAATACGGATTCTTTCTTAATGTGCTGAGGGTTTTAAGGAACATGTTTAGTTTGATAGTGTGATTGTACACTATTTTAGAAGGCGAAAATATCTCTGACGGTTGTTTAAGGAGATGATCAGATCATCAAACTAAACAACTTTCCGAACCAACATCGAAACGGCGAAAAAACATCTGCTTTTCCTTACAAAACTGCATACCCACCTAACTGGACCCAAATGATACCAACGTAACAAAATAGAATGCATTACGGTTTTTATTTTAGTCTAATTTCAAATATTATTGATTTTAAACATGTTCCAGCCATTTTTGTCTCACTTATCTGTTTGTTAAACTACTGAACCCTATAGAAGAATAACTCTAAACAAAAGCAACATAATTTTTGGCACCCTTTGAAAAATGACATTTTGTATGAGTTTTGGCGGCAAGGTGTAGTTTTTAAGGAACAAATTTCGAACACGGTGTAGTTTTTTTGGGGTCTCTTTTTGAGCTTGATTTACATTTCTATAGACTGAACCGATCAGAAATATCACAAAAGCATAAGGCTTTATTATACATATTTCTTTTCTTACCCGACTGCGCCTGCGTCCGACTACTACTAGAAAGGTTTCATCTGAAAAACAACACGCTGCTTGCGCTGGGACCTACGCTGGGTGATGGGTGGGACCCATTTCCAGCTGTAGCACACAATAAATTAATTACATGTTGTTCTATTGAAGTTTCGTTGTATTTTTGTTTTTGTAAAAATAAATTGTTTACCTATCTATCTATCCGGTATTGTACCTGAGTCATGGATGTTTGTATCTAATATCACAGTATAAGACAGTAATCCATCTTCATACAATGGTACCAAACGCGGCTTGTATGTGTGCTCGCCAGACTCGCCAGTATAGTCTTAGCGGTACGCCAAAAAAACGCTGCAAATGGTGTTAAAAGCACGAAATTTGGAGCGATTGATCTTTGGTCCATATAAATCCATTTGACCCGTAGCACCGAAAAATAAAAAAGAAACAGAGGAGTTATGACGTCATCTTTTTTTTTATAAGTATGGAAAAAAATATTTTTGTTCTGTAACCTATTGTGTGGGGATGGCGTCAAATTGATTTATATGGACCAAGGAAGATCAATCGCTCCGAATTTCATGCTTTTAACACCATTTGTAGCATTTTACTGAATTTCGAAGGCGTACCTACCGCCAGGACTAGTACGTACGACGATATCTCAGGCAGCCAACAAGGCAGCGCCAGACGGGGCTACGCGGAGATATTGTCAGTGTGTGCGTGCTACGAGGAGTACGCCGCGTTTGGTAGCACATTGCATGAAGATGGATTACTGTCTTATACTGTGCTAATATATTATTGTATTATATATCGTTGTCTAGTCATCATAATACAAACCTAGTTTCTGGTAATTTTAATGTGACTAGATAATTTGTGTGACAATGTCCAAGATATTTTTACTTAATACTTATCGATCAAACTTTAAAAACACTTTTTCTCAAAACAAGCTTTTTAAGTTTTTCAACTTCAAAGGGCACGTGTCCAGAAGTGTAAACTGTTCAGAAATCATAGGTAATTATGTACTATTCCAGTCTACAATTTATTGGCCGCTATTTTTCATGCCTCGTTTGCAAAAAACTGCAGATTATGAGATTTATGAACCCTTTTTTTACACTTAGCAAAGTAAATTAAAAAAAAAATTATGAAAAAAGTAACCATATTTTATAAAAATTCTTATTGATCATAAATAGGCACTAGTAATACAAGAAATTAAAATTATTAATTTTGTATTCTTTCATTTCGCTGAGCTCTATTATCTGTAATGTAAGCCACCAAAATATTTCTTCCCATCTCAGTGTTATTATAATAATGGAATATAATTCCTGAGCTTTACTAGGTCATTCATTTTGTTTTGAAGCATTAGTATTATTTACAAATAAAACATTAAAATAGATATTTTAATATTTTATTTGTATTATTTAATTTTGTCTGCGCGTACTAAGGGTAGTAAGTGAATATTATACTTAATGTTTGGTTAAACATTCCTGCTTGTAACGTTGTAACGCATTTTAATTCGACAGTTTACATGTACTACAAGGTCTACAAGTGCTACAAAGTGTAAATATCTTTTTATTAGATGTTGACAATGGACCTTTGTTATTTTTATCGCTATATCGTGAATTAAAGATAATTCGTAAACTCTGACGTAACGCACCGGGCGTTGAATAGTAATTGTCCATTATTTAATCTATGATGTAACCTCTGCTAACGATTCCATGCAAATTATAGAAAAATCTTTTTATTACTAAATGCGTCGGCCACATTGTATTATTATATACAGGATGTAAAATTTAATGCATGATGGTGCAGGTGCAGGAAGTGCATGGATGCAGGATGATGCAACTTTTTGGACCAAATTTTTTTTTGTGGTGCCCAAAGTTCATCGACCTTATCACTGACAGTAAGCATAAGCATAAGCATATGCTCACGACTATATTCCCCGAGGGGGTAGTCAGAGATATTCTGAAACATCAGAACATTCACGTTTCACTAGTAGTACCGAAACTCCGTCCAGTGTGACGGGGAGTGAGCCCGTCGCCACTTGTAATGGACAGTAGGTACAATACATGAATCGAAATTGAAGCATGCAGGTTTCCTCACGATTTTTTCCGATCACCTATAGTAACTTTTAGTAAAGCACCTGCAGATTCATCCCAGAGGAAAAAAGATATAGCTTTACTTCATTAATGAAAGTAAAAGAGGATATCTTAGGTTAGGTTAGGTTCAAGGCATATGCTAATAGACCATATTACCAATAGCATCCAATAGTAAATTTTACTATAGCACCCGAAAATCGATCCCAGGGTATAAAGAAATGGCTACAAGAACATTTTCTTTTCTTTATTAGTGAAAAAAATTATTTTATTCATGTGAAACAAGCACAAAGCTACCATGTTTTATTATTTAAGTATGTCCGCGGTAAGTGAGTAAATCAGTATGTTAGGTTAGGTTAGGTTGTTAGGTTAGGTTTAAGGCCCAAAGATAAAACTTATACTAACTGATAGACCTTATCACCAATAGTAACTTTTACTATTGGCTATGTGCGAAGTGGGTGTTGGGAACTGTCAAGTCGATCGCAGCGCACGCTGTGGCAGAAATTTGAACTACTGACGGCGAAGCTGTGTCAGATTTGCTTGAATCTATGCAAATCCGCACACTCATTCAATACTCAAATATCCAAACCGGCAAATAATAATACTTACTTAAAATTTGGCAGGGATATTTTTATTGTCATCTAGGTGTTCACAAAAAAAAAGATTTTTCGCAATTCAACCCCTAAAGGTGTTAAAATGGTGGTAAAAGTTTGTATGAGAATTTTGTAACAAAGAATGGGAATCCCAGCCAGTTAGGTATTATAACATTTTTAATATCGTCAATATTGCTCATTTATTTAGTTTTTACATTATTTTAAATTAAAATAGCAAACTTTATCCTAACATTTTATATACAAATAATCTACGGGGCCGTAGTGCGCTAGATGGCGCTAGTGTCGTGCACACAGCCAATAGCACCCACAAATCCATCTGAGGAAAAAAGGTTTATGGTCATTAGAAACAAAATTTTTTTTTTCTGATGTCCATATCTTTTTTACTACCATATTATTAGTAGTAGGGATAGTAAAATTATTAGTAGTAGTTTTTTTCGCAATTTCATTATTGATCCCATATAGTAAAAGTTGTTCGGTTTGATGGACTGAAGCACCCCCTAAGTATGTAAGTAACGCATTTAAGTTTACACCCTGTATATTGTGAACAAAGTAGGTATTGTATTGATTATTTGTGGTTGGGCTATTGCAAGCAAGGGTCGTTGTAACACGGAGACCAGCGCTGGTCCTTTTGTGTTCGCCCCAAGCTCACCCATTTTTACGCATACCTCCGAACTTATGGTATTTTCTTTTCGTTCTCGGGAATGCAGGTTTCCTCACGATGTTTTCCTTCACCGCCGAGCTAGTAAATGATAAATACAACCGTACATAAATTCCGAAGAACTTAGTGGTACAGGCCAGGAATCGAACCGCGGCCTCAGTATTGAGGCGCTAGCTCTCTTCCGTATGGGCTATCATCGCTCTTGAAAGTGTCTAGGTATTGTAAGTTGTAGTCTAAAGAATCTCACTGCGGGGAAAAGGCCTCCTCTCCCGAATAATGGTTAGAGGGAGCGAGCCATACTCCACCATGCGGGCGCGGGTCCAGTGCGAGATCGATGGAGGAGGTAAAGTTAGTAGTCATCTTGGCTCTTGCTGTCAGATAATTTACGACTAGTTAACTCAATCAAGAAAGAAAGAAAGAAAAATTGCTAGTTGTAGCAATGCTTCTGACCATCACTAAAGGGATTACGGTTGTAAGTTTATGTGTGCGTGTACCTATCTCTCAATCAAAAGTTATAAGTGTGCTTTCAAGTACGTTTTTTTTTTCATTAATTTATGGACTCAGTAGTTCCACAAGTGTTTTTTAGTAATTACTTGTAAAGCCGGGTCCGCTGCGCCATGTTATAATGTTTGCTAACATCGTTTTCTAACTTTCCCCTCCCCCGCAGGCGAACGCGGGTGATGTTTTCCGATGCAAATGGATAACATCACCCGCGTTCGCCTGCGGGGGAGGGGAAAGATAGAAAATAATGTTTGCAAACACGATAACATGGCGCAGCGGACCCCGCTTTAGATGTTACGTAAAAATATGCTAAAATCGTTGTACAAAAAGTTACTTATGCAAGCGGACGTCTCAGTAGGTTTATTTAAGATTGTCAGGAACCAAAATAACTACTAAGGTGACTGCACCTTTGAGAAAACTGTCTAATTTTAGCACAGGCTTTAAAATTACTTCGATTCGATACACAGGGCGATGTATTATTAAATGAACCCAAAACCTCGGACCTGCAAAAAAGACAGACGTAATTTCGTCTAATCATGAGTGAAGCATGCAATTTATATGCGTGTGCGTGCTGTTGTCGATGTCGCACTGTCGCGCGGTGCATGATGGCGGCGCGGGTTGTCGGACCCGAACGGCTAGCATGCCACCTACGACAAAACGTAATACGCGCTCTTTTTGGCATACGTAAAAGAACGAAGATGGAGGCACATCTCGATTTCAACGCGGTCCGAGGGGCCTCGCGCTTTAAAGGTTTATGCAGCTTTCTTTAAACTCATGAAATATATTTCGCTTGGTCCATTAAAAGCTACACTTGCGCCGCTTCTGTGGGTTAAATACAATATATGCCTCGAAATTTAAGCATGCAGGTTTCACGATGTTTTCCTTCACCGGAAAGCCAGTAGTGGTGCTACAATTCGTACATAAATTCCGAAAAACTCAACGGTACGAGTCGGTGTGGATCATAAACTAGTATAATAATGTCTATGGTGTGGATGGATAGAATCGAACCATCGCCTCCTGCACGGGTGGGTGCATGGGTACAAATTTATTGCCGCGGTGGTCTAGTGGCGATTAAACTTTATCATTATCGGCTATTTCATGAATTCTTGCTAAAAGTCATCCTTCTACACCCTTAACAGTTGGTTATTAACGGTCTCTGAGCACAGCCCGGACACTGCATACAAAAATTTGAAATTGAAAAGATGACGTCAGCACATGCGAAACCAAAGAAATTGAACCTTAAGTCTTCTTCGGAGGTAACGAGTAACCAGTGCATGGTAACCAGAGGGCGATAGAGGGAGTGAGGTAAAAAGTTGGTGGGAGGGAGTGTCCGTACTGTATCTAGTAATAGATATACTCTTTCTTATACTGTGCTCTGAGCACACGAAAGAGAATGCGGCAGCAAGTTAATCTATGTAATGCATTAACAAAACGTCGTCCACACAAAGCTAAGAAAAGATGTTTTAACCCAGTACATTCAAGCGTGCAGGCAACCTTACTGAAACCGTGCATTGTATGATCTAGACTCGACCCAGTTCCATTGAAGCGCGGCACCGGCCGGCGTGAAAAGAACCCGCCGAGCTTACTACGAGAGTTAACTATAGGAACTCACTGGTAACTCGTGTTCTTTAATATAGCTTGGATCGGATAGTCATTAAATTATGAATGACAAAAAAAAGATAACTTAATAATGTAGGTAAGTAAAAAAAATTTACGCAAAAAATTTAAACCGACTTCAAAAGTAAAAAAAAAAAGTAAGAAATAATTGACACCGACTCCAATAAAACAAATTAATTTTCTTATAGATTCGAACGTAAAAGTCATAGGCTGAAATATTATTTCTTACTTTTGAAGTCGGTTTTTATTTTTTTTGTAATATTTTTTTTATTTCATAACTTTCAGTGATTAAATATGTTAGTTCAACTCAGATATCAGTTATATACGCAAAGGGTACATTGAAACGAAGCAAATGGTTCAATCGCAGACGATTTGCTGTCAACTTTTGAGGAGTTCTATTGTATAGCTCCGAAGCGCGTCATCAGTCATCAGATCTTCACAAAATTAAAATGTGGTCCTCGGTAGTATACTTTTAAACAAAAAAAGAATTTTTTAAATTGGTTCACAATTGACGAAAATATCGGTGAAGATACATAAAAAAAAATACATGCAGCCGAACATAGAACCTCCTCCTTTTTTTAAAGTCGGTTAAAAATAAAGATAAAAGACTAAATACATTTCCGTAAAAATATGCTAAAATCGTTGTAAAAAGAACAGTTACTTATGCAAAAGAACGTCAATAGGTTGTTTTAAGATTGTCAGAAACTAAAATAACTAAGGTGACTGCCCCTTCGAGATAACTATTTTTAGCACAGGTTTTAAAATTACTTCGATTCGATGCACATGTCAGGTTAAATGAACCCAAAACCCGAAAAGCATTGTTTAGCAGCAATTGAATACTACAGGGTGTCACAAAACACCCTAGTAATACCTACAGTAATATTTAAAGGGGTGGTTTAGTTTAGTTAGACCATCAAATTAAACAACGTTCACTATGGAGAAAAAGTCGAAAAAATAAACTGCTTTCTGACATATTTCAGTCGGTAGATACGGCACTGCAGTTTGTATGGAATAGCTGTTTTACCACCTAAGCTAATTGAAACCGTGCATTGTACACTCAGCAGCAATGAAAACGGGTCACCAACATACACGGGTCACCAAGTATTAAATTTTCTATAAAATACTTTTTATTTGATTAAGCTATCATTATTAGTTTCTGAGATATTAAGGTTTATGTTGTTGGTGACCCGTGGTGACCCGCTTTCATTGCTGTTGAGTGTATGATCTAGACTCGACCCAGTTCCATTGACGCGGCGGCGTGAAAAGAACCCACCGAACTTACTACGAGAGTTATCTACAATTCTACAGGAACTCACTCGTAACTCGTTTTCTTCAATATACTTCAAACAAGATCCATTTATAGAATGTTCTAGGTTCGATCAAATTCTAATCCAAAATCCAACCATTCTACTAATCACTTTGTATGAATACCTAATTTGCCGTTGGCGTTTGGCGGCCCAGTACCCGGGGACGGACAATATGAAAAAATTGTATCCTGAAAATGAAACGAATTCTACGACAACAAAGCACCAGATGAAGCTAGTTAAATAACTGAGCACTTACATTACACTGTACTGTCAAGCGAAAATATTTTATTCTATTTTATATGCAAGTTTTCCGCAAAATGTAGTCCACGAGCTGTGGACAGGCATCAGCATGGTCTGGATTAGATTGACGACTATCCAAGTATCATATTATATTTTCTAGCAGCAATTTAATGAGTTAAGCACGATAATCGAGTGAGAAACAATAGTAAGGAGGGCAGTACCAGGGCACGAAAGGTTTCTTTATAAATTTAGCAGGATCATTTCTTGGCAAAGTTTATTGAGCCGTAGGAGTTTGTTCAACCGAAAATAACCTTAATAAAAGGGTAAGGAAAGCCTTGGAGCATTTCAGGTCAGGTTGCTAACCAATTAAATAATTGTAGGAAGTTCTTTAATGTTATTCAAGTTTATTGAACTGTAATAATTATAACTTTCCGTTTTTTGAGTGACAGTATCTGATAGATTGAAAAACTTAGGACCTTTTACAAAGAAAGATTTTTCTTTTCCCAGCACCCAAGTTAAGAAAATCCGGGTTAATATGGGTGTACAGTATGTGCAATTGTAGGTATAGTGTCTCATGTACAGAGGAGGCTCTGATAAGATCATGAATGCAATTTACAACGCAAATGTAAGTGAAAATGTCGAATGAGGCAGCTCGAAATGTAGGTAATGTACCAACACAAAAGCCAACTGGGGCCTATTTCATAAACATGACAATTGTACTTTACAATGACAGTTTGAGATACATTACTAGAATAATTTTACTTTGATCTAAGACTAGAATGTTATTACACAAACATGTTGTTTAACGCTATACCTATGTAACCAATAATGTACCCCGAATTGTTATTGCAAATTAAAAATGTCATGTTTATGAAACAAGCACTTGGATTGCGATTTTTGAATCTTATTCGCTGAGTTCAGCACTTGTAAATGTCAAAATTACTGTGGAGAAAATCAAATCAAATCAACAGTAGAAAGATGCACATATCCACAGTAATTTTGACATTTTCAACTGCTGAACTCAGCGAATGAGATTCAAAAATCGCACTCCTGGCCCCCATTAAACACTTTCGCGGGCAGTGAACGAGACACAATAGAACTTTTATTGTTATCACTGCTTTAGCCTGTCACTGTCCGCGAACGTGTTAAAGTAATTTACAATGACAATTCAGGGTACATTGCTGAGAATTTTAGGCACATATTACGTACTGAATGTTTAGCGTCATTATAATTCATTAGTAACCAAGAACCACAGCAATGGACCCTGAATTGTAATTATTAATTACAATTGTCACGTTTATGAAATGTTGGTTATTAGACTCTGATGTCTGAAATAGAAACAGAAATCTAGAATTTCTTGGAATAACAATTCCTTCTACCGACGGCAGCCATAATTTTTCAAAAATTTTACAATTGTCCGTCGTGGTAGTATTATTTATTCTTATAGTGGTATACAGGGTGTAACAAAACACCCTAGTAATACTTAAGGGGGTGCTTCACACCATCAAACTGAACAATTTTCACAATGGAGCCACAGAGAAAAAGATTAAAAAGTCTGCTGTCCCATGCTGCTGCAGTGTGCTGCATTTTTTGAGTCGAGCCGGTACTGCAGTTTTGTATGGCACAGCTGATATTTGCATTTTTCTCGCTTAGGGCTCCATATAGTGAATGTTGTTCATTTTGATGGTCTGAAGCACTCCCTTAACTATTCTTGTTTCGATTTGTTTAGTCTTGTTTTGTTTTACCACAGTATAAGAAAGAGTATCTATTACTAGATACAGTACGGACACTCTCTTCCTCCCACCAACTTTTTACCTCACCCCCTCTATCGCCCTCTGGTTACCTCGCACTGGTTACTAGTTACCTAAGAAGAAGACTTAAGGTTCAATTTCTTTGGTTTCGCATGTGCTGACGTCATCTTGTCAATTTCATTTTTTTGTATGCAGTGTCCAGGCTGTGGTTTTACCCCCAAATCTTCTGTAAAACATAGCTGCTATTACGTTTTCTGCGACAATGTTATAATTATAAGTTTGCCGACATTTAAACTTGTTTGCTACACTTAATGTCTACGAATTCAACAAAAATGCTACCCTAAATGAAACGTTAGCACAGTACAAAATCCAAAAAGAATGCATATTTTTGCAATGTGGCGAGCAAGAGCAACGGTAACCTTTGTTCACTGCGTCTAAAACGAGACAAAGAAAAAGTGAAGCTTCGTTCTCAATGGACATTGGGTCACATGGTGTTACCTACTAGGTGGAAAGTCTAATTTAACGTAGATATAATAGTTCTACATCTTTCAGTCTAATTTAGAATCTAATTTAGATCATGTATCTATGTACATACATGGTCCTTCTTAATAATATGCTGGCGGTTTTTTATTTAATGGTTTGATCAGACCATCAAACTGAACAACTTTCTCCATAGGACCGACATCGAAACCGCGAAAAAATATATGCTGTCCTGTCCCATACTTTGGAGTCGAATAGGATTTCAGTTTTGTATGAAACAACAGATTTTTTTTGTCCCGAGTTCAGTGTTGTTCATGATGGTCTAATCATCCCCTAAAAAACCGATTGGAACCGAACGGACCGAACGATTTGGATGATTATTGATTGCTGTCCGAATCCCGAGATAGCTGAAAAAAAATTCTGATTGCATGCTCTAAATGTAACTTGTAGAAACAAATTGTTCCAAAACGACCAAACTTTTGTGTGTTTTGTACGGATGACAAAGCGTTCCCGCTAGAACGTGGTCCACGGCTATAACTTTGTTATGTTGCCCCAATATTTATGTCCTCGTTATTGCGAACTGGAATTCTAATGAGTTTAAACTCACAAAGAGACAGGGATTTGAGGGTTTAATTAAAATTATTGTGTCGAAGTCTCAATTTAGGAATCTGTTTGTCAATTTATCTTGAGTTTCGTTTACGTTAACCATTTATCATTCCAATTTACATTACATTCATCCATAAACATATAACTACCTCTCAGCTCAGGGTGCTCAGAATCATTGCTAGAAAAGGCTAGAAATCCTTTTATTTCTTCCATTGTAGAATAAAACGGCGACGCAAAGTAGGTGTTGGACTCCGAAACAAGAGAACGCCACTTTTCCATATCCTGAGTAATCTCTCGCCATTAGCTGGCTTAAAGCTCACGTAGATCAGCCTCCACGTCACGTCGTTCCAACGATACTTGGGGGCGTCCCACTGGTCTTCGGCTAGTAGTAGTAGATAGACCCAGATTAAGGCTGGGCCCCACAGCTGCGGCTGCGGGCCGGCAGTAGTTGTAAACTATGGATTTATATGCGAGCTGTCACACTAGATGCAGTCCGCCGCGGCTGCAGAACAGCGGCGGAACGGTAGCCGCAGTGTGACACCTCGCATATAATTCCACAATTACTGCCGGCCCGCAGCTGCACTCTGTGTGGCCCAGCCTTAAAGGTGTTTCAACTGCAACGCAACTGCAAATGCCAAGGAAAATTCAGTCGGAATGCACTTTGGGTGCAGTTTGCGTACATATGCAGTTGAAATGCAGCCCGTATGACTACGCTAATATCAAATCTTTTCAACACGATGGCAAAGTCATACTCAATGATATGGACTAGCTCGACAGAAGAAGAAGAAGACCTACCTCCTGGTTACACTGTGAGCAGAAGTCGTGCCTACATGTGGGACAGTGGGCCGGACTGGCTGCTCTCACCGCCACCACCGTGTCGCATCCCACACGTGGGCAGAAAGCCCGCCCTGAGTCCATCGCCACTTCTGTGAACAAAGAAATTCATACAGCTTTAAATGTTTGCAATCGAATATCAATTTTGTTTACCTATAAAAGCGAAACACTAATTCACTGACTCGGCACAATATCTTCAGAACTATTAAGTTACAGCCTGTAGGATCCCAATGTAGGGCAATGGCCTCCTTTCACAAATAAGAAGGGTGAGAGGGAGTGGGCCATAAAGGGCTTCAGAACAAATGCATTACATATTGAAGGGAGTGCTACAGAGTACAGACCAACAAACTGATCAACTTTCGATATGAAGACAACATCGAAATCGTGAAAATCATCGTCAGCAAAAGTTTGTAAAAGTTGTTCAGTTAGATGGTCTGAAGCATGTTTACAAACGGAGTTTAATCCTTTTTTTAACCGACTTCAAAAAAGGAGGAGGTTACTTAATTCGACCGTATATACAGGGTGAAATTGATATCATTGGCATCCTTTTAAACTAAGAGTCTACCCATCAAACTGAGCAACTTTTACTATGAGAGCAAACCGATCGGAGCAACTAAAAAATCTGCTGTCCCATACTAAACTGCAATGCCTACTCGGCTCAAATGTATGCAACAGCAGATTTTTTTTTTGCTCCGATTTGTTTGCTCCCATAGTAAAAGTTGTTCAGTTTGATGGGTAGACTCTTATTTTAAAAGGATGCCAATGATATCAATTTCACCCTGTATATGTATATTTTTTTTAATGTGTGTTCGCGGATAACATCGTCTTTTATGAACCGATTTTGATGATTCTTTTTTTGTTGGAAATGAGATATCCCAAGTGTGGTACCATGATAAGGTAACCAGGATCTGATGATGCATCCCGGAGCTACACAAAAGAACTCCTCAAAAGTTGACAGCAAATCATCGACGATTGAAAAATTCGCTTCATATCGATGTACCCTTTGCGTGTATAACTAGTATCTTAGTCGAAATAAAGAATTCACCACTGAAAATTGTGAAATAAACAAAATTTTTACAAAAAATTAAAACCGCCTTCAAAAAACTAAAAAGTTAAAAAATTATATTGCAGCCGATGACTTTTTCGTTCGCATCATAAGAACATTTAATTGTTTTATCGAAGTCGGTGTCAAGCCAAGTCAAAAAACTAATGCAAGCCCTGTCGCGAATCGTAACGGCTTGACAGCGACTTCGATAAAACAATTTAATGTTTTTATGATGCGAACGAAAAGGTCATCAAGGCTGCAATATTATTTTTTAACTTTTTAGTTTTTTTGAAGGCGGTTTTAATTTTTTGTAAAAATTTTGTTTTTAGGGTTCCTACCCAAAGGGTGAAAACGGGACCCTATTATTAAGACTACGTTGTCCGTCCGTCCGTCTGTCCTACCTATTTAGGGCTGTAACTGTTGAACCGTAATAGCTAGATAGTTGAAATTTTCTCAGATTATGCGTTATTACGGCGGATTTGTTAACAAATAATAAAAATGTCAAAAAGTTAAAAATTAAGGGGGGTTCTCAACAAGAAACTAGTTTTGATCAACATTTTTTCTTTACGCTCTATCGTAAAAACGGTAATACATACAAGCGTCAAACTTAGTGTGATTATAGAGCAAACTCTACAGAATAACAACAAATACAAAAAACCTGCCAAGTGTGAGTCGGTCTCGTGCTAAAGGTCCCGGACAAAACAGTTTTTTTCTAAGTTAATAATGTTGTGTTCTGTGGTGGTGTGGTACGGTACCCTCGGTGCGCGAGTAGCCCGACTCGCACATGACCGGTTTTATTTTTCAATATTGTAACTATAAGTCCATGATTTTTTTAAAAATACGATTGTAAAACGAATTCTCCGTGCCAGTCGTTCGTCAGATTTCCGTTAAAATATAATACAGTTGCAATGCTAGAATTTATTTAAGATTTGTATGGACATTAAAATCAACAGCCGATATGTACAAATTGTAGGTCTTCTCTTCTTCTATCGTGTTAGAGCTACGTTTAGCTTGACCAGCAACCGCCGTTTTGCTCTATAATTTGCCTTAATTCGTTCCACGTGCAGCTATAATCGTATTCAATCCTGTATAGGTACTAATAATAGAACGGAAAATCGAATATACTTATTTTTTTTGTATGGGAATGATGCATGCATGTATGTGATGGTTTTATCATGCCCTGCATGCATTGCAATGCCCCTTTTTTTCCCGACACAAACTTGTAAGTTTTTTTAACCACCCCTGATAGAGCGAACAAAACAAAAAAAATATTCAAATCGGTCAAGACGTTTTTCAGTTTTAGCAAGACTAATGGCAATTGATTCTTATACTGGGTAAAGGACAACCGCCGCCCTAACTTGAAAAAAAATACCAGAAAATGTATAGAAGTTTGGACTGAAGTCAAATGTGTAATAAATTATGAGGTTTTATAAAAACGACTCAGATTGTATAATTTATTTTTATTTAACGAGTTATTTAGTAATTTATTATCAATAAATTATAAAAAGCAGCAACACCAAAATGGCTGTCAATGTTGTTTGATAGGAGGTGATGCCAGCACAATGTCTTTTTTATATAAAAATGATAAAAACTAATAAAGCATTATAAAATAAACTAATGCCTGCAATTAGTTTATAGTGTTCCATAGTCCAAAATAAAAATAGAAGTACGGTTATAAATTTTTTGGTATTATGTGCCGGATGTCCTTTCATATCAGTGCGGATAATTTGACCATGTATTCTACTGATCAGACTGAACAACTTTCATTATGGACAATGGGCATGGAGGCAACTCTGTTTATTCGCGATTTCGAAGTTGGCTCCTTAGTACAAGTTATCCAGTTTGATGAGTAGAATACATGGTAGAGTTATCCGCACTGATATAAAATATACCCTATCTGTATAAGGTCTAAAGAAACCGAACAACTTCCTCTATAGGACCAACACCGAAATCACGAATAAAACCGGTCAAGTGCGAGTCGGGCTACTCGCGCACCGAGGAGGGTTCCGTATCACACCACCACAGAACACAACATTATTAACATAGAAAAAAAACTGTTTGTTCGGGACCTTTAGCGCAAGACCGACTCACACTTGGCCGGTTTTTAGCATTTGTTGTTATTCTGTAGAGTTTGCTCTATAATCACACTAAGTTTGACGCTTGAATGTATTACCGTTTTTACGATAGAGCGTGAAGAAAAAACGTTGATAAAAACTAGTTTCTTGTTGAAAACCCCCCTTAATTTTTAACTTTTTGAATTTTTTATTATTTGTTAAAAAATCCGCCGTAATAACACTAATAACGCATAATCTGAGAAAATTTCAACTATCTAGCTATTACGGTTCAAAAGTTACAGCCCTAAATAGGTAGGACAGACGGACGGACGGACGGACGGACGGACGGACGGACGGACGGACAACGTAGGCTTAGTAATAGGGTCCCGTTTTCACCCTTTGGGTACGGAACCCTAAAAAAGCAATCTGCTGTTCATTTAGATTTTAGGTCAAGTAGGATAGCAGTTTAGTATGAAACTACTGATTTTTTTCGCGATTTCGATGATAGTCCGACATAGGTTTGATCCATATGGTCTCTGAAATAAAAAACCGTCAGCATATTAAGCAGAACCCTGTATATCCATATGTATCAGATTGTAAAATTCCATTACTAAAAGTTTAGAATTCAATTCCATGATAAAAACACTTTCAGCCAATTAACGATTTGATAAAATATGAAGCGATTTAATGACACCAATAATTATAATTAAATTTATCAGAAAAGGTCCCAAGTTATCTGTCAGTGTTAAGGGTCGCACATAAATTACGTTAAATTATACATCAAGTTGTGAGTGACGACTTAATATAATTTTGAGTTTCTTGTTTCCTTTTATGGTTTAATTGAGTGAGTTCATGTCATGACATTTACGAGGTGTTTGTTTTAAATGGTAATGGATGGAATTGTTAAGGTGACAAGATAAGAAGAACCATGGAGAGCGTGTAATTTGTTTGTGGGAAAAACTGAATTTTTATTTAAAAGTTTTGTTAGCTACGATGGATTTCGTTTAGCTTATATTTAGATAAATTACAATTTTAAATAAAATAAAGAATATTTATCTTATCTTACAAATCATTTAGGATCGCAAAAAATTGATCAAAACAAAATCGAAATAGCTACATTGTAGTTACGAGGTCACACCACACCGACATCTAGACCGAATACTTATACAAGGTGTAACAAAACACCCTAGTAATATTTAAACAGGTGGTTTGGACCATGAAACTGATCAACTTTCACACAGTACCATCAGTTTATCATTGTAAAGGTACTTACATGGAATTATCAGTTTTGATATTTATTGAATTTCCCTTAAACAAATAATTTTCCACACATTTTACCGCTTACATAACTACTTATCCACCTCTCCAAAGAAACCCAAAAAGGCGGTATATAACACAAAACAAAAGTCAGGGCCGTACATTGCCCGCAAGCGGTAAGGTTCCGCACACGACCGGCTTTACGGTCCACTGCCGATCGTAAAGTGAACCGATTCAAACTGATTGGTTTATTACTAGTCATGATGCTATGCTATGCTTCTACTCGTAATCGTAACCCTAACCTAGCGTTAACCCTAGCCTAGTTTCAGAGAGAAGAACTAAAAGGCAGCCATAACCGTCGCAGTTTCAATTTCAGACTGCAATCGCAAAATGGTTTCGTGATTAATTAATTGAGAGTGCATTCGTTAATTAGCCAATCATTCTCAATCACTAACAGTTTAATGAGTTTCGTTATGTACAACTACGAGTACAGCTGACGATATAATTTACACCAGCATCCAGCAGTTACTATGTTACGCAATAAACAATCAACCTTGTTTTCCCTTAGGCTAAAGGCAATTTTTTTTGTCCCTACAAATTCTCAGAAATTAGAAATCACTCGTAAAAGTTTCCATTTTAAGGGGTGGTTTAGTTTAGACCATCAAAGTGAACAACTTTCACTACGGAGCCAACATCGAGAAAACATTAAAAGTGCTGTTTTATACAAAACTGCAGTACTGCACTGCACTGGTCAGGGTTGCCAGGTCTTAGAACCGAATAGCCGGACGGACAGACCAGCCAGTTTAGCCGGACATTTGAGTAAAAAAAGGCCGGACACCCTTAATTATTGAGGATTTTTTGTCTTACTATGAACGTTCGAATGGGATGAAAAAAAAGTTTTGTGAAATCGAGTCGAATCGAATGGGATGAAAAAAAAAGGTTTGTGAAAATTTCAGTTTTTCTCGAGGACTGTACATTTTTTTCAAAATCTGTGAATGCAGAAGTAAAATGCTCCAAAAGTTAGGGTTAGTCTCCTTAGAAGGTTTTCTTGTACTTAGCTGTAATGCTTCTGGTAGCTGCCCTTTGTGTCCCATCTTAACTTTCCACCCATCCTGTATACTATTACCTATTCTGTGCTTATTCTATATGACACTATAGAGGGTGTAACAAAACACCCTAGTAATACTTAAGGAGGTGCTTCAGACCATCAAACTGAACATCTTTCACTATTGAGCCAACATCGAGAAAAAAAAATCAGCTGTCCCAATGTCCCATACATTTGAGTCGAGCCGGTATTGCAGTTTTGTATGGGGCAGCTGATTTTTATTTCGAGATTTCGAAGTAAACTGAACAACTTTCACTATGGAGCCACCATAGTGAAAGTTGTTCAGTTTGATGGTCAGGAGTGCGATTTTTGAAACTCATTCGCTGAGTTCAGCCGTTGAAAATATCAAAATAACTATGGAGATATGCATCTTTCTATTGCTGATTTGACATACAAAAATCATACTCCAGGAGTGCGATTTTTGAAAGTCAAATCAGCAGTAGAAAGATGCGTGTCTCCATACATTTTCAACTGCTGAGTTCAACGTATGAGATTCAAAAATCGCACTCCTGAAGCACCCCCTTAAATATTACTAGGGTGTTATGTTACACCCTGTAAACCCGTTTATAATAGATTTCAAAGCGGATGGATGTCAGTGAAACAGAGCGAGGCATGCAAATTGCACCGGCAACCAATGTGTCGTATGGGGCAGCTTATTGGAGCGTGTGAACAACGCCATGCTGCACCGGGGACACACTGTATACCCGTATACTTAAACTTATTAGTTACGATGGCTCAGATTATAGGTTTGTATATGACTCTGGTTATGTAGCCAGTTATCGAGTATGGTCTGCTCTGTACCACTCTTAAGAGAAGTTTACTCCGAGAGCGCAAATGCGCGCTGCATACAAACGAAGTCTGATGATATTTTCAATTCTATCCAATTAAAGTCAATGACATTTTTCAGAAACAATCTAGAAACTAATCTCTATGTTTGTATGAAAGATTTTCGTTAAAATATAAAGATTTAATACTAGGATACATTTAAGATTTGTATGGAAATCTTTGAGGCACTGCACTGTAAATTTAAAACTAAGTTAACATTTCAACGAAAAAAAATCGGACTTCATACAAACGTAGAGATTAGTTTCTACATTGTTTCTGAAAAATGTCATTGAGTTTAATTTTTTAGTATTGAAAATATCACCAGACTTCGTTTGTATGGAGCTCCGAATTATATTCCCTCTACTATTCCCTTAATTATTGTGAAAGAAGGCAGTGGACGTCTACAGTTGTGAACTTGCGAGTTAAGACACCAGGGAGCCAATAACGATAAATTATTGAAACATTGACGTATGGTACAGATTTGTTTGAGATTTAGTCTTGGTTGTGTGTGGTCCAGTGCCAGATCAACTGTGCGGAATGTGTTGATGAAAATGTCTGCTCTTGGCAATGTTACACTATGTAATTCAATATTGTACTTGTAAATTGTACTTTGTTTAAAAGATATATGTTGTAGTTTACAGCGGAACACCTTCAAACGCCGTGGTGTAGAGTCAAAAAATGACGTCAGAATGCTACCAATGTGATATTATTTTGAATAAAAAAAACAACAGGTTGCATTCCGGGAGGGCCGGCAGAAGTGAAAACTTGAACATTAACGTTGTGCATTTTTGATATTTTGGAAAGGTTAGGGGATAATTTAGCACGAATTGCTTTAATTATCAGTATAAAAGTAGGGACTATAATTTATACGTACTACTTGCACGAGTAGAATGACTACGGAACCCTACCATGGGCGTGTCCAACACTCTCTTTGCTGGTTTTTTATCCGTCTAGAATGCCTCTAGAATCTAGCTAGAGGCATGTCGATGTTCCTAGCCGTATGCTGACAAAAAGTATTCATAAAAAATAATCTGTGTAATTTGTTAAAATAAATCGCAGTTATTATTAGTTTCGGTATTACTTTATTTAAGTTTAAACTATTCGGAAATATCAATATTGTGTTTGATTTATCTTTACTATTCGAAAATATCAATATTGTGTTTGATTTATCTTTAAGTTAAAGAAAAATTGTTCAAAAATTTAATTTTAGTAAGATGAACAACCTGTAGGCCTCGCTAACCCCCGAGAAGACGATAAAAATCGAGATGTGCCTCCATCTTTATTATTTTACGTAGGCCAGAAAGAGCGCGCATGACGTTTTTCTCGTTTTAAACGCTTTGTCGTGGGTGGCATGCTAGCCGTGCTGGCAAGGGAAAAACAAAATTACGAGGCAGCATTTATAATGAAACGGTTTCTTAGAATAAATAAAAGTTTTGTTAATATAAAGATTTAGACAGAACATTCAAGTTTCATCAGGGATTTCTTTTAGCTATTTAATACATTTCGGTAACCGTACTTGAAATTGTGGATAATGGCTCTGCTCTGTAAAAGCTTTGAGCAAATTGTTAGGGTTGCCTTGCCTACCCAAGCGGAAAAACAAATCTGAACCCTGACCTGAGAGCCAAATCTACTAATGTGAATTTCGCTCGAGGGTTGCCATAGGAAAAAAAATGGTTTGCGCACCATTAGGTTTTATTAGAAAGTGTTGATTGTTTGTAGACTTCTTAGATTTAATTTAGAGCTTAGAATTATTTAGGCTCGCCTATTCTGTGCAGTATCTGTGAAGGACCCCTTTTACCATGTGCCTAAAGATTCTAACATGAATACTAACCGTGATTCAATCTGAACTTCAAATGTTTCTCCATGACATTGGTGTCGACTAGCGACGATATCTCGTCCAGGGTGAGGGCGGCGCCCGTCCGACATCTTGGATCCGGGCAGGACACTTCGTACGCCCCGTTGCATACTTCGAATTCGACGTACGCCGACATACACTGTAACAATGAGAGAAAGACAATTAATCATTTGGTTTCACAACGGCATTTTCATAAAATTCCATTATAGGACGTTCGAACAGGTGCACACACTCTGCCGGGGTATGTGTGTATCTGTTGGTACGTCCTCTAACGCGCGCTATGTGTGAGTGCACCGCCACAGCGGCCGCTTGTATGAAGCTTCCGTTCTGTAGGGATAGTTATTCATGTGATAGGAAGACCATAGTGCACTCAGATAAATATTCGTTTGAGTGCACTTTTTTCTGCCATTTTTGACCATTAACTGCGATCGTTCATAAATTATAATTGATAGGATTTCATCCTATTTACCATGAATAAAAGAAGGATTGAAACAAAGCATTATTTTCTTTTAAAACAGTAATTTTCTGATACTAAATAAAAATAGCATCGGCGAGGGAAATTCAAGTCGACAGCAAGTGCAATCAGACTGCAATCATTCCGAAGGAAATTGTTCCCGCTTCGCCACTGTTCAGTACACCAAGAAACTAACGTAACTTTATTACAATGAAATAACTAAATAAATAAAGCTCTAAAAGTAAATTGTAGTGTATATTGCACGTTTACGTCCCCTTAGACTTAGACGCAAGAGATTGAAGATTTTAGGAGGAACAGAAGTGTCGTACATGTGTCGTAGCTTAATTTGACAACAACACAGCTCCGGATTGTAAGGTTGCGGTTTCAAGTCCCGTTTGATAAGATAATGTTCTGTCTCTAATTTGATTTCAATCAAATCAACGCACTGCTGGGCTTAGTCCTCCTTTTCATTGCGCCAGATTAGCAAATCTGATCCATTTCTGACCCGCAACAATTACAATGTCATCTGACCAACGTGTTGGTGCTTTGCCTACTGACCTTCTTCCCTCTCTTGGTCACCATTCCAGAATGAAGGGAATTCTGATTTGATTACTGCAGGAATTGAACAGAAACTCAAAAGGGTAGCTTCAGGAATTGAAATAAATCTTCAGAATTGAAAACTAAAACAATATTAAAAATTAAACTTTGCCTTCGTTGTTCGGCAAATGTTTTCTTCAACCCTCTTAGAGCCTATTTTTTGGATCTTGGGCGCGGGTGCTCCCCTAAAATACAATACGAGATTTATTATCGTGACATAAGACTCAAATTGCAAGCAATGCATTTTAGGACGCGGGGTGAGCGCGGGGAGAACGCGGGCTGAGTGCGTGGCGGTCGCGGGGCGGGTGCGGGTCGTCTGAACTCGGCCTTAGGTGCTGTTTAAACAGAAGTGACGTGGCGCAGACGTGACGTCGTTTGGAGAATTACGCCCGCGCCTCCTCCTCCTCCGCGATTTCCCTTTACGACAAAAACGACCGACGCTGTACTGCGTACTATAAGATTGAATATTATGTTACTTTGACTATCCGCCACCGCCACGCGTCTCTTCTGTATAAACAGCACCTTAGTCGCCTCGTACGAGACCCACGGTAAGAAATGGGTTGTTCCATTGTAAGCCGGAACCACACGGCTGGAATCTGGATAATCAAAAGCCTACGAAAACATGGGATTTGCTCGTGAAAAACGTTTTAGAAAACTGTAATTTTATGTAGATTTTATTCCACCTATATCCAATCCAAAGTAAGTAAAATATTGGTCTACAAAACCTAATATCGCATCCGATATACATAGGGGCAGACACGTACGAGTTTTGTGGGCGTATTTAAATGTTATATTAGATGTTATTGCTATGAACGGTGCGTGTTATGTGCTATGTTGTGTATGTTCATTGAAATTAATATAGGAATACCTACTGATAACAGGCACGCGATTTTTGAGCATCGATGCATCTTGCTAATGCTGCAACTGAATCGTCGCGATATTTAAGCATAAGCGATAAATCTCGCCACAAGGCGAGTTGCCACCCTTTCAAATCGTTAGTGGGACATGTCATTAAAACAGGGCGAGTTGGGCATTCAGAAAAAAAGGCAGTGGTAGACCCGCGCGGATTGGTGAAAAGGGCAAATTGTGAAGGGTGGTACGTAGGTTTATAAGTATGTATGTAGTACAATCAATCAGTCAACCAAAAAAAAGTGTGTTTTTTGTTGGTAGGCCTACCCAAACAACTAAGACAACTTGACCAACTAGAACAACGATAGAGCGTGAAGAAAAAACGTTGATAAAAACTAGTTTCTTGTTGAGAACCCCCCTTAATTTTAAACTTTTTGAAAATTTTATTATTTGTTAAAAAATCCGCCGTAATAATGCATAATCTGAGAAAATTTCAACTATCTAGCTATTACGGTTCAACAGTTACAGCCCTAAATAGATAGGACGGTCCCGTTTTCACCCTTTGGGTACGGAACCTTAAAAACGGTTAATACTTAATATAACTATTCGACCAAAATGTATGAAACATATTTTATTCCCCTATTTCTTTGGTCCCATAGTAAAGTTGTTCAGTTTGATGGTCTGATGCACCCTGTTCGATATTTAACGCATTTGAGTTTACACCCTGCGTAACCAATATTATTATGGGTGATATGGCAGTTCAGTATTAACAAATAGGTACGCAATCGATAAATAATAAAACAAATAAAATAATAAGTACAAGCTATAATATAAACATTACAATTATAATAGATGCAATATAGTGGAAAAACAATTATTAATAAGATGATTAACATTTGCAAGTTTATGAGTATATTCAAAACAACAATAAAGCTATTAATTTGCAGCGATTTTACAAATTTATAATAAATAAACCATAATGATTTCGATTCACCTTTACCAATGACAAACTCGTGATATGTATCGATGATTCATTAGTTTGATGTGACTTCTACGATATTATAAAACTGCATCAGATTAGAAGTGTGTCCAATGCAGTGAGAAATCACTGCAAAGGTAACAACTCGTCCAGGCACCAGGCAGACACTAACTTACTCTGTTTTGTGAATATTTGCAATGCCCAAACATTGAAAATATTTACAAAACAAAGGTTTAATATTGTTTTTCAAGTGTCTCTAAATCACAGATTTTTGAAGTGAAAACTTCTTTAGCGGCGTTGTGCACTTTTGGGTATGGGTGAAAAATTTTAAACTCGCGTCACCCTGACCTGATCGCAAATTGGTCAGACATATCCCCCTCTCTTTCTACCGCGCGGCGAAAATGCGAAAATGTATGCCTTTTCCTGCTATTTCGTTTAAGCCCCCTCTCCTTCTACCGTGCGGCAAAAATGTATGCCTGTTCCTGCTGTTTCGTTTAATGGCATAAATTGTCATGTTTGTGTACGATAGCGCAATAAATGAATATTGTATTTTACCACATAAATGATAGTACTTTTATAAATGTTTAAAATTTTCACTTCTGCCGACACTCCCGGAATGCAACCCGTTGTTTTTTTTATATTTTTTGTCTGTTTGTTTGTCTGCTTGTTTGTTCAAGCATCACGCAAAAACTATTGGCCCAATTTTTGGCACAAAAACGCTTCTTTAGATGCTGCGCTCACCAGTAGTGATATCCGTGTGTTAATTTTGAGTTTGGTTTTTAAAGGCAGACCTTGGAATAGAGTATAGGTACTTTTATAGGTAAATCTTGTGTACATCCATGCCATGAATCCAAATTGGGGTCCTCTATCGTGGACGTGATTGGACCGCTAACGTATATAAATGGACCGCACAGAAACCCGGCTGTTAACATGTTGACTAACTAATTCTTATTCGTAGACTAACTACTTATTTTCACATTTATCACTTGTAGAAAAGACAAAGAGATTGACGTCATTTGCTTGTAAATCCCTAAATATACATTTACGGATTTTTTTACGGTCCAGTGTCCATGGGGAAAAGTAGGGCTATTGTGTAAGCTTTCGATTATATTGAATACAAACAAACACGGTAACATATTTATGACTGTTCTGGCCAATTATAAGTACCTAATATTATGTTTCTCCAATCATCATTATCCTTTGTCTGAAATTGATTCAGAAGTAGAATCACCAAGAACTGTCCAAAAAACACCATGTTGATTTGATACCGATGAAATCAGGTAGTTACACAATATAACCCCTGGTTGGGCTAAGCATCAGTATTGGAAACGATCACCGAAGATAAGCAACATCAGGTCAGGTCAGTCTTTGGATGGGTGACCGTTTTAGTGCTGTTTCACCACAAGCTCTTCCGGAAGGCACGTTACCATAACGTTACCCAGTTGTTCCCGGATAGTTCCGCTGGCTGGCGTTGTAGATAATCTTTAAACCAGAAGTAAGAAGAAAACCGTTATGCGCGTCTTTTTTTCGCTTACGCAAGTAACAAAGACGGAGTGACAGAGACACGTCTCGATTTTTGTTGTTTTCTCGGGGGTGGCATTCTTAGCCCACAGGTCAGAGAACTATCGATGCCAGCAAAGCAAGTAAACGACTAACTTGCCTCCGCCAAATCGAACAGGACCCGCGTGGAGGACTATGGCCCGCTTCCTCTCTCGCTTATTCTAAAAAGGGAGCCTGTGCCCTGCATTGGGACTTATTTATAGTCTGACGACGAAGCAAAATAAAGAAAATTACCATAAAATTAAAACCGAAGCCCTTCACCAAATTAAAATGGGACCACCTCTGAAGTATAACCTACCAAACAAAAAAGAATCATCAAAATCAATTCATGATTGGCGGAGTAATCGCGTAACAAACATACAAAAAAACATAGTCGAATTGAGAACTTTCTCTTTTTTTGAAGTCGGTTAAGAATAAAGTGAGATAGCTTGTGGCGAGTAGTAGTCTCTGCCTGCCACGAAGGATAAGAGCGTGAGTATATTTATGTATGGTTGATTTGCAGTCTTGAAGACCTTCAGTGATGTAACTAAGCAATGAGATAAAACGGATAATTCCCGGCGTGCGAGAGACTGTCATTGCCAATATCGGAATATTTATGCAAATCCCCCTTTTGGAAGCCTCTATATATACAGTGGTGGGCTGAGTAAACAGTGCGGCTTGCATACACAGTACTAGTTTATATACTTAAGCACTTACAAATATGAAACGTGCAGGGTTTGAAATAAATGGAGCAAATGTACTTTGTCCAACGTCAGTATAGTATAGCGGTGTTGACAATGCCCAATATGATCTGTGCAAAGTCCGCAACTATTCTTTCTCTCGTATACAAATATTCGTACCTATGCACCAAGGTATTTAAATTCAACATACAACGAACTCGTTGAAGGCAGGATCACTACCAACCAAAAGGGGCGTTATACTATCTATGGTAATAGATATTGATATCCACGTAATCGGATAAAAACAAAAATATCAAATGAAACAGACTATCATCGAAAACACAACGTTATCATTATCAGAAATATAATAAAATATTTTTATCTCTTTCGATACGATACGTATTGTAAAGATTAAAATCTCTAGATTACTATAACAATGATAATATGGACAATCGTACTACATAGTTCAACAAAGTCGCGCAGCGAGCTATGCCTATGAGAAGAGCTATGCTCGGTGTTCCTCTGAGAGATCGCATCAGAAATGAAGTGAAGTGGCAATATTTGTCGGAGTGGAGTCAGAGTTCTAGAATGTTGTTATTATCAAGTATCTTATAATTTTAGTACCTAATGTTTCGAACTGCTGCCTGGGCATTACGAATTATGACCTGTTAATTATACAAATACTTCGTCATAATGGGCCTTATTCCACCTCAGTAGATGTTTCAAACAGTGTCTGTTTGGATAAGATACCAACGTCGCGACAAGGCCTGTCGAGGGTGGTACAGGCCTTGGACAACCCTGCCCTGTGCTTGCCTTAACTACACATTTATTCGCGGATGCAGCGCTTTGCTTGCTGCGCCTGCGCTGCGTGGGAAACAACACGGGGAGTAATAGTTAATTACATACTTAGTTCACAACATATTATGTAATGCAGAATAAGCAAAACCAATCCACCATGACCACATTGATTACGCATTAATTCTTCTGTAATTAAATATACCTAACCTAGTCAGTATAACACGTTTCCGACCTACACCTATATTAACCACAATTGTCGTTATGTATGTATGTGTATAGGTGAAATATTGAAACCGCAAGCTAAATTGGAAATGTCTTTCTCTATGTTAAAGAATTAATAGAAAGCTAGAAAACATTTATTATCGATACTAATATCATAAATCTTAGTATTAGAAACTTTAGTATCAGAAAGGATCATATTATGCGAAAACAGATATATTTTATGTCCCACAAAAAAAAGACCGCATTTAAAACATAATGATGATGAGGCATATGGGGTGAGGATCTTGTATCAGACATCTGGCAGTAGGTATTTTTTTGGCGGGGTTGAGTTGCATATGTTTAGAATCCTTGTGAAGAGTTCTTTATATGAAACTTTGATCCTTATTGTTATATCTCATTGACGAAATAGAAAATGGTAAGCAAGGGTGCAGTAAGTATAGTCGGCTCTATAGAGCTCCGCTCGTCACAAGAAGACGAAAATACAAGTGATTAATTGTTTCCAAAAAATGTTACAGTCTTGATAAGCACGGCAGACATGTTGACGATGCGATGCGATGCGATGCGATGCGATGCCCGCTGAGATTAGTCGCCTCCAACAACAAAACAAACTGACTATCACAAAAATGTGTAATCAATAATCATCAATGATACTATATAAAAAAAATTATCCACCGGAAAATCATCCAGCTCCGCTCTGCCTTTACAAAAACGCAATCATAACAATGTCATGTCGTTTTATAATAAGCAAAATGGTTATTTGTAAGATATTTAAGTCGCGTGCCTAACCACGGGCACCGGAAACAACGTGGCTATTCTTGTAATCACCTGTAATGTACTAAAATTGCCGCATGCTTAGGTTACGTCATTGTTTTATGATGGTTACTTGAAAATAGAAGGTTAAGTATATTTTTGCCAAGGCTGTGGGTTTCTATTCACATAATAATATAAACATGAATTTGTTTCTTTCGCCGAGGCGTCGTGGTGGTCTAGCGGCGAGTAAGCAGGAGGCGATGTTCCGATCCCCGTCCAGGACGACTCGTACCAATGAGTTTATCAGAATATAATGTACGATTTGTAGGTTTCACATGCCAAAAGCCAGTGGGGCTTTTCGCTGAAGGAAAACATCCTGATGAAACCCGCATTGATTCACGCCAGCTCGCATCAATGGACAGGCAGCCTAAACGTCCACTACCCCGAAAGGAAATACTGTAGTGAGTATACGTATTATACTGTGCTGAGCAAAACCTTTACTTATTGGAACAAGAATTTGCATTAACACGATTAAACTTTATGGTTTGGATAATATTTATTTGGTATTTGGTATCCAACGGAAATTGTGCTAAAAATTGACTAATTTACTTTCAAGGTTAAATTTGTGTGCACTGAAATTCCTATTCTTTATTTAACATTCGCATTAGGAATATGATTACTACAAAATCCAAACGAAACGTGTCAAAAATACCTTGATAGAAAAAATAACAAAGGCTAAGTTCACATGGGTTGCATAACCAAAGTCACGCTAAAAGGGCAAAAATATACTGAACTTTATCAAAAAAGCGACACGCAAGCTATCTCGACATTATATCACGAATTATCGATGGACTTACCGAAAATGCTCGGTTTTATTTACGGTTTTTTGTCCAATCTTTGTCATTTCGATATTTTTTATTATGCTATATTGTGGACAATGTAATACTATCGTTTTGTTTGTTGAAAACTAACTTCTTTTTACGCACGGAACAGAGAAGGTGTACTATGCATTTAGGATGTGAGGTTTTTAGGGTTCCGTACCCAAAGGGTGAAAACCGGACCCTATTACTAAGCCTACGTTGTCCGTCCGTCTGTCCTACCTATTTAGGGCTGTAACTTTTGAACCGTAATAGCTAGATAGTTGAAATTTTCTCAGATTATGCGTTATTACGGCGGATTAAAGTTAAAAATTAAGGGGGGTTCTCAACAAGAAACTAGTTTTTATCAACGTTTTTTCTTCACGCTCTATCGTAAAAACGGTAATACATACAAGCGTCAAACTTAGTGAATAGAGCTTAGACGGCCCGGTAGCACAGTCGGTAGTGAACCTGCCTGCTGTGCCGAGGGTCGCGGGTTCGAATCCCGTAAGGGACAAATATTTGTATGATGAATATGAATATTTGTACCCGAGTCATGGATGTTTGTATTTATATATGTATTCTATATCGTTGTCTAGTCATCATAATACAAGTCCAGGCTAGATTCTGGTACTTTAAATGTGACTAGATAATTTGTGTGACATTGTCCAAGATATTTAAAAAAAAAAAAAAAAAAAAAAAAGAGCAAACTCTACAAAATAACAACAAATACTAAAAACCGGACAAGTGTGAGTCGGTCTTGCGCTAAAGGTCCCGGACAAAAAAAGATTTTTTTTTCTAAGTAATGTTGTGTTCTGTGGTGGTGTGGCACGGAACCCTCGGTGCGCGAGTAGCCCGACTCGCACTTGCCCGTTTTTATTTTCGACATTTCGAAGTAGGCTCCATAATGAAAGTTGTTCAGTTCGACAAGTAGAATGCATGGTTGAAGTTTCCGCATTGACTTACTACAGGTAGTCAGGTATAAGTTGTCTTTGTAAGCAATCGATTAATTTTAGTGTAGGAAGTACAAATAAAAACCGGTCAAGTGCGAGTCGGGCTATTCGCGCACCGAGGGTTCCGTACCACACCACCACAGAACACAACATTATCAACTTAGAAAAAACTTTTTTTGTCCGGGACCTTTAGCGCGAGACCGACTCACACTTGGCCGGTTTTTAGTATTTGTTGTTATTCTGTAGAGTTTGCTCTATAATCATACTAAGTTTGACGCTTGTATGTTTTACCGTTTTTCCAATAGAGCGTGAAGAAAACACGTTGATAAAAACTAGTTTCTTGTTGAGAACCCCCCCTTAATTTTTAACTTTTTTTCATTTTTATTATTTGTTAATAAATCCGCCGTATTAACGCATAATCTGCGAATTTCACCTATCTAGCTATTACGGTTCAAAAGTTACAGCCCTAGGCTTAGTAATAGGGTCCCGTTTTCACCCTGTGGGTACGGAACCCTAAGAAAGAAACATTCATTCAAAAGTAATAAAACAAACATTAAAAATAATACAAGAACCCTTAGCGGTCATTGCTTTCAGGCAAATTGCAACAATCAATTCACGCGACCTTAAAAGTCAAACTGACGCAATCAAGGATGCCTACCGCGGAAGTTTAACAAACCGTATCCTTTTTGAGCAATTATTTGTAACATTTCCTTGATTCCTTTCCCCTTAGCAACCTTTTTTAATTCTATTATATTATAGAACAGGTGCGGTTGTTGGGACGTTGCCAATCTTCTACTGCAGAGTCATCATTCATTTGGCCAGTTTGACTTGTCATCATCGTGAAGTGATTTGTGAACCAGTATAAGAGGTTTGCTGATTGCCCAGGGTACGCCGGACCTATTTAGGGGTTCAGTATATCATTCGTGATATCGGTATCTCCTCGGTGATGGATATCCAAAACCGGGAGATCTTAGGCTTCTTCCCCTCAATGGTATTGCCTCCTTCATTGACCATGTATTTGAAGGGTGAAGAAAGTAAAAAGTATTGGGGCTAACACAAAAGATCCCACTGGGTCGAAGTGTTGCTGGCTTACCAGCCCCCACAACAAGATAAGATAAGATATCATTCGTGGAGGTTCTATTCGAGCACTTGGTTTCCGATCATCAGCATCTATCAGCAGCGATATGCAGGGTGTTAGGGTAAACAGTTGCATTACTTTAAGGGGCGATTGTACTCATGATACTGAACAACTTTCCCAAAGGAACCTAATAGAAAATTAGCAAAAACTAATTTGACTTCTCATACTAAAGACGAATTTCCTATAGGTTTCTTAGGGGAAGTTGTTCAGTATTATGGGTACAATGACCCCTTAAAGACAACTGTTTACCCTAACACCCTGTATACGTCCTAGTCTGCAGAGCACGGGTCTACCGTCAAGGAGGGTGTATGGGTGTTAGACCACCACGCGTGCCCAATGCGGATTGGTAGACTTCACAAATGGATCTGAATTTCTTCTTCAGCTTATGTAGGTTTCCTCACGATGTTTTCCTTCACCATTTTCAGCATAGTTGTCGATAATCGATCGATATGTTTGTAACTGTTCCAGGCTATTCATAAGCGGTATTGTTTCTTCCTGATCAGCATCATAGAATCTACATCGTATGAAATCGTCAACTAAATATTCGATAACTAAATTTTAAGAAACAATCGCAAAGAACGGTCAAAAAACACATTATCGATTCGATATCAATCTGTTACGTATGTTACACAATAACCCTACCTAAGGGTTTAGTAAAGTTACTTAGGTACTTATCAATTCAGACCAAACTTTGTGCACCCAGAATATGCAAATTTGCGAACATTTGCATACTTATACTGTTCTGTGTTGGATTACGTAAGTTCTAGGTAAGGAGGAATTTTCGGAAGTCCTAAGGAGCAAAGGAATTCAAAATCCCAATCCGCAAAATTGCAAGTAGCCAACTTTACTAAAATAGAACGAATTTGAAATCCTGTTATGCTATGTATGATTTTTTTTAAATCCAGACCCCTGAGAAGAAAAGAGAAGTTTTTTTTGCAAAAATCCAGGTCACAAAACCCAGGTTACCCCAGCTGTATAATAAAGCAAAACGAATCCTTTATAATCCTTGCATACCTGTGAAGTACCAGGTCTACATAAATGCGAAGCAGTGTGGCTTACCGGTTGTGGTTTTCGTGCGTCCACAGCTCTACATAAGGCTAAATAAAATGCATGACGTAATTTTCAATGCTGCGCGCGACTCGCGAACGTGACCGGTTGTGCAAGTACGGAGCCGGTTGCGAATACCTCCTCGGTTTTATCGTGCCCTGGTACTTGTAGACGAGGTGAGCAATGGTGGAGGCTTTAACTTTACTATTAAAACAATTAAACTTGACAATAAATTGGAAACAATTAACCGAAAGTTGGAATTGAGGAAGTTCAATTAAGGTTCAAATTTAAAGGGAACTTGAAAAGATATCAAGGGTAACTTTAAGAATTCACATACTTTTATAGCCGGAAACGTAGAAAGTGGATAAGACGGAAGAAATATTTTTCACCTCACAAGCTCGGAAAGATTCTGTTTATCATTCGAAATCTGAGTGCAAAAGTGCATTTTATCCGCTAGCGTGGAAAGAGTTTTTAAAATTCATAAAGAAAAACAGCCTAAACAAGTTTTTTTTAAAGCTGTTTACGTGCTGGCCAGCCAGGCCGAATATCTGGTCAATAAAATATAGTAGAGTTCCTGAAGGTTTTGCTTCGGAACCCGTCAAAACTACACCGATTTCGATAATTTTTTTTTTAATGTAGGTAATTTAAAATACTACAACCTTTACAGTTTAAAAATTGATGCTTTTTTGTATAGAACTCTTTGAGCCAGTGTAACTTTGAAACTATATAACATAACGGAAATCTGATAAAGTTTCTAGATCGTGTTAAAATAAAAATCATTAAATTTATTTGGTTAATATTCAAAATAGAATCAAACTTCGTTTGTATGGAGCGCGCTCATCAAGGTTTATTCGTCAGCCAATCTCAATTAAAATTGCCTCAATGTAAAGAGAATGTCCTGTTCTAACATGAATTTGCAAGTTGTGAAGCATTTTTTCTTAAAATTTGTATTTTTTGGGTTACAACTTTTTACTTGACTGAGAGCGTCAATTTTTAAAGTATAAATGTTGTAGTATTTTAGATTACAGACTTTAAAAAAAATCATGAAATTCTGAGTAGTTTTGACCGGTTCCAAAGCAATAGAACATTTTAAAGCTACAGTTACTCGGTTAATATAAGAAGTGCGATTATTCTAAAAATGAGGTTGGGCAATGACATTTTCCTCGCTGTAGTGAGGTGAAAAGTTGTGTTTCGCTCGACAGCAAAGTTATTCTGCGTCTCGTACCTTTGAAACCCTCGCGACGCTCAGGATTCAATATTTGAACCACTCGCTTCGCTCGTAACTAATATTGGAATAACTATTATTGTTTACTGGAATCCTACGCAAAAGGGCAAGTAAGGGGTGTAACCAGTATAGTTATTCGATTAAAAGATAAAGTATGTTCTATAGCATTCCGTAAATTACGTATACTATCTTAGAAGTGGCATATTTCAACCACAGACCGCAATCAATCAAGATTAGAGAATCGGTCAATTAAAAAATTACACAACAATAAAGATGATAAACAACATTGTGCAAAACCAAGATGATAGTTAATTTTCTAACAAACACAATTACGGGTAGATTACAGTTCTTGTCACACAAATTATACTTAGATCCAGCGCTATCATTCGCTATGGTGACGTCGGTCGGTTGCGTGTACGTCGTAATGGGAGGATTGTTTTGATTCAATTAATACAAGAGGCGTGATGTATACGGAATAATGATTTAATTAGTATTGAAGAGATTGTATGATTGCTCGATTTGTGACACCACAACTTTTTTTACACGGAGAATTAGTTATTTGTTATGCAAGGCTGCAAAGTCGCTTTTTGGCGCGAGTACTTGTATTGAAACCCGAGCAAGCGAAGGATTCTAGGATTGAACCACGAGCGAAGTGGTTCATATATAGAATCCTAAGCGTCACGAGGGTTTCAAAGGTACGAGACGCAGAATAACTTTGCTGCCGAGCGAAACACACAACTTACTGATCCGAGTCACTCCGAGTGACGTGGGTTTAAAACCTACAAGGAGCAAATATTAGTATGATGAATATTCTATTAATAATAATAAGAATATGGACCCGAGTCATGGAACACTATATTTGACGGTATCTATATTTAAGTAAGTATTCCATATCGTTGTCTAGTTATCACAATACAAATCCGAGATAGATTCAGGTTTTAAATGGGACTAGATAATCTGTGTGACAGGATATTATTCATAATGATTTTCTTTCAATTATTAACCGACTTTCCACCATTGCAAACAGATAACAGCAATCGAAAAAAATACATGGTTATTTGACGTACCTAACATAAAATAGTGTTGATCCGCTTGTTATTGATGTTACGACAAGTAAACTAGCCTTACAGGTTACTACGTCAAATACCGTGAAGGTCTGTGCTACAACTACAACCTGTCGACAAATTAACGCAAACCCTGTTTAGAAGGCTTAAGGGCCAGTCGTCCTCGTCAATGGATCACTTTATAGATTTGTGATAATAAAAAAAATATATATATATAACGCTCACAGGCAGATACATTGTAATGATCCCAAGTAAGCACTATGCTTTTTTAATATGGAAACCATACAACAACGGCACGAACATATAACATCCATGACCGAACCGGGATTCGAACCCAGGACCCTGGTTTGGCAGTCCGGCGTGGTAACCATTACACCAACCGGGTCGACCCAACCACAACCAACAACCCGAAAAACCATTAGATTCAAGTTCAATGTTACCACAAACAGAATATGAGCCTTATGAACATGTGGGTGTCAGCGGTCAACTGTATGATAGTTTTTTGCGTATGCCCTATAAATAAAAAGGGTTAAAGTTACAGTGCCTCTAAGATTTCCATACAAATCTAAAATTAATCCTAGCATTAAAACTGTATATTTTAACGAAAATCTGACTTTATACAAACATGGAGATTAGTTTCTAGATTTTTTCTGACGAATTTCATTCTCTTTAATTGGATAGTATTGAAAATATCACGAGACTTTGTTTGTATGCAGCGCGCATTTGCCCTCTCGGAATAAACTTCTCTTAATACTTCCATTCAAGTGCGGCGATATAACCGCATTTCACCCATGAATAGCTAGATTCTCTTTCTCCCGCTCACGCTTCTCCTCCTACCCACATGTGGTACATGATGTTTGTTAGTCGCGTCAATTCTAGTACGAAGGTAGTAAATATAGTTTAATGGTTCAGCCATGTCATTTTTCTCTAGGCGCCGAGTAAAATGTTCTCGTATGGGCACAGGCCCACTGCAGGGCACAGGCCTTCCCTCAGGGAGGGTGTGTGGGCATCAGTCCAACACGCGTGCCCAATGCGGATTGGCAGACTTCACATTCGCATCAGAATATCTTCTTCAGCGTATGCAGGTTTCCTCTCGATGTTTTCCGTGAGCCATGTAATGAGTATTAAATAATTTTGTTGTTCTGTCTGGTGTACAGCAAACTCTACCCTCGTGCATCAATGAAATCCAGTCATCGACAATGTACAAAGCAAGCATGAGAATCGGGGAAGTTAACATTTTAGTAGGTACTAGATATTCGGGAAGATTTCGGGAATTCTGGGGCAATTAGTCTCGAACACAAACACGCACACATAAGCAAAAAAATATTACAAATGCTCACTTTTGGAAGTGATCTTTTTGCGGTACGTTTTTTCTTCTAACAAATTGAGCCCAAAAATTATTATAAAATTCAAGTCGTTAAAAAGATCTTTAACAATGATTAAGTTTTTAATTTGTAAGCTTTTCGAACTGTATGCCCGTACATGACTGAGCATCAGCAAATCATAATAACGTATATTTATTTATTAATCGAACCCTTTCATCGATTCCAAAGATCGGCTGTAAATAAAGACAATTTTACCTTTTATTATTCGTACACTTTCTCTCGAAACGGTAAATGATTCGGCAGATTTTGTTTATTTAGGTCAAAATAAGTGAAATTTTGAGATAAAAAACATAAGTGCTTTATGTACTTATATTATGTATTTATCAACGACCGTAATCCATCTCAGGGTGGTGCGAAACATAGCTACAACTACAAACTTTCTGTTTTAAGAATGTATTTGTAGCAATGCTCACGTTCAGCCATTTAAGTTTCAAGATGGAATGACGTGTCAAGTTGTGAGAGGTGAGAGCCTTTCGCCCACATTAACACTGCATTAGAAACCTTTCCCTTATCCCCTTTCACTATGGAGCCGTCGAAATGGCTAGTTCAAGCTGGAAGCCGACACATGGCACTCGATGTACGAGTATCCTACAGTGACCCAAACCCCAAGCATGAGTGATTGTCGTGCGATATGACTCGTCTTGCTGACACGAAAGAAGAAGTGCCCCTGAGTGACTTTGTAACCATTTTATACATTAACTATGGCACTTTTTAAGCAGAAAACAAAACTGAACAATCTACAGGACATGAGAAGTGATATGGTTTTTCTCGAAATCTATTTTAATTAATAAAACTGAAGAAAAACTACTCCAAAGTCGCCTCTTTTTTTCCAGTTGTAACCGTTTTACTCTTACATTGTTGATCAGAAGAATATGAAAATTTACAATATTCTTCACACTACAATATAAAATGATGTGGTTTTCATATTTTTTGGAAATTCATGTAAAATCATACAGGTTTTCAAAGAAAACGGAAAATTCTGACCGGAGCCGCGCAATCGAAGTGGGATGGCTAATTACAAAAGTTTGCTTGTAAGAAAGAGAGCCTTGCAGATGGGAGGAGTAGCCTATGAACTTCTTGAAGAGAGGCACCTCAAGCTTGACGTGGTTCCTCGTGGTGTTTCCTGACACGTTTGTCCTTCTTATGGAAAGCCTTCTCTGCTTTCACGACAGGAGCTGTCCAGGCCGATTTCCAGGTGCTTAAAATAGACTCCGAACTCAGGTTGGTCAGAATAAAGACGACCCGATCAGGTGGGGTTATTGACCTCAAGTGTGAATGCGGCGGCGGCGTTGCTCGTCAGAATATGGACTATATTGTATCCTGTGTCCCTCCTGCCATGGATGCTGCTGGTAATGCTATTCGTGTGGCAAAATACTGGGCTGGAAAAATGTTGAATGACATGCCATCGACTGGAATCGAATCGTTAAAAAATTCCACTGCAAAACCACTTCGAGTGAAATGTATCAGTTATCAACTCAACCACTTCCATAAATACAAATCCGAGACAAAACGACAGGCGTCATTAACAGCAATCGGGTTCCGTCATCGTACCCATTCATCACGGCACTCAAGAAGCCATTAGGGTAGGGTTCCCCTGTCCGTGACTTTCGAGTCCGGTAGAACTTGTCCAATGAGAATGTTAATGGTACAATGTGATACAATATTCCACGATGACTCCGAGACAAATGATTGTGTTGACAACTTTGACGTTTATAGAGGTGATATGAATATCCATCCAGCAGTGGCATGCAAGATTGCGATTTTTGAAAATCACACGTTCAAATCAGCAGTAGAAAATTACGTAAAATCAATAATTTGCCATTTTTGAATTCCACATCTGTGACTTTTGCAACGAGTGCTCCGAACCACTCGTGTTTGAATCTCATCTTGGAAGTTTGACTTTTGTAGTGTCACAGATATCTACAGATTATTCATTCGTTCAATTAAAACATTTTCTGTGTGAAACGAAAAGTTTTATGTCACATGGCGTTGGTTTTATATCACATGTCACAGGCGCGCAAGTTTGCATTATCGCTAGATCTCACCCAGCTGGTGAATCAAGCAACGCGGGTACCGGATGTTGATGGTCATACGCCCAATTGTTTGGACCTTCTGCTGACTTCAGATCCAGACAGGCACTCAGTATCGGTCTCTGCCCCGCTGGGAACGTCCGATCACTGTCTGGTGAAATCCGTGTCGATCTGCTCTCCTCCCGATGACAGCCCTAAGGGCACGAGGCGAGTCTGGCGATACGGGTCGGCAGATTGGGATGAGATGCGGCATTTCTTTGCGTCTTACCCGTGGCGGCAAGTGTGTTTTTCTTCGAGTGACCCTGCTAGTTCGGCTGATGCGGTTGCGGACGTGATACGACAGGGAATGGAATATTATATTCCTTTCTCCGACATCTCACTCGGTCACAAAGCCCAACCTTGGTACAATGCGGATTGTGCTCGCGCTGAGGCTAAAAAAGAAGCCGCCTACCAAGCATGGGTCCAAGCTCGCGACCGCAAAGTTAGAGCTCGTAGGGTTCGCGCGAAGAAGAGGGCCTTTAATTCTGCCGCCAAGTCCTGCAAACGGGTGATCCGGAGGGCTCGATTCGACCATGTCAGCCGCATTGGAGCCAAACTGGCATCCTACCCTTCTGGTAGTAAACAGTTCTGGTCCCTTTCAAAATCGGTCGAATCCAACTTCTGCCGTCCCACTTTGCCTCCCATGCAGAAGCCTGATGGGTCGCTGGCTCACTCCGCAACTGAGAAAGCTAATTTATTTGCTTCTCTGTTTGCGAGCAATTCACGTCTGGACGCTGGTGCCAAACAGCCGCCAACCATCCCTCGTTGTGATTCTTCGATGCCGGAGGTCACAATACATACAAAAGAGGTCCGCAGAGCATTGCGTAGTCTGGATGTGAATAAGGCCAGTGGTCCTGATGGTATACCTGCAAGAGTGTTGAGATATTGTGCGCCTGAGTTGTCTCCTGTTCTAACACGCCTGTATCGCCTCTCTCTCAGAACAAGAACGGTGCCTAAATCCTGGAAGCTTGCGAATGTGCAACCGGTACCCAAGAAGGGCAGTCGTGCCGACCCCTGCAACTACCGCCCTATCGCCATTACTTCCATTCTCTGTAAAGTCATGGAAAGAGTACTTAACAGTAAGTTGCTGTCATACCTAGAAGACAATGATCTACTCAGTGATCGCCAATATGGCTTCCGCCGGGGGCGATCGACTGGGGATCTTCTTGTGTATGTGACGCACTACTGGGGCGAGGCCATCGAGAAGCACGGTGAAGCACTGGCTGTATCACTTGACATCTCGAAGGCCTTTGACAGGGTATGGCACGCTAGTTTGCTGAGCAAGCTTCCCGCTTATGGCATCCCCGCTGATCTTTGCAGCTGGATATCTGATTTCTTGAGAGAACGGTCGATTAGAGTTGTCATTGACAGCTGCTCTTCTGACCTTATGGCAATTGATGCTGGAGTTCCTCAAGGGTCTGTTCTCTCCGCGACACTTTTCCTGCTGCACATCAATGACCTCCTTGTGTCAGGTATTGTTGGGTATGCAGATGACAGTACTGTCATGGAGAGATATGTATCTGGCGCAGGGGCCAGCGGGGATAAAATACGCTCGCAGAGGGAGGCCATGGTTGAGCGGACAAACTTGACTTTAAGTGTTGTCTCCCAGTGGGGTGACAATAATTTAGTCAACTTCAACGCCACCAAAACACAGGCTTGTCTGTTCACCGCAAAAAGGAGTCCGTTTAATCTGACTCCTACTTTCCGGGGTACATCTGTCCCTGTTTCCGACAGTCTTGGGCTTCTGGGTATAAGCTTGACCACAAAACTCAACTTCGGCGCTGACATCGAGTCTAAGGCTCAAACTGCGGCCAAAAAGCTGGGCATCTTAAACAAGGTGAAGCGGTACTTCACTCCTGGACAGCTCTTAGTATTGTATAAAGCTCAGGTCCGATCATGTATGGAGTACTGCTGCCACCTGTGGGATGGCTCAGCCAAGTATCAACTTGCCGCACTCGACACGGTTGAACGCAGAGCCAGGAGGCTCATTGGCGATAGTAAGCTGGTGGAGGCCAAGCTTCATAGCCTAGCCCACCGCCCACTGCCTGCTTGTCGGTCTTCTACAGATTGTACTTCGGTGAGTGTGCCCTAGAGCTGCATGAGCTCATCCCACCTTCCCCTTTCTACTATCGGACTTCCAGACGCACCGCGGGATATCACCCCTTCTTGGTTGACATCCCACATATCCGCACCAAGCGCCTTTCTGAATCTTTTATAATGCGCACAGCCAAGGAGTGGAATACCTTACCTGCGTCAGTATTTCCGAGTACTTACAACCCGGATTCCTTTAAAGTACGAGTGAATAGGCATCTTCTGGGTAAGCTCGCTACATCTACGACCCCATCTTCGTCCTGAGGACTGGATTGAGGTCAAGAGCAAACCCATAGTTAATAAAAAAAAAAAAAAAAAAAAAAACATACAGACGATTTCAAAAATACAGAAAAACGTAACCATTCCAAATTAAAATCTCATTTTCGTTGACGGATTTCAGTCATACAGGGTCCTTCTTAATATGCTGACCCTTTTTAAGGCGATGACCAGACTATGAAACTGAGCAACTTTATCTATGGAATCAACATGGAAATCGCGAAAAAAAAACAGTTGTCCCATACGTTTGGCTCCGAGTAGGTTTGCAGTTTTGTATGGAAGTGATGATTTTTTTTTCGCGATTTCGATGTTGGTCCCATAGAGGAAGTTGTTCAGTTTGACGGTCTGATCATCCCCTTAAAAAAGTGTCAGCATATTAAGAAGGACCCTATATTAATGCCGATGATATTAAAAAATCGTACTCCAGCGGAAAGGCCTCTCTACGAATATGGGAGAGAGAGTGGAAAAGACATAGCGTGAAACATCTCTAAACTCATCATAAAAGCTAGAAATAGCTAGCTAGGCTATAAAGTGCGCACGCACACGTAACATCGTCAATCCAAGTAAACACGATAAGTGAGTAAACATCTCACCGTTTATAAAACTGTACTTAGGTACATTACAAAAGTCACGTGTTTTAGACGTAGGTATGATAGAAGATGCGATCAAGATTCTACCTATCAAATAAATACATGTTGGTAGGTACTTATATACAATCATCATCATAAGCCTTATACGTCCCACTGCAGGGCACATGCCTACCCTCAGAGAGTGGTCCATAACGTGTGCTAAATGCGGATTGAAAGATTTCACACACGCATCAGAATTTCTTCTTCAGCGTATGCAGGTTTCCTCACGATGTTTTCCTTCACCGTTTGAGAGCAGACGGTATTACGTACCTAAGTTATAATAAACGGCCAAGTGTGTGTCGGGCCACGCGCAGGGTAGGGTTCCGTAGTTGCCGGTCACAATATACGGACTTAGAAGGGGCTTTTTGTTTTATACTACTACGGTTTAACGGCTAATAAAGTCTAAAAAGTACGTACATGCAAGGTACGTGACATGTTGTTGGTGCAGATTGGACCTTCGACGCTCAAATTGAGATTTTTTAGTTATTGCAGTAATTTAATTAGGTACACATAATTAAGCTCGCTTTTGGAGTGGTCAGAAATTTTGCTTCGACCTTTTCATAGTCTAAAAAAACAAGGTCTTCTATTCCCAGAGTGACACAAGCCTACGTCACAAAAAAATGGCCGCTAAACATGGTAAAAGGGTATGATGACGTAGGCTTGTGTCAGTCACGTGGTCAGTCACGTGATCGGAAGAGAATACCAGGCGCAGTATGTTATTTTACCATGGACCTTTTGAAGCGATCAGGGCCCCGATCGAGTTAATTTATAACATCGACGTTCAATCCTTATCTAATTTCAGTTCTAATCATATTGCAATCCAATTACTATTCAACTGTACTGAATTCCGTATCGCGCTAAACTTTACTTTTTACTATGTGACTCACAGCCTTCAACGTCTGAGCGATCAAACCTAACGGCTGTAATAATGATTAGCAGCTAATCATTAGTGCGATACCGAACAAAGTTGTGCTTGTGGTTCGCACGCGGTCCAATCAAGGTTCAGCGGAGATGTACTAAGCGCGATTCATCTCCAGTTGTAGCAAGTAGATGTTTCGGAGAGATATGCGGCGTTAAAAGTACATTGTGTATTGTATTACAATCTGAAATTCATCGCTTCGAGACTAAGCATCGAGACGGATAAATTAGCACGCCCATACCTAAACGTGTATTGGTGATAATCAGGCGAGTTGGAAGGACATGATAATTGAACACTTTGTTTGCATTTATACTGATTGCGTCAGTGATGTTAATATTAATGTTAGAATTATTACTTTATGAGCTTGAAAATATCTTGTTAAGGAAATTAATAATGGTTTAATAAGTGGAATGTTTTGTATCTTGTTAAACATACAGGGTGGAACAAAGTGCGGTGAGCGCGCGACACAAGCGCGATACTCATTGACCGAGCCGCAATCTGAAGCTTTTCTCTGAACTTCGATGTCTTCGATACAAATTTTCAAAATTATCCGGACCCCTATTAAGATTACTTGCCGACCCCTAGTCTTACTAGATATACAAGGTTGTGGCAACCTCCTTTTCTACGTACCATACTCTGTGTAGTGTTTATAAAAAGATTTAAGGATTTTGAAAAAAAAAACCTTGGTATCGAGATTTCCGATTTCACGTAAAATAAATGTTGTAAATACTTTCTGCGAATATCTTTCTGTAAATAAATATGTAAATAGTGCTCGGCGGTTTCCTTTCTTGCTAAAGTGGTGGGTGACCACAAGGTCTAACAAAATTAGGTGAAACCATTTTAAGGGGATGATCAGACCATCAAACTGAACAACTTTCTCTATGGGATCAATATCGAAATCGCGAAAAAAAAAATCTGCTGTCCCATACATTTAGGTCGAGTAGATTTGTATGGAACAGCGATTTTGATATTGGTCCCATAGAGAAAGTTGTTCAGTTTGATCTGTGATGGTCTGATCATCCATTAAAATAGTTTCAGCTGATTTTGTTAAACCTTATACTTAGGGTTGCCTGCTCCCATTTTATGTTTTAAAGGATTTGATAAGATTAAATAAAGGACATAATATGATGAAAATAAAGGACATCATATTCTTTTTAATTGAATGCTGTTATGACATGACAAGAAGCAAAATTAATTGATTAAAGACAATATTAAAACGCAATGTAACGTAGTTTGTCGTCAATCAAAGCCAGGTAGGTAGTGCGACCTAATTAGTCTTTTTTATTTATTATAATGCCCTAAAGCTTCTTCGTTTTCTATATTTTTTTTTATTAGCCTGCTTCATCCCACTACTGGGCTGATTGACGACCAGAGGCCAGTGGTTGCCCGAAACAGGAACGAGTGAAAGAGCAAGGGATTTCTATGATGAATGAAATGATCATAATTATTTGCATTGCATGTTTAAGTTCAATTTTATGCTGATGCAATTCATTGCGATACGCAATTACGCTGCCGTCCTTATCATAAACAACGCACTTGCATGGAGGGAAAATTCGAGAAAATGGCATGGCGCCTAAAGTTTTTTTTCGTTTTTGACCGTCTCTTAAAATACTAACAGACATTAATTATTTTTCATTAATTGACTATGTAGTATAGGCTATAACCTTTCTTTTTGCTATATTTATTTTTCTTAAATAATAATGTTTCATATCAATTAACCCCAAAATATTGTTTATTACCTTCGCATGTGTTACGATTGCGTGGCTTATGTCTAGGAAATGCAAGTACGTTACTTATGCCTGGGATAAATATTTAAAGTATCATAATGGCTATTACGTTGTATATGTTTAGGAATACCTATGGAAAATTTGCAAGTGCGACAAATTTGCTTATCAAAAAACACAATAAAAATAAAAACAATGAAAATTGGATCGGTTATACTTGTAGATCTCTTTACGCTGATTCCGAATATACCCGTAACTCGATATGTCCAAAAATGTCGATTGCGTTGTTTATGATAAGGACGGCAGCGCATGCGTCCATTTCCCTCAAAATAAAGGACAAAGTATTGTCCTCTATTGAAGATTTCAAATTAGGGGACAAGATCATTTTTTGGGTCTGAGATAGAGGACGTCCTTTAAAATAAAGGACGTCTGGCAACCCTACTTATACTAGGATTAAGTATTACTAGAGTGTTTTGTTACTGTATATAGATACAAACTCCATGACTGGAGTATGTGGTTACTTCAAGATCAAAAGTGACATCACTCTACAGCAAGGGTGGCCAACCTTTTTGGCAGCTGGGCAAAAATTCGGAAATAGAATTTCACAACGGGCCGCACTACCAAAATGTGTCTAACCAAAGCACAAAATATTTTATTATTTTCGGAGAAATTGTTGAAAATAAAACAGATTTATATATTAGAAAAATAAAAGTTTTTGTTTTCTGAATAATTCTGCTTTACGCACGGCACAGCTTATAAAAACAACAACAAATAATATTTTTTATTTTTTTTAAGGTAACAGAGAAGTAATTTACGTTATTTTGAAAAACATGTGTGTGATTAATTATTAGACATAACCATAGTGAATACCGAATTTTCAGCTCGCAGATGTTTCAACGACGAATTTAAGGTTGTGACGTTACAGCTCCACGGGCCACAATTTGACAGTAGGCGGGCCGCGGGTTGGTCACCCTTGCTCTACAGAGTAGTTTATGGTAGTTTCATTTGTAAGACCATATCTAAATCCCAAAACGCAAAACAAATTGTCCAACCCATTTGACTAATAGAAAGTTTTCCAATTCAGTCTAATTACAAAGTAAATAGGGTAGAGTTCCGTTTGCGCTCGCTAATTATAGTCGGCCGCAAGAGGCCGGGGTTTAACCTTTTTATTATTAGTGACCTTACAGCACTTTCACTAATTTCTAGTTTCATTGGAAATGTATATCGCTGATAACAATAATACTTTAAGTGAGCAAATCTTGTATGTAAATATATAGGGTCCTTCTAAATATGCTGACACTTTTTTAAGGGGATGATCAGATCGTGAAACTAACTTTCTCTATGGCACCAACATCGAAATCGCGAAAAAAAAATTTAACTCGGCCATACAAAACTGCAAACCTTCTCTAGCCAAATGTATGGGACAGCTGATTTTTTTTTGGCGATTTCGATGTTGGTCCCATAGAGAAAGTTGTTCAGTTTGAAGGTCTGATCATCCCCTTAAAAAAGTGTCAGCATATTAGGAAGGACCCTGTATACACGGTGCTTCCTGATATGCTTACGATTTTATTAGAAGATGGAAAAACGAGACGTACAAGCGTCAATCTTGGCGTGATTATGATTATACAGCAAACTCTACAGTATAACAACACATAATAAAAAGCGGCCAAGTGTGAGTCGGTCTCGTGCTAACAGTCCCCGAGAAAACAAAACTTTTTTGTTATGTAATATGTTGTACGGAACCCTCGCTGCGCGAGTAGTCCAACTCGCACTTGACCGGACTTACTGGAATTTTCGTTAGTTGGTCGGTTGTCAAAATCATCTTCATCGTGATGCATCTTTATGCAACACGTAAAAACGAATTACCCATTCAGGTGTATAGTAATTTTGATTCAAACATAGGGCTTCCAAAAATGATCTTAATGAATACAATGAATTATGCCTCACCTCTCCAAAACATTTTTATGCAAATATTACGTACAGACGAGCGAAACTACGTCACATTAGGCTACACCATAGAACACGACTGGTGTGTCAACCGCTCTGTAAAGTTTGTGTAGTAAATATTGACGAAGTAGTCGCTGGTCGCTATTGTGAGCTGCTAATATAGCTGAGAGGAAAACAATTTGTTTTTCATGTTTGCGGTAGCGATACCTGGAATACTACTGAATCGATTTAAATAATGCTTTCAGGTGGGTGCCGTAGTAAGAGGAAAATTAATAAATCTACGATTGCATATTGGGTGTCAATAAACAACAGCATACATTAAACGTCTCTTGATGCAACTGCATGCCAAAGGCCATTTTTCGGGTTCCGTAGTCAAAGAACCCCTTATACTTTCGTCCATTCTGTCTGTCTATCTGTATGTCCCTCCTCAATGAATCCCTCATTTTTGAACCTATTGAATCATGGCATGAAAACAGATAACAGTAACCCAAAAACAGAAATATGGTAATTAAGAAGAAACATTTTTTTGGCTTTATAGTGAAAGTTTTTCAGTTTGATGGGCTAATCTAAACCACTCCTTTGAATATTACTATGGTGTTTTGTTAAACCATGTAAAATATGTTCTGGATCATTTTGTAGGATATTTTTAAAGGTAAAGACAGATGAAGTGCGGGCAAAAGCTAGAATATCTCTGATAACTCCCTCGAGGAATAAAGTCGTGAGCGCACTTTATGTCATCCATAATCTAATTAGAAGTATGTTACAAGAAATAGATTACGATATGGCTTTTAGGTAACCCTGACACCAAATCAACTTTTTTTTAGAATTTTTCTCTGTCTTGTTGTTTGTTCGAGCATCACGCGAAAACTACTAAACCGATTTTGATGAAACTTTTTTGTTTAATAGCTTATGATTTGACTTAAAGTCTGGTATATAATTTGTGCGGACGAAGTCGCGGGTAAACTTCAGACAATTAATAAAATAACAACTAGACATCGAAGCCACCAACTCGTTCTAAATTAAAGCTAATATTTTTAGCTCGGTGAGTGTTGACATTGAAATAGCGAATGCAGTCGAAGCGTGAAGGTTCGATCGTCGATGCACGCACCACTATACACATGCACTCGCCCACATTACACATACTTTGTATCTAAGTGCATGCGCACTCGATTTATTAATAATGTTGGCTACAATTACTTGCCTCTTGAAAAGTATTGTTCTATGATTTCTTATGAATTCTTTCTCGAATGAATGAACAATTTTCAAATGACAATTATAATAATAAAAGTAGAACTTAAGAGACATCATCAGCAGCCTGTTTAGTTCCCACTGTAACGCACAAGTCTCGTCTCAAGAAAAGGTTCAGAGGGAGCGGGCCATACTCCGCCGATATACTAATGTAATGGCACAAATTAGGTCCCAGAGCTGGCTTCACGCAACGAGCGAGACAACGATCTCGTATCAACTCAGTCGAATGCTAGTACTACATTTTCAATCAGCTTCATTTTATTTTTGTCTCAACACAAACAAGCACACTGTCATCATGGCAATACGCTGATGAATAAATTCTGATGCGTATGTTAAGTATACCAATGCGAATTGGGCACCGCAGTGGAGGACTAGCCCCATACGACCTCCTTGAGGGTAAATGTTTAATGATGATGGTTGTTCTATCGACGTAATTTTCCTCAATGGAAGTGTACAGTGCTGTTAAGAGAATTGGTTGCACTATCTAGTCAAGACTACGAAGCGTCCAGCAAAGTCGACGGAATCAGGAGGGGAAAGTTTAAGCAACCGGCTTTGGTAGATACTGACCCTGCTTATAAGGTACAGATATTTCTATAACTAAGCTAGAACCTTAGTTGAATTTGGCTTTAAACTCCAACAACACCTAACCACAGTATAAGAAAGAGCACCTTCCTACAACGTTTAGTATGGACAGGACACTCCCTGCCCACCATAAATTTTGACCTCGCTCGCTCTTTGTGGTAAGGGAGGACAACAGTAAGCAGTGGTGTAGTTCTCTCTTACTCTCACTCACTCAGTATCGCACATGCTAACCCCTTCTTGGCAATACGAAGTGTCTAGCTAGAATATGACCTATCCTTTGTTAGGACTGATATGAATGAATAAGGCCGCAAAATCTTTCTTCATTTCCTCAACTTAGTTTTTGCGAAGTTTAACTCATACCAATGAATGACCAATTAGGCAAACAATTTTGCCAGTAGCGCATCAAAAGAACAAAAATACGGTCAAGGTTGTAGATGAACAGTTTTTTTTTAGAAAGGACTGAACAAATGCATTAGTATTGAAGACATAAAAGCCTCTCTGACCTTCGTTGAAACATTATTTAGCAAAAATTACAGAATATCTTCTAAAATTGCTTCGTTATGAATGTTATCTGACATTGTTAAAGAATTCGGGAGGATCAAGATCGCCAATCTCGGTCGGATTTGGTGTGGATCATCTTAGCTGACATGGCGCCGGGTATACCGTTTTCTCGGCTATATTATCAGCGGGTCGGTGGCTTTAGTGTGTAGGAGCCATTAGGGATATCACAATCATTCGAAATAAGCAGGATAAATAAATAACATCAAAATACTTTCACCGCCAGAAAACAGTTAAAGAAATAACTAACTAACTCCGCTGGCTCAGTGACCCAAAGTTCTTGGCCTCCGGAATAAGAGCGCGTGAGCGAGCTTCAAGCCGACTTGAGAAGTTGCGCAGGATCGGCAAGGACTGGTGAAGCTCATTTCTTTGGATGGACCATCTAGAAATTTTCAAATCCCGTTTTACAGTATAGAGCATAATATAAATATCTTTGAATGTAAATAAAATACAACATTCAATCCACATTAACCTTAAAATTTTTGCGATATTTAGATAATCATTCCTAAACGACAGCCTTGACACCTTGACTACCACCCAAAGATTTACATAATAATCAATAATAAAACCGGTCAAGTCCGAGTCGGGCTACTCGCGCACCGAGGGTTCCGTACCACACCACCACAGAACACAACATTATTAACTTAGAAAAACAACTTTTTTGGTCCGGGACGGGACCTTTAGTGCAAGACCGACTCACACTTGGCCGGTTTTTAGTATTTGTTGTCATTCTGTAGAGTTTGCTCTATGATCACACTAAGTTTGACGCTTGTATTTATTACAGTTTTTACGATAGAGCGTGAAGAAAAAACGTTGATAAAAACTAGTTTCATGTTCAGAACCCCCCTTAATTTTTAACTTTTTGACATTTTTATTATTTGTTGACAAATCCGCCGTAATAACGCATAATCTGAGAAAATTTCAACTATCTAGCTATTACGGTTCAAAAGTTACAGCCCTAAATAGGTAGGACAGACCGACGGACGGACAGACGGACAGACGGACAGACGGACAGACGGACAGACGGACAGACGGACAGACGGACAGACGGACAGACGGACAGACGGACAGACGGACAGACAGACGGACAGACAACGTAGGCTTAGTAATAGGGTCCCGTTTTCACCCTTTGGGTACGGAACCCTAAAAAGGAAAAAAGGGACGCGGAAAAAAACAACATTGGTAGGTACCTACTTAATTATGACAATTCACAACACAGCATAAGAAACAGAGTACAAAAAACTCTTTTTTTTATGTAGGTATATCATTGATTTCATAAAAAATTAAATTGAAAGGGCTACAAAACAAGAGGTCCCATTTCACAGCATCAACAACGCAGAATCTGGAACGAGCCTAGGCAAGTGCCAGTGACCTAGATCTAGCAGTGACCCGGATCTAATGTGAAACTCCAGCGGATATTAAACTTTACCCCTATCGCCATAAAGTTCACTACACCAAGATTTATTCTCGTACTACGTGTTTTAAAGAAAATTACACTTTAGTTCGAAGTAATAAAGTAGAGTTTCATTTGAGGATTGGAGACCGTCCTGGGTGGATCAGAGTAGGTCACAGGTAAAGTTTTTGTCCTAATTAAGGATAGGTAAAGGCAATAATGGTCTGAAATCATTATATTTTGTGATTGTGGAGGGGATTTTTTTTTGGTAATTAGAAGCAGGCTGGATAAGTTAAGACTAAGACCGATACCAGGTTAATGAGGTTTTGTGGTTTCTTCTCCAGGTTTTTGCGAAAGATCTATCTATCACCGCTTGATAAAGTTATTTCGTTAAATAAATGTGCAATTTCTTGTAAAAATTTGTGGTAATTACCTATTGAAACTAATCTATATGTTGTTTGTATGAAATCAGATTTTCGTTAAAATATACAGTTTTAATGCTAGGGTTAATTTAAGATTTGCATGGAAATCTTCGAGGCACTGTAACTTTAAAACTATACATATATTATTTTAACTAAAATCTGACTTCATACAAACATAGAGATTAGTTTCTATTCTTGGGATCATTACAATGTATGTGCCTGTGAGCGTTATTTATTTATTATTTATTATTCCAGATGGTTTCTGAATAATTTCATTGACTTTAATTGGTTAGTATTGAAAATATCACCAGAGTTCATTTGTATGGAGCGCGGTCCGAATTATATTCCCTCAAGTCTAGTGTAGAGAAACAGTTTTATTGTTGTGTCACATTCAAAAAGATAAACGCGATAAAAACATGTAATACAGAAGTCTGTGATAAAAACCACGTGGCTTGCAGTGATGCGTGCGCGGCGCGTGCACTTCCACAAAAATGCAATACATAAACATGAAACATGTTTGCAATCAGTTGGTCACTCAACCTGCGCCCGACCACGACCACTCATCAATCACAGAGGTCGTTGGTACTCCGAAGGTTGGTGTAGGTTAATTTATTATAACTTTTTTTTTTATTAGTGTTCCGTACCAAAATTGGCAAAACGGAACACTTATGGAATCAGCTCGGTGTCTGTCCGTCCGTCTGTCACAGGCATTTTTCTCAGAGACCTTAAGACATAGGAAGATGAAAATCGATACAGATATGGAAGCACATTAATCTGAACTGAAGTCACTAAAAATAAAATCTGCTGTTCCAAATTGACTGTCTCCTCGACTCAAATGTAAAACAGCAGATTTTGGAAATGAAAACTTCTTTAGCGGGGTTTTGGGATGGGTAAAAAATTTTAAACTCGCGTCAGGACCGTGACGTCACCCTGATCGAAAATTCTTAAGACAAAATTGGTAAGACGATGACGTAAGATCACGTGACATTCGTAAGACTTAAGATCTCTTAGTTTCCACTTCTGCCGGCACTCCCGGAGTGCAACCCGTTGTATTTTTTTTTCAATTACCTGTGTGCTCCCATAGTAAAAGTTGTTCAGTTTGATGGGTTGAGTATGTGGTTTAAAGGTTAATGATACTTTTCCTTACACCCTGTGTAAGTGTAGAAAATCCACCTCTTCAGGAAGGTAAGTCAGAGTGTTTTTAACAACAAAGCTAGGAGCGAGTGAATTATGTAACATGATGGATCGAAAGAGAACAAGGGATCGTTTAGTTATTCATTGCTGTTTGGTCTTACGATGCTATGGCGGTAGTTTATCACAAGGAGGAACTTGAAAAATAGTTCTGTCCTATATTGAGAATAGTAGAACATACCTTTAAGTTAAGGGGATTAAGGGGAAAATATATCTGACATTGTTGATTAATCAATAAAATAAAATTTTACATGTGTTATCTTTCTTTAACTAGCTTAAATTAAAATCTGCTTAAAATAGAACTTTCAACTTGTCACTCTTATATATTCCGTGCTTCAGCTAAGGGCTCTTACAGACCAGCGACAGTACTCTGCGACAGCTCGCGACAGGGTCGCGCGACAGTCGCGCGACAGTTGAAGACCGTGACGTAGTGTTGTATAGTCTGAGAGATAGATCTCCATATCCAATAGTTTGTAACATCCTATACACAGGGTCCTTCTTAATATGCTGACACTTTTTTAAGGCGATTACCAGACTATGAAACTGAACAACTTTCTCTATGGAATCAACATCGAAATCGCGAAAAAAATAACAGTTTCCGATACGTTTGGCTCCGAGTAGGTTTGCAGTTTTGTATGGAAGTGATGATCTTTTTTTTCGCGATTTCGATGTTGGTCCCATAGAGGAAGTTGTTCAGTTTGACGGTCTGATCATCCCCTTAAAAAAGTGTCAGCATATTAAGAAGGACCCTATACAGGATGTAACAAAACACCCTAGTAATACTTAAGGGGGTGCTTCAGACCATCAATCTGAACAACTTTCACTATGGAGCCAATGTCGAGAAAAAATAAAAAAAATCTGCCGTCATTTGAGTCGAGACGGTACTGCAGTTTTGTATGAAAGAGCTGATTTTTTTCGTGATTTCGATGTTGGCTCCATAGTGAAAGTTGTTCAATTTGATGGTCTGAAGCACCCCCTTAAGTATTACTAGGGTGTTTTGTTACACCCTGTATACGTATTTATAAATATTTATGTGTATAATATTATGTGTTATAATTATTAGTGTTGTGTTAATTATTATTATAACTGTATATTATAATTGCCCTATTTTTACCAGTCGGTAATATTTTATAGACTTGATGATGAAGATAATCAATTCTGGATTATCTATTATCTAAAGAAACCAAAATCTACGAAAAACTTATAAAAACTACCAGAAATATCAACCATGTTATTTTTTAGCCTCCGTTTTCTTCAAACTGAAATCTCTCAAGAACAAGACTTGTGCTCTCAGACTATGCCTACGTCACGGTCGCGCGACTGTCGTGCGACCCTACGTCACGGTCGCGCGACTGTCGTGCGACGGTCGCGCGACCCTGTCGCGAGCTGTCGCAGAGTACTGTCGCTGGTCTGTTAGAGCCCTAAGCTGATTACGTCCACTTCTGGACATAAGCCTACGCTAAAGGATAGCCACAATGACCGGTCCTTCGCTACCCTCATTCAAGAGAAATCTTCGGCCCTATCAGCCATTCCCCATCTGTTCTGCGAGCAATGTGCCTCGCCCATTACCAATTGAGTTTATCAATTCTTTGGGCTATGTGGGCTACCATGGTTGTTCTGTATTCTCTCCATATTTGATTCGATCTCGCTTAGAAAAGCTTTGGGTGACTTGTAGCTTCTTTATGAGGCATTTAGTAAGCGACCACTCCCATCTCAGTTCCGTATGTCGTGTCATCAGTTATCTAATCAATGGCCGTATAGGACACCCCAACTTACGATTATTTGTGTTCTTTTTCAACTTCTATTTTTCCAAATTTAGCTCTGGTAGACAAGACAGCTTTAAAAATGCTTTATTTTGTTATGATTGCTAGACATAGTCAACTAATAATAGTCCTCGGCGGTGTCTGAAGCTGCTCTAGCAACGCAATGCAATATTCATTCAGCGAGATGCCACTTGAATAATTCACTCGTGTCGTCTTCACGTTCGCGTTGGAAACGGTTACTTTGTTGGATTGGAAAAAAATTAGGAATTTAGGGGTTTAGAGCGGCAGTCGACGAACGTCTTATAGTATTATACACCCTCCCACACCGCTCCGCTACCGCAGGCAGCTATTCAGTTAAACCAGTACTTCAGAAATGTTTCCTTGATTAGAAGGAAGGTCTGTTAGTAGCAGTCATCCGTAATCTCAGCCGATAGACGTCCACTGCTGGACATAGGACTCCCCCAAGGATATCCACAACGACAAGTCTTGCGCTGTCTTGCTCATTCAACGGGTTCCCGCCGCCCGCGCCGTCACCAGGTCATTGGTCTAACTTGTGGGGAGAGGGGGGGGAGCTGCGCTTTCCGGTACGCGGTCGCCATTCGAGATTTCTTTGGCCACATTGACATCGGTTCTACGACCAAATTCTTTGGGCTATGTCAGCTACTCTGGTTCTTCTACGAATCACTTCATTTCCGATTCGATTAGTAGCAGTATTTCGGTAAATTATCCTAACAAGTTTTAAAGACACGATTAAATAAAAATGTTTATATTTCCTGTTAGCAAATAATTAATTCAACGTAGGTGCATAATCATAATATCATAGATTATTAGATTGACAACCAATTGACATATAAAAGACAGACAATCAAGATAAGTATAGAACCAGTCAATGCGGTGATGTCAACATGTCCAAACCTGGCCTGGGTGTGTATTTCTTTAAATACAAGCAACGGCGTGGGCATCAGAAATGTTGACGAAGCCTGAATTGGAAGTGTTCCTATACGACACCTGTCTGGTTTGGTGTTATTCTAAGAAATGAGGTCGGGTGCCGGGTCAGGTAACCTCTACATGTGCCCATCTGCTTCTGGTCCCTTTGGATGAGTCCGGAGGGTAGATATTATGTGCGCACCTGTTTGTAACGTCCTCTAACGCGCGCTATGTGTGAATGTACTGACAGCAATGATCGCGACCGCTCGCTTGTATGAAGCTAACGTTCTGTTGGAATATTTATTCATGTACCACGATGAAGCCATAATAGAATACAAAACATGTCGAAACGGCTAGCGCTATGTACATTGTAAATTGTATTACTTGCATTAAAGCGAATATGCGAAAACCATCAACACATCAAAGTATTTACAATCTTGTGTCTTTTATGACTAGTAATGTTTGAGTTGGCATCGAATTTGAATTTATTGTTAACTGACAAACAGACATTTTATGTGCACATATTTCTAAAGTCTTTGTTTATTATTTCCTTCATGTGGTTTTCGCTATTGTTCTCTAGCTTAAGACTATTTTCTCTAGAGAATAAGGCAGCCTTTGCTAAGAAGGACACATATAGAGAATTAACATCCCATTTTCTTTTCATGAGGGTCGTACGAGGCTACTAAGGGGATAAAGATTTCTTTACTTAAGACTATTTTCTCTAGAGAATAAGGCAGCCTTTGCTAAGAATGACACATATAGAGAATTAACATCCCATTTTCTTTTCATGAGGGTCGTGTACAAGGCTACTAAGGGGATAAAGATTTCTTTACTTAAGACTATTTTCTCTAGAGAATAAGGCAGCCTTTGCTAAGAAGGACACATATAGAGAATAGCGGCCCGTCCCGGCTTCGCACGGGTGGACGTCTAATCTTTTCTAGCAATAAATATAGCCTATGTTACTCAGGGTGAATGCAGCTTTCTAATGGTGAAAGAATTTTTTAAATCGGCCCAGTACTTTTTGAGCCTATTCATTACAAACATACAAACATACAAAAATAGGTACAAATCTTTCCTCTTTATAATATTAGTGTAGATTAACATCCCATTTTCTTTTCATGAGGGTCGTACGAGGCTACTAAGGGGATAAAGGTTTCTTTAGCAGTGTTTGTATAGACTCACAATCATCAATTCATCACTTTACGGCTAGCTAGCTTCACAGTTTATACCTACATCGTGTTTTTTCAGGAATTGAATTTGACAAATGTTAACTAACATTGCTAAAACTAAACATTCAAATAAGTTGTCACATCAGTCTCTGATCAACTCGAAAAGGATTATGGTCATAAATTGTTGTATGGTACCTATCTTCAGATTCTTCAGCCCATACATTATCGATCTTGTAAGCGATATAATCGGAAAGTTACCAAACAGGTAAAAACAAACAACTTTATTCAAATGATATTCAATCATACCGCTGGGAAAACCTCTCCTCTTTGAAAATGTAGGTAGTTTTCAACTTGTTGCCTTCATACACCACTAGTTTATAATTGCTAACAGATTTATAATTTAATTTCCTACCAATTGTACCTACCTACTTGTTAACAATTTTCTCGAAATAGTCAATAGATTACACGATATACGATAGAAACTATCACTTCGTTACCATTTTTTTTTTCTAATTGGTAGAAACACCTCTATTTTTTTACAGTTGATTTTAAAATAAAAAAAACAAATCATTATGGATATTACCAACCCGGTCGGATCCCGCGGATCCGGTCGGATCCGGCCGGATTGAAAATTGCACCGGATTGCAATCCCTAATTACACCAGACTCAAAGTGAATGTCGCTGCGGTGTGACGGTCAAGAATATGACTTCCTATCCGTAACATAAGTGTGACGGTCAAGAAAAAAAATTCCTGCCCGTCACACTGGTGTGACACAGCAGTGTGACTAGGGTTGCCAACTTTTTTTAGACCAAATATAGTATTTCGAGCCTTAGTGCCCGAAAAAATATAGTAGATCGGGGAAAAATATGAAAAAATATAGTATTTTTCAAATTTGTTAATTTAAATTTTTTCAAAAAGAAATTTTTTGCTACTTTTTGGTTTGAATACCAAGTTCTTATTTTTAAGGAACAATGCTTATTTCTCTATTTCGCATTCGTTATAGAAAATAATGCATCCTGTAAACGCAGAAGTCGCTGGATTCGATACAGAAATAATCTAATTTCTAAAAAATAGATAAATCTGACTTTAGGAAAACTTGTTGTCACTTTTCAGTAGTATATTCAGTAGAAAATTGTTTAAGGAACAAATTTGATGAAGAGAAAGATTTTTTTTAAAATAATGTTAAGTTATTGGTCATTTTTATTAAAAGTACCAATATATTTAAATTCTCTATAAATTATTTGCTCATAAAAATATAGTAGTTGTGCCTACTATATATTTTTCTCAGAATTATAGTAGTAGGGCCCCTAATATAGTAGGATACTATATTATATAGTAGGGTTGGCAACCCTAAGTGTGACAGTCAGTCAGCCGCGAATGCAATGCAATGCGTCTGAATTATGTATGTACGTGTTTAAACGGACTGGTGATAAAATTGTACGACAAATATTTCAGATTACACAAGAAGTGCCAAGTACTTGTGAGATTAGTAGTCTCTCGTCACACCAGGTATAGTGAACATCTCTGATGCATATACGTGGTCATTTTGTGCGATCGCTTCTATAAGCTGTCTCTGTGGCCAGGAGCGCACTAAATGATCACGTGACGAGCTCGCCAAATGTCTCCCATATAGATTGTCCACTAGCGAGATTGTTCGAAGCTTTGTCTCAATGGGGTATTTACTCATGTACTGACCGAGCACATAAAATAAAACCAGTAGAAATAGCATGAGGACTGAGTATTTAGTTCGAGAACTAGCGAGACCAAAAAATAAATATCTAATTTAATTCAACCTTATTCAAATCTTCATAAAATTGTTATAGCGACTTATGAGCTTTTTCGGAACGAAATGAATGGACAGATATGGTATATCGCCCATATCAGTGGCACGCGTGCAACACCTGCATGTTGCTAGTTCTATTGTTGTGACGTCAAATTTTGTGCATTATCTAAAAAACTATAAGGCATGATGTTTTTATGGTTACCTATCTACAGGGTGTTAGGGTAAACAGTTGCATTACTTTAAGGAGTAATTGTACCCATGATACTGAACTACTTTCCCTAAGAAAGCTATCGGAAATTTTCAAAAATATTTTTGCACTTTCCATACTAAATGCAATCAGCTGATCGAACGTTTGTATGAAAAGTCGAAATTAATGTCCTATACCTTTCTTAGGGAAAGTTGTTCAGTACCATGGGTACCATCATCCTTTAAAGTAATGCAACTGTTTACCCTAACACCCTGTATAAAAATGTTATACGTGTTGTACTGTACCGTACCTAATTTACTCTTTGCACGGAAAACGAATAAAATGGATGTACTTTAGTGTAGTTTTAAAATATCATTAAATAAATTCATTTCATGTGATGATGATGAGCACAGAAACGATGACCGACCTTTTTATAAAAAATCGATGGCATAATAAATACAACATGAAACAGAAAAAGGTATCGTAAAAGCCTTCATATATCATTCATATCATATCGGAGTCCGCGACGTCCCAATATATCACTTTCATAGAATATCCTTAGCTCGGTTCGTTTCCTGACGCTACGTGTTCCTTGGGTATTGACTGGTATTGAAACAATCTATTTCTAGAACATTACCTAGAATAACGCAAATATACTGCATACCTAACATGGAATTTTCATAGCTCATTTCGTCGCTTTCTTTATCGTCATCAGCCTATATTATATACGTCCCACTTCAGGGCACAGGCCTACCCTCAGGGATGGTGTATGGGCGTTAATCCACCACGTGTGCCCAATTGGTTAGATTTCACATACGCATTAGAATTTCTTTTTCAGCGTATGCAGGTTTTCTCACAGGATTAGCTTCACCGTTTGGAAGCAGTCGGTATTACAAACAGAAGTTAGAAAAATGCATTGGTACATGGCATGTCGTCCGTGCGGATTTGAACCCGGACCCTCATTACTGAGGGTCCATACCTCTTGGCAATGGCAACTAGCCACCGACGATCTCCTTTATGAAGAGACCCTATTAACAAATATTTTTCCTCGTCTCTTATTATCATTTCCTCGTACACTTTGGTGTACCTACAGGTAGCCTTATGTACATAAACACATGTACATATTTAAAGTGAGCTGACATGACATGACGCAAGATCTAATAATGCCAAGAATGTATTATGTATGAATGGCGAGAGAGACGATGGCGCTTGGAGTGGATTCCTAGACTAGACCCATTGTTATAGTGTTAATAGGCATTGGGTTAATGACAACTATTCGTTTAATTACTTCCTTTTAGATAAAGGATACTTTACATAAATGTGTTTGTTCTAAGGACCAGACTGGGACCTGAAATCGGCCCGGGCATTTTAGAGACTATTAATTTGATGGTATAATATGGGGTCAGCATATTAACAAGGAATAATTATTTTATTCTCATTTTTAATTTTTCATAATTCGTAATAATTTGAGTTTAAGATACTTCTAAAATCCACTCTATATTGGCAGAAAAGCAATGCTAGTCACAAGAAAAACGTCATAAAATAAAAATTGACAATGTAATGGCACAGCCCGGACACTGCATACAAAAATTTGAAATTGACAAGATGACGTCAGCACATGCGAAACCAAAGAAATTGAACCTTAAGTCTTCTTCGCAGGTAACGAGTAACCAGTGCGAGGTAACCAGAGGGCGATAGAGGGGGTGAGGTAAAAAGTTGGTGGGAGGAAGGGAGTGTCCGTACTGTATCTAGTAATAGATACTCGTACTCTTTCTTATGCTGTGGTAATGGTGAACCTGACAATTTTGTTACTGTTTCTTACTTTTTTGTCTCCTCCATTAAATCTATAGAAAAGTTAACGTTGGAATAGAGCATCAAACGAAAGAACCATACAGTTCTGTTTAGAATAGTTTCAGAAACATCAATTGTTAGTGATAATAAAAACGGCAAGATTTCTGCATCTTGCTTATTCGCAAGACCCAGTTTCCTCGGCCCGGCCGCATTCAGAAGCACTTACTCGCCATTCAAGTTCTAGGTCGGCTTGGTCGACAATATTCTAGGGTTGTCGACCTCACTGTCTCACTATCCAACTAGTGCAAGAGAAACTCGTTCATGTGTTTTGTTAAAGCGCTATTTATGAGTCTAATAATTGAATTGAAATAATGACGTAAAATGTTCCCGGTACCGGCGAGCGTATGTATGAAAAGACTTATGGATGTTGAAAAGGCGAAAGATGTGTCAGAATCGGAGCATAAGGCGATCTATTGTCCCTGCCTATCCCAGTGGGACAAAGGCGTGATCATACGTGTGTATGTATACAATACTTATAGGGTCCTTCTTTCATAGAAAGGAGTGAAGTTATCTCTCAATAGGATATATGAGTAACGTATGCAGGAGCATAGTAAAATATTGTAAATACGGGACTAAATAAATACAAATAGCTGTAGGACAGATTAATTAAAATGCCACGAGAAAATATAAATCTATTCAATAATAATTATCAGAGGTGTTATTAATATTGTATTATATATGTGTATATATAGAGTAATTAAATATTCCCTTCCTTGTACGGACAAGAAAATACCACATATCTCAAGGTTTTAAGCAAGAGGAAGAAAACCTCTACAAACCGGGTCTGTATCCAGTTGTCAGTTATGTATGCATGGAAATTACGTTTTTCCGCCGCGACTCCGGCGAAATACCGTCTAACGAACAATGTACAAGTGGTCCCTTTCTCATTCGGGATTTATACTCAATGTCCACTCTTAATTCGTTCTCGATGCGTCCATACATGGGTGGACCCATATATGCAGTCTGGCTGGGCACCGGCACCGCTATAAAGTCTACAAACTGCGCATATAATATGCGCAAAGGTTGGGCCACACTATGGAATTATATTATTACGAGGTGTCACACTGCGGCTATCGTTTCGCCGCTGTTCCGCAGCCGCGCTGGACTGCATCTAGTGTGACACCTCGCATATAATTCCATAGTTTACAACACTGCCGCCCCGGCCCGCACCCGCACTGTTTATGGCCCAGCCTTTAACGTACGTGAATGTGTTAAACAGTTGGTCCTGAAAACCTACTATTATGTAAAACATCTCCTTTAAAACGCTTAACTATTTATGACGAATTTGTACTCTTAATTTGTTCGCTATGAATTTTAGCACAGCTGGGTGCAAAGTGAATTAGCAGCTAGTTAAATTGGAGCTTAGCCAGAAGTGCTTGAGATATACATATAATATATTCTGTCTAACTAACAGTCTGTTACTTGGTCTTATGGGAAAGATACCCGATAATTTAGTGAACAGATTATTAATAGTTTATTATAACATTCCACTCTGCGATAAAAATTAATTAATGTTATGTTGCATATAGTAAAAGATAATTATACCACGTCTGCATTCGAGATGAAAAAAAGTGTAGTGATAAAAAAGGTCATCTACATAAAACTATCGTGAACAAAAAAAAACATGATATGTTAGAAATATATAAACAGGAAAAACTAATTATTCATAAATAATTCATTCTATAAATATAATAAAATAATGATAGGGTCACCCTGTTAAACAGGCCACTCGCACACTGTTAGCTATGGCTATATCTGACAAATCCAACGTTGCTGAACCGTGCTATCTAGTGATTTAGACGCCCAAACGGGTAGGTACCCCGCCCCGCTCCCCAACTGGCAGCGAGGTCGCACTCAAGACTTTAGGGTGGCAAACAATTTTATGAAATTCAGGGGAAAAAGATTTAAAAAAAGTTCGTATGTTTTCGTTTCACGTCTTTTAGTTCATTGTTACAATAATCTTAATACATTGGCTGTGTAGATATACAACAAAAGTTACATGAACCCATAGAGAAAATAACGCGCTCCCCTGGGGTATGAACCCAACGCGTTCGAAGGGGGGGTGTTCTACAATTAACCAAAACGATATGTCCAACAGTTAACCATGGTTATCTTATTATTGTAGCAAAGCGTGTTTTTTGTTTACCGGTTTTATTCATTTTATAATTATTTCGTATTTCAGATAGGGCGGGCTAACATACAAAAGATTACTGGCAGCAGCCGAAGGCATGCGTTTTTTCATATGTACATTCATAGTATGGGCTCGAACCTTTGGCCTTTAAAACAAACGACAGGCACAGTCTTGACACGTTCCTGACATAATTTCGCACGGTATAGAGCGATGAACATGCCTGACATCTGTTGAGTTTTTTAGGAAGTAAATTTAAAACAGAAAAGAAAAACGCTCATTCGTTTATTGTAAGGTGTCAAGAAAGATTAACAAGGACAACAAAGCAAGTGATCCTTACAGAGGTCAATTCGCTGCAGTTACAGTGTGACTTTATGCGTCACATCGTGAACTTATTTGAGCTATAAATAGACGTACACGTGGATATCGTTGGTCCTTTTCACTTGTTAAGTGAGAGTGAGGGAGTGAGAGCGATGGAGCACACTTTTACTCTATTTATGGGTAGCATTTTTCTTGGCTGTTCGGCTTCCTTGTGATTTAAGTGCATTATTATAACTAGTCGAATGTGTAAAAATTTACATACACGCATAAACTCTAATATACCTACTATTTTTCGGACTGGTCAGAAACTTTGCTACAAAGTTAGAGCTGTTAGCGTTTTTCCTCAACGTCAGCATATAAATGCTGGCGGTTTTTTAGGGTTTTGACAGCGACAAAGTGACCGACGGCGGCGGCGGGCCCATGCAAAAAGCACGGAAGCCGTCCGTCATCGACGCTACGGACGGCCATGAAAAGTGTTGATCAGCCGATTCATTTTCTATGGGAGGCCCAAAAATGTTTCTCGTTTTTCGACCAATGTTCCTTAAGGGAAGTTGTTTAGTACCATTGTCTGAATACACCCTTAAAGTTATGTTAGTAATTAAACACTAGTGGTGTATGTTCTCCGAGGGCGTTAGTCGAAGATATTCTAATAACTCAGAACATCCACGTTTCACTAGTAGTACCGAAACTCTGTCTAGTGTGACAGGTAGTGGGCCCGTCGCTACCGTTACCGTAAAATAGTTTACCGTATTCTCTAAATGGCTTCTATTTAGAAAAACAACAAGTTTATAGCAATATTAAAGAGACATTAAAATAATAATGGCACCAGTCACGCCATATCCGTGTGAATAGCGCAGCATTGCACTTTTACTTCGTACATTCTGTCGTGTTTCATGCATGGCAGACAACATCATTATACTTAGCAACTACATTTATCATACATTATGTTCCGGCAGTTCAACATAAAACAGGAGATTTCGATGCGAGAAAGATGTTCATACTAAACGGTTTGACTTGCAATTTCATTTGTTGATCAATAATTTTTATTTACACTTTATATTATGTGTTGCATACAATTGATAAAGATTCGTAGGAAAAAGGCAAAAAAGGAAAAGAAAAGGAGGAAACTTCAGAAATTGTCGATTCCAGAATTTTCCTCCTTTTCACTTCGTTTTTGCCTTTTTTCTACTTCGACGAACAACATTTTTCAAGTATATATAACACTAAAAGGATAGGTACCTACCTAGTATCACTACAAATATATAGATTATATAGGTACCTGCTTCTTTATGGTATATAATATAATTGGGTAATAGTATAAAACTAAGTATAAAACAATTAAAATATAAACTTTTTTTTTAAATTAACTATAAGTATGGGTAACTTAGTAAACAGGAGCCGAATGGAAAATACATATTCAGTGATAGATGGAGATTATCTCTCAAATGATCTGGAAAAAGGAACGGAGAAAGAAAAGTAATATGAAAATGATTGGCTGTATTATAAATAATTAAATCTGAAAATAAAACAATGTGTCTCCAAATAGGACAAAGCTGTAGTATTTTAAGAGCTTACTAACCTTAGTACAGAAAGCACAGCCACAGCCACTGATCACGGTGACCTTGTCGGGTGTCGCGTCATCAAGACACAGCTTGCAGTTGATCGGAGCCGCCGGTACGAAGCCACCTCCGGCACCATCGAGAGAATACCTACGAGATGATAAATAACCTAGTTATCTTGTGATTTAAATTTTTAAAAGGTTCAAATAATCTCTCCTTAACAGTAAGGGCTCTTACAGACGAGCGACACTTTGCTGTCGCCGTGGGTCCATACACGCTCATACACTTTACGGTCGCGCGACCCTAGGTGACACATAGTGTCACTCGTCTGTAAGCGCTCTCTAATGAAAAATGCACGAACTGCTTATGTAAGGACTTACTCTACCTTTGCTAATAACTACTATTTTGTCAAATCTATCCCACCAAAAACATTATGTAAAAAACTAGCCAAGTCTCTGATGGAGATGAGATGGAGCTGCTTGTTTATCTCTAAAAAGTAATGAAATCTAGACAAAGTCGTGCCAAGTCTAAGGTTCCTTACTGCGATTTCTTTATTATTATAGTTAATGTTGTGTGACTTGGCCGTTGAAGGGTACACAAGGGTACAAAACCAGGTGCTCCATGACACCATTTTGCGGACCACCACCACCATAGGGACCTGAAAATGCGGCGAAATGGTTCCAGTAAAGGATGGTACGGCAGTGTTTGCTTCGCGCTCGACTTTGGCGGGGGACTGCCGTGCCCCCCGATTCCACGTTTGAACTCAGTTGTTTATTAACTTATTGCATAGTTATCAAGTTATTAGTTAAATAATTATATGTAAATGAGATGGAGCCATACTGTCTTCCAGGATCGTCTACCTTTCTTGGAAGCCAGGGCCATATTATTTCTAATGAGACCTTTAATACATGCACAGACGATGGTATTTTGTCTTTTATTGTGAAAATAAACTCTTTTTACTTTATTTATTGGTTTATCTAAACAGATTTATCTTAAAACTATTATCATTATCACAGCAAGGTAGACATAAGAAAAGCTCTTTCATATGCCAGATATGCTTTCCCACTATTCTTCTACGTTCCCTTGGTATAGAATACCAACCAACATGATAACAGATTATTATCGAAAAGTGAAGCGTCCAATACCATGTAGTTTACTCAAATTCTATAGCTAATTGGTTCAGATAAGAAGCCTACTCTCTGTCACAACTTGAACTTGAACAACTTGAGTCAGAACAATTGAACTCCATAGCCTTAGCGTAATTATAATATAGTGGGTGCACTCAGCGGTCGCGGCGGTCTATGCTCGCGCGGTGTGCGGAGGACGGGGCACCGGCAAAGTCGGTATCGCGCGCGTGGGTAAGTCGGTACTGGCACGTACTTTGACACGCTCCCCCCGACCTCCGCTCACCGCGCACGTTTGGCCTGTTGCGACCGCCGAGCGCGCCTACCACCTACTACATAGTTTAATTACACCGGTGGTACAAAACAATACAATACTCTTTATTAACCGGTAGCTTTAAAAAGTCGATTGTTTCGGAACCAATCCCAACTACTCCGAATTCATGTTTTTTTTTAAACGTCCGTAGTCTTAAATACTAATATTAATGTAGACTTTAAGTTGTATACCTGGAGCCTCCAACGCCGGCCAGTGAGAGAAGGGATGAGCAGCGGGAGCAGACGGAGGGCGCCCGCAGTCTGTTGTGGGCCCTGAGGGGCTCGGAAGCCTTCTCCCTATCGGTCAGAGCGAGGACTGTGGAGCACTTTCTGAGACCTGTACGACAAGAATTGATTTTATTATTATTACACACATATGAATTACAGGAATAAATTCTAGAGGGTTTGGCCATCACAGTCATATCATTGATCCAGCCAGGGTATAAAATCTCTTCTGATTGGCAAGGCCAAATTGCCATACTATCGACTACGACTCAACAGACGAAGAAGCTAATGTATGTAGCCGGACTGAATGAAGGTGGACATACTTTTAGCGATTGTGATGGCAGCTAAGCTAGTGCACACTTGGAAGCCTTTATTGATGTAACACAGCACTGGCACCCATCGATCATACATACATACATACATATGCTCACGCCTATGTCCCACTACTGGGGTAGGCAGAGACAACAGATCGCCACATGCTACGATTCTGACAGCCATCTCTCGCCTCCTCAACATCCATAAGTCTCTTCATACAAGCTCGTCGGTTCCGGGTACATTTTATTTGGCCCTTCTTCAGTACGCATCCTATTTGGTCAGCGTACGTGCGCCTAGGGCGACCCCTTTCAACCATTCCATTCACACTTGCCTTGTAAATTTCATACGTCAACCTACTTTCAGACATTATTTCTACATGACCAAACCACCTCAACATGCCTTTTTCAATCCTGGTCACTACATCTTCTTTCAGACCACATCTTTCATATTCTTTCATCGATCATATTCATAAACAAAATGATTAGATACACAATCTCCTGTAAAATTAACCAAATAGATATACGAGACGCAAGATGGCCAAAAGATATTCATTTGAGCCCACTTTTAAATCAGCCGTTAGATTGAAGAAATCTTCTTAAAAATCACTACATAGAAGTCTATCGTTCTTAGTTCAAATTACAGCATAAGAAAGAAGCTCTAAAAGTAAGACGATTGTTTCAAGATGTGGAATGTTGTCAGTTATGTACTGTACCGTAACGGAGAACAATTTCCTTGAACTCGACTGGATTGCCAATAAAAACATCTACTTGAATACCGAATGCAATATAAATCTGTTGTGTAAATAACACGATATTGCGGTACGGTTTACAGTTATAGCTTTCAGGACTGTATGGGAGTTAAGAGATTGTTCCGGCGATGAAATATTAGTGGCTGAAATATGTCTGCACTTAGATCATAACGATGTGCCGTGAGAGAGAAACTCATCCAAACCACCCAAGTCGTATATTTTAATGTGCTCTTGTAAGAATCTTATAGACCTATATTTTCATGTCATACAGGGTGTAAGGAAAAGTATCATTAACCTCTCTACCCATCAAACTGAACAATTTTTACTACGGGAGCAAACCTGTCAGAACAAACAAAATCTGCTGTCCCATACTAAACCGCAATACCTACTCGATTAAAACGTATGGGACAGCTGATTTTTTTTGGTTCTTTCAGGTTTGCTTTGCTCCCATAGTAAAAGTTGTTCAGTTTTATGAGTAGAGTAGGTACTCTACTCATAAAACTGAACAACTTTTACTACAACTTTTACTTTTACTATTATCATTGTCCTTTAAACTACCTGGTTTAAAGGACAATGATACTTTTCCTTACACCCTGTATAGTTTGGAAAAAACATAGGGCGCCTTTGTCTTTGCAAGAATGACAAAATCACGCGTAACCTGTAGGCCTCGCATGCCACCCCCGAAAAAACGATAAAAATCGAGATGTGCCTCCATCATTATTATTTTACTCAGGCCAGAAAGAGCGCGCATGACGTTTTTCTCATTTATTAAACGCTTTGTCGTGGGTGGCATGCTAGCCGTGCCTCTCGAAAAAACGAGAAACATCGAGACGTGCCTCTCTGTCTTTGTTACTTTGCGTATGCAAAAGCGAGCGCGCGTGTTTTCGCGTTATGTCGCTTTGTCGTGCGTAGAATGCTAGGCCCTACCGGCAAGACCACCGTACTAAAATAATTAGTTCCACCTATCACCACGTCAAAGCCAAACTCTTTTTTGTTGTATAGAAGATATTTCTCGAAACGCGTGAAGGAAAGAAAATGTAAACAAAGAGCGAATTATATCGTCATAATAATATCTAGTTATTAACATAATAGGTAGGTACATAAAGAAACAATAACAATGACATCAACATAACATGTTAGTCAGCTAAACGCAGGTATTTTTAAAATTAAAACAACTGTGTCACAGTAGACATAGGGAACAGTAAGAGAACTAGGCCGTGTCCTTGAAATTAATGCCTACTCTTGGTCAGAGCACTATGGTTGTCACTGGCGGGTTGTTAGTTTTAGATCGTGACAGCACGGTATTACATGAGTAAAATTAGGTATCTAAAGTCGAACTGTCGAATTATCAATCGAGTATCTAAGTCGAACTATCGATATACATAGGTAATTAGGTATACAGGGTGTAACATAAAATAAGACAGTTACTTAAGGGGCGTCCGCCCGGTTTTGAGTAACTTTGTAACCATTTTATACATTAACTATGGAACTTTTTAAGCAGAAAACAAAACTGAACAATCTACAGGATATGAGAAGTGATGTGATTTTTCTCGAAATCTATTTTAATTAATAAAACTGAAGAAAAACGACTCCAAAGTCACCTCTTTTTTTCCAGTTGTAACCGTTTTACTCTTACATTGTTGATCAGAAGAATATGATAATTTACAATATTCTTCACAATACAATATAAAATGATGTGGTTTTCTTATTTTTTGAAAATTCATAAAAAATCATACAGGTTTTCAAAGAAAACGAAAAATTCTGACCGGAGCCGCGCAATTTAATTGCAAAAGTTTGCTTGTAAGAAAGAGAGCCTTGCAGATGGGAGGAGGAGCCTTAAAGGGGTGCTTTAGACCATCAAACTGAACAACTTTTACTATAGGATCACACTGAAATTGCGAAAAAAAAGTCCGCTGTCCAATACAAAACTGCAAGCAGAACTCGACTGACATATACAGACAACAGATTTTTTTTTTCACGATTTCGATTTTGGTTCCTTATAGAAAGTTGTTCAGTTTGATGGTCTAAAGCACCGCTGTAAGTAGCTGTTCTATTTTATGTTACACACTGTATACGACAGCGTCGTCTTAAAATTCAGTACACAGCACTAACGCACGCGGGGCGCGGGGCACATGTTCCCGCAAAATTGTTTGCTCTCGGCAAAGTTGGTACCGCGCGCAGGTAAGTCGGTATCAGGACGCGCTCCCCCCGGCCCCCGCACACCATGTACGATTGCCCTGTTACGACCGCCGAGCTGAATCACTAGTTTTTATTAGACTATGCCGGTGTCGATAACATCTGAAAAGTCTCAAGGCTCTTGTAGAACATTCTTGCGTAACATTTATTTAAAATTTCAATATCGATAAGATCTGTCTGAACTGCAGAGTGCAAACAAACGGAAAAATTTAAAGGCGAATAACTGGCCAAGTGCGTGTCTGACCACGCGCAGGGTAGGGTTCCTTAGTTGCCCGTCACAATATAATATGGACTTAGAAGGAGGCTTTTCAACCGACTTCAAAAAAGGAGGAGGTTTCTCAATTCGACCGTATACACATACATACAGGGTGAAATTGATATCATTGGCATCCTTTTAAACTAAGAGTCTACCCATCAAACTGAACAACTTTTACTATGGGAGCAAACCGATCGGAGACTAACAAAAATCAGCTGTTGCATACATTTGAGTCAAGTAGGCGTTGCAGTTTAATATGGAACAGCAGATTTTTTTGTTGCTCCGATCGGTTTGCTCCCATAATGAAAGTTGTTCAGTGCGATGGGTAGACTTTTAGTTTAAAAGGATGCAAATGATATCAATTTCACCCTGTATACTTACTACTGCTATGAATTTTTTCACATATCCAGAAACAACCGTTTAGCTGGCAGGGGGGGGGGACACTTGACTCTAACAAAAATTTCCTTTTTCACTCACTTTAAAGCTTAATATTTCGCTACTGGATCCGTAAATCGAAAAATGGTTTTTCTACACCCATAATATTTTTAAACCACCTATCGAACGATACCCCACACCGGGTAGACGAGAATAAAAAAACAATTTCCACTTCGCGTAGAGGTAGGTACCCTAAAAATATATATTTTTCTAGATTTTATTTTAAAACTTTGTGTGATAAATATGTATGCCCATTCCAAATTACAGCTTTCTAGTACTAAGCGTCTCTGAGCTAAGCCGCGGACGGACGGACGGATAGACGGACTTGGCGAAATTATAATGGTTCCTTGTTGACTTCGGAACCCTTAAAATGTGCTCTATTGAAACTTAAAGTTTAGAAATTAACTGGGCAATTGACCTTGAGTTTAACTAGTACCTAATTAAAACAATGTCATTTATAAGTTTTGAAATAAATTCTACCTCATCAGTATTGTTTTAGTTCCATTAATAGCATTTACGTCAAACCTTCGTCAACACAAATAACATGCCAGCGAAATTATAATGTCTACTTACACTTCTCCACAGTGTAAGTGACCTTGCAGAAGAACTGTACAGGCGACGACAGAAGTGGGATGACAACGGAATATCTTAAACTAGCCCTCTACACAGGCATGAAATGTATTTCTAGAGTATGAAGTTCAAAGATCTCAGACAAATACAAGGAAATACTGTTAAAGTGACAGTGCTAGTGTTGTGATAGCACGGAATCTCTAAACTTGGAAGCACATGGACATAGGGTCTTGGCAGCATTTGCTAATGACTCGACACCGCTGAGGCTCACTTATCTAGGTAACAACTTGCCCCATGCTCCTTCCCTGATTGTAGCGGTTTCCCGTTCCATTCGATTCTGGATGGTAGATAGTAGAGACCAGAGAGTGCATAGCGCACTCTAATGCACATAAAAATATCCAGCGTGCCTGACTGCTTATGTCGCTAAGTTTCTGCTGCTATCGATACCAGCAAAGGACGTGGTCACAGTCACAGAGTACTAGTTACTTCGTGACAGATTCCATCACTTCCTTGGAAAACGATAAATGTTCACGCTTTATTTACTGCCAGTCGGTATGCGCAAAAATGTACCTACTCGTAGTGAAGCTTGCCACAGCGGTGTCTGGAGCGAGTGGCAGAAATCGTAGTGGTGCGCCAAAGTGTTACTTATCTTGTTACCTGCGCGGCATATCATATGAATAGACAATAATAGTACACTATAGAAGCGAAACTATGGTTAAACCAACACGAGATTGGTAGGCGTATCTTGACATGTCGTTTCTTATAATGTACTATTATTATATATTCATATGCCTACGACCGAGTGACGGAGGCCTGGTGTAGTTGCGACAACACGCTCTCCACCATCGAATTTACCATCCACAAAAGATAGCAAAGACAGGATAACACAAAATTAACTCAAATGCTTTGAACTTAGAGTTGAAGGTAGACTAATACTCAATCAGTTAACAAGCACGCACCTTCCAGCAAAGGCTGTGGTTGTGACAGCACAGAATCCCTGGAAGCAGCCCTCCGCACAGGCTTGGCAGGTCTTGCCAATGACTTCAGACCGCCGCTGAGTATTAGCTCTAAGGCTCTTCGACCACCTGGCCCATTCGCGCCTGCTCCCATCTGAGGACAAAAAGAATAAGGAGTTAGGACTTCTTAGGATTTAAGGAGTTATGGAGCAATCGCCAATGTGAAAATCTTTAATCGGCTTTGCACTCAGATCGGTCGTTGCAGACTAAATTTATGCAATTGGGGGTATAGGAATCCTGCCCTAATACAGTGTGATAACGGCAAACCTATCCAGTCGATGGGTCATCTGCTAGAATGTCCCTTGTGCCCGAACACCTGCACGGGTGATGACTTAATATACTCCTGACATTATCAATATATGCCTATAAATAATAAGACAATTGTTCGATATGTAAAGCATTTAAGTCGACGCCCTATATAAAACTGCAGACGACTGTTTAATGCAGTCGTGACTGTATTCAAATTTTACAAGCTTGCTTAGAAATATCGTATTTTATAACATTATAATTATAACTAATTAATGGCTTAGTATTAATGAGAGCTGTAACTTTACCGAATACATTTCTCAAATTAATTGCTTGTATTTAAAAGTTGTAATGTTTTTAATTACATACCAAAAAAATCTGATTAACTTAAAATAGGCACTAAATAATTTAATAATTAATTTAATTCATGCATTGAATTATACTACTAGTATAATTTGAGCATAATAGTAATAGGTACATAATTATTTCAATTCAATGACATCATGTGTACTTTTTCGGAGATATTTTTTACCAGAAAGTTCCTGCAAGGCGATGCAACTCGACATCACCCAGTCAAAAATCAATCATTAGACGTCAATGCTCAACGCTGAAATTTTTAAATATTTTATCAAAATCAATTGTTAAAAAAAAAGGAATAGATTGGTACATTCGATGGCTTGTTTGGTTGGATTAAGTCGATTTTGACAACAGCGAATGCTTAGTGACAAAACCAGTACTACGGTACGCAGCACCGAGCAAGTAATCACTACGTTTTGTACGCAGGATATACAAAATGCGCAGCGTATGCGCTAAACACAGCTATACACTTTCTCGTTCTTAGGCTGGCTTTCCACCAGAGCTGTGCGGAGCCACAGCCAGCCAGCCATATTAATATTATATGGTCCGGAATCAAATGGAAAACCACTTGAAAATTCCGGAATGAATAAGACGCCCGCCGCTTTCGACACCCATCTGGGTTGTCGCTATTCTAAAATAGGCACCACAAGACCTGGTTACCCGCCACGTTTTGTAGCATCTAACCAGTTAGGAGCATGCACAGGATCAGCAGGTCGCAGGTTCGAATCTCGCCCGTAACATAATTTTTTCCTTTATTAATTTGACTGATCAGTATTCTGGTAGTGTGGGCGATCGATTGCCAATACCATGTACGGACACAATAATGACGTATCTTAGCCATTAAATAATTAAAATATTTGTTATTGTTTCTCTAGGGTTGTCAGGTTAGTATAATCTATTGAATAATCTGTGCAGGTCCCTCGACGTTCGACCTCAATGGTACCATTGACTTTGAAAGTTTACCTTGTTTAATTAGGCTTGTAAAAAAATTAAAAAATATTTTCTGGTTAAAATATTATCACATATTTTACGAGACTTTCAATAATTAATGACGAGTCACTCAATCATGAAACCCTATAAAAGTAAAAATTGCTATAGTAACTCGAACAAAAGAGTTTATGAATTAATCATTTAGCGAAGTAGGTAACTACTTTTAAAATATCATTACAATATCCATCATCATCATCAACATCTCTGTAGTGGAAAGATAAGCCTGCAGTGAGAATCCACTGTAGGACACAGGAATACCCACCTTCAAGAGTGTATGGACGTTAGTCCACCCGCCCGCGTGGGCGTTTGGTGCCTATTGTGGAGACCAATCCACGCCTACGCATCAGAATATCTTTTTCAGCGTATGCGTCTCCTCACGATATTTTTCAATGTTACTTGAAAAGTGCCAACCCTAGAGATATATGATGCAAAGGTGGAGTTCGCTTTCAAAGGGTTCGTCATGTCATGACCATACATTCTTTATATCATGGACACTACGGAAATATTTTAAAACACGGCGGCGCGGCGCAAACTAAAACTTCTAGACTCGACTATTTGCTATTCAATGCAGACTTGGCCACGGTCTCCGCGATTCAGTGAATATCTCGCACAATACGACACGCCATATAGTATGAAACGATCACGTAGAGTCGTTCTACTTGACTAATTTCGCCTATTGAATTACGCGACGACCTATTTATTCTCTATCTAATTGTATTGTCAAGACATGGCGTGTGTAACTTTGAGTTGTGTATGACATGGAACGTAACATTATATTTGGTTACACAAAGGGTGTTAATACCCTAAGTAAGGGCAGTTTCCCAAACACCCAATAGTAGGATGTCGATCAGAAATGCTATTTTTGAATCGTGAGATTAGAAATCATCATCATCAAGCGCTCGCAGATATTTGCGATGCGATGCGAATTTGCAGTTATGTGTGGGAGCCCTAACTGACAATATTTTACAGCAAGGTCAGCAAGGCTGAAAAAAAAAAAAATGTTCAAATAAAATTAAAGATTGAATAAAACCGATCAAGTGCGAGTCGGGCTACTCGCGCATCGAGGGTTCCATACCACACCACCACAGAACACAACATTATTAACTTAGAAAAAAAAACATTTTCTGTCCGGGACCTTTAGCGCCAGACCGACTCACACTTGGCCGGTTTTTAGTATTTTTTGTTATTCTGTAGAGTTTGCTCTATAATTACATTAAGTTTGACGCTTGTGTGTATTACCATTTTTACAATAGAGCATGAAGAAAAAACGTTTCTTGTTGAGAACCCCCGTTAATTTTTAACTTTTTGATATTTTTATTATTTGTTAACAAATCCGCCGTAATAACGCATAATCTAAGAAAATTTCATCTATCTAGCTATAACGCTTCAAAAGTTACAGCCCTAAATAGGTAGGACAGATGGACGGACGGACAGACGGACAGACGGACAGACGGACTGACGGACGGACGGACGGACGGACGGACGGACAACGTAGGCTTAGTAATAGGGTCCCGTTTTCACCCTTTGGGTACGGAACCCTAAAAATTAAGTCTCGGGCACTTGCCCCTGAAGCCCTGGTTGGGCAGGATGCGGTTTCAAGTCCCGTCCTAATATTTTTGTGCATCCCATACACGTTGCAGTATCTAAGTTATTAATAAAGATATTTGAAGAGCAAATATTTAATAAACGAAATTATTTCTATCTCATTTACACACCCTTGAAAACGTAACGACAAGAACAGCTGTGCACGTAACACAATGACAAGCAAACTTGGCACATTTTCACAAACTAAACACATTACACAATTTTGTCAGTTATTACGGGAACTTCCGCAAACAAACGAACCGGGACGCCTTCGGGAATATTTTAATTTCTTGTAAGGCTTGTTTCCCTGCCGGTCGTTTGTATTTAATACTTAGTTTTATCTCTGTTTATTAATTACTAGCGGCCCGTCCCGGCTTCGCACGGGTGGACGTCTAATCTTTTCTAGCAATAAATATAGCCTATGTTACTCAGGGTGAATGCAGCTTTCTAATGGTGAAAGAATTTTTTAAATCGGCCCAGTACTTTTTGAGCCTATTCATTACAAACATACAAACATACAAAAATAGGTACAAATCTTTCCTCTTTATAATATTAGTGTAGATGTAATTAATGATGTACCTATAGGGTGCAAGGAAAGATGCAAGGATAAACGATTATTATCGCCTGACGAAACCAGCCCCCGCGGCATGACGGCGCGGCACGGTACATATCTGTCGCGCCCTACCTCTCTTTCTTTTTGCGCGCGAACGAACGAACCAGCAGGCGCGATAAAAAGTTTATCGAGGCGCCATACCGCGGGTGCAGTAATATCAAAATTAAAACCACCTTCAAAAAAACTAAAAAGTTAAGAAATAATATTGCAGCCGATGACTTTTTCGTTCGCATCATAAAAACATTTTTTTTTATCGAAGTCTCTGTCAAACCGATACGATTCACGACAGGGCTTGCATTAGTTTTTCGGCTTGTCTTGACACCGATTTCTATAAAACAAATTAATGTTCTTATGATCCGAACGAAAAAGTCATCATCGGCTGCAATATTATTTTTTAACTTTTTAGTTGTTTTGAAGGCGGTTTTAATTTTTTGTTAAAATTTTGTTTATTTCACAATTTTCAGTGTTGAATTCATTAGTTCGATTTAATAGTAGTGCTTTAAATTAACAAACGCACTCGTCGGCACTACGATTTTTAAAAGTTCCCCTCGATTTCTCTGTGATGCCATCATCAGATCCTGGTTTCCTTATCATGGTTATCCATTGGGATATCTCCTTTCCAACAAAAAAAGAATCATCAAAATCGGTTTATAAACGACGAAGTTATCCGCGAACAAACAAAAAAATATACAGGGTCCTTCTTAATATGCTGACACTTTTTTAAGGGGATGATCAGACCGTCAAACTGAAACACTTTCTCTATGGGACCAACATCGAAATCGCAAAAAATGACTCGGCTGTCCCATACGTTTGGCTCGAATAGGTTTGCAGTTTTGTATGGAAGACCTGATTTTTTTTTCGCGACTTCGTTGTTGTTGCCATAGAGAAAGTTATTCAAGTTTGACGATCTGATCATCTCCTTAAAAAAAGTCTGTATTTTAAGAAGGACCCCGTAATATAGGTACAACGTGTTAATGACTTAACGCAAAACTAGAAATTAGTTTGTTTAGAATCGAGAGCAGAATCGAATTATCATGGTTTCAATGGAGAAGATAACAAGGTTACAACATTACACTTTTAAGCACGTAGAATAAAAGTCTAGACCGTACACATTATTCTAGTTTTTATTTCACATCGATCGGTGCAATATTACCGAAGTTATAAGCGTGGGAAGTGGAAGAAGGGTGTGGTGTTCGCGAGTAGCGCGTGACGTCATCGTATCCATACGGCACGGCGGGCGGGCGCCCGCCCGCCTCATATGTCCGTAGTAGTCTAAGGTAGTAGTACATTTTGCGGGCAAGTTGTTTGCTTTCGTGCGCTCTGGTGTTTTGAACTTATAATTATTGTTTTTTCTTGAAATTATAATGATCATTAACCTTAAAATTGTTCAAGAAATCGATAGATTCAATGATTAGACACTGTGAGTCGAGTACCTACATACCTGCTAAAAACCATATTACTAGCAATAACCAAGTAGGAAAAAGTTTAGTATCCTGCGGCATGAATTTTGGGGAGGGGAACGGGACGGGAGTTCCCCCTTTCATCCTCCAAAAGGGGGGTGAGGAAACCCCCCCCCCCCTTTTTTTTTTAATAAATGTAATTTTGAGGCTATAACCCAAAATGAGTCATTTTGGCAGTTTTTAGGTGATCTGGGGGTCAACCACATCACATCACATGGGGGTTTACATCTGACATGACTGATGTATGGGCTCGATCCGAATCGGGTTTCGAATAATTATTTTGTGATTTATCTGTAATTGTGACTAATTTTAGCTTTTATTTGATGTAAATTGTGATTTTGATTATCTATGACTAACTTGACTTGAATTGAATTATTAGGCTATTTTATTTTATTTTTATTTATTGAGAGCCCCGTGGATACAATAAACAGCAAATTTTATAATACTAATCAGAACTAAATATAAACAACACAAAACACAAAAAAAAAACGCTAGTCTCTCCGCTTATCGCACCCCCGAACGAATAAAGGTGTAAAATGCTATAACACCCTTTTTACTTTTATGCCATTTTTGGAATCTACGGCCTTCAATACATGTCCTTAATTTTTACTACGCAGCTATAGTGCATATTCATAAAATTATATGGTAAGACATCTTTATTCTATCTAATTACTACTTACGTTTCATAGATGAATATGGACACAATATCGTGTTACTAACATGCTTTTCATTAAAAATTATATAATACAATATTACACATATGTTATCTCTACAAAACTAAAAGGGGCCAGGTTGTATTCCAGTTTATATCTTTATTTTTAATCTTTTATCCAAAAGGTCATCCGACACCAAGAGGTTGTTACGCATCATAGGTCTAGGTAGGACACACACTCACGCACCCATCTCTCATATACACAATAGCACACCCTCATAAATTTCATCGCACACATACACCCCCCCCCCCCCCAACATACTACACACACACACGCACAATTTTTGTTTTTTTTTCTCTTCAACTCTTCATTTAAGTAATTTTAATTTAAGATTTTCATGTTTTGCCACTCATTGTTGTCATGTAACACACAACTTTGATTTCCAACCACTAACTATAAAATGTGAAGAGCGCTGACTCTCGTAGATCAGATTTTCTTTGTTTGAGAGTCAGAGTTCCCCTAATTAGTGTCACAGCATTGTTCTAATAATACCTAACATTTTGAGCATTTTAAAATGTTTGTAAGGCTAAGTGAGTGAAATAAACATTTTTTATTTATTTATTTATTATTTATTTGTCTACAAGTCTCTGATTGAAAAAAATGTAAGACCCTATTACACCTTTATTCGACGGAAAAATAAATTAAATCGGAATTTTTCGGAAGGTATAATACCTGACTTCATCTTTATTCGTCTGAAACATCCAAATTTATAAAAATGTAATCCTTAGTTATATAAAACTACTAAATAGTATAATTTATATATTTTTCGCGTTAGACATAACCGTCATAGGAGACGGGCGCCGGTGCACGCGGTAAGAATGATTGACTAAATTAAACATTCTGGCAACGTCGCATTATCAAAGAAAGCTCGTGAGAGCGGACTATTGCCAGTTGCGTGCATGTTTGTTTATTTTTAATTTTTTGAAACTTAAAGAATTGAAAGAAATAAAACACAAAACACCATTTAAATAAATATTTTACATTTAAATTCTTAAGTATTTGCTTAATACATATGATCAATTTTAAGCCAACTGTCAAATTTTGAGCGAACATAGTACCAATGGGATAATACTAACAAATGCATGCTTAAAAAATGGAAGAATAAAGGTGTAACCTTTTGTTACACGGACACCAAGGACGAAATATTTGACTGTAAACCTCAAGTATCCTGATGTTACCCACCAAGACCGTAAAAAATTTCGAACGATGGTGATTTCGCAGGTGCATCTTTTGTTATATAAAAAAAATCTATAAACGTTCATCAGAACAATAGTGTTACATGCATTTGTAGATTTTAACAAATACCCACTCATTATACCTCTACGACATGACAGTTGTATCATAGAGAAAGTGATTTTTTTCTCTTCCCAACGATAGAAAAAGTATTAAAATATGTATCTACAGTAGTTTTAACGCTACGCCGATTCTTCGGTTTTTTTGCTCTCCTGTAAAGTTGACTTTTCAAAGTTACACCTTTATTCGTTCGGGGGTGCGTTATGAAAACGCTAGTCGCTCCGCTTATGAAAACGCTACTCACTCCGCTTATGAAAACGCTATTCGCTCCGCATATGAAAACGCTATTCGCTCCGCTTATGAAAACGCTATTCGCTCCGCTTATGAAAACGCTATTCGCTCCGCTTATGAAAACGCTAGTCGCTACGCTTATGAAAACGCTATTCGCTCAGCTTATGAAAACGCTATTCGCTCAGCTTATGAAAACGCTATTCGCTCCGCTTATGAAAACGCTATTCGCTCAGCTTATGAAAACGCTATTCGCTCAGCTTATGAAAACGCTATTCGCTCCGCTTATGAAAACGCTTGTCGCTCCGCTTATGAAAACGCTATTCGCTCCGCTTATGAAAACGCTAGTCGCTACGCTTATGAAAACGCTATTCGCTCCGCTTATGAAAACGCTATTCGCTCAGCTTATGAAAACGCTATTCGCTCAGCTTATGAATACGCTATTCACTCCGCTTATGAAAATGCTATTCGCTCCGCTTATGAAAACGCTATTCGCTCCACTTATGAAAACGCTATTCGCTCCGCTTATGAAAACGCTTGTCGCTTCGCTTATGAAAACGCTATTCGCTCCGCTTATGAAAACGCTATTCGCTCCGCTTATGAAAATGCTATTCGCTCCGCTTATGAAAACGCTATTCGCTCCACTTATGAAAACGCTATTCGCTCCGCTTATGAAAACGCTTGTCGCTTCGCTTATGAAAACGCTATTCGCTCCGCTTATGAAAACGCTATTCGCTCCGCTTATGAAAACGCCATTCGCTCCGCTTATGAAAACGCCATTCGCTCCGCTTATGAAAACGCTTGTCGCTTCGCTTATGAAAACGCTATTCGCTCCGCTTATGAAAACGCTATTCGCTCCGCTTATGAAAACGCCATTCGCTCCGCTTATGAAAACGCCATTCGCTCCGCTTATGAAAACGCTATTCGCTACGCTTATGAAAACGCTATTCGCTCCGCTTATGAAAACGCTTTTCGCTCCGCTTATGAAAACGCTATTCGCTCCGCTTATGAAAACGCTATTCGCTCCGCTTATGAAAACGCTATTCGCTCCGCTTATGAAAACGCTATTCGCTCAGCTTATGAAAACGCTATTCGCTCAGCTTATGAATACGCTATTCACTCCGCTTATGAAAATGCTATTCGCTCCGCTTATGAAAACGCTATTCGCTCCACTTATGAAAACGCTATTCGCTCCGCTTATGAAAACGCTTGTCGCTTCGCTTATGAAAACGCTATTCGCTCCGCTTATGAAAACGCTATTCGCTCCGCTTATGAAAACGCCATTCGCTCCGCTTATGAAAACGCCATTCGCTCCGCTTATGAAAACGCTATTCGCTACGCTTATGAAAACGCTATTCGCTCCGCTTATGAAAACGCTTTTCGCTCCGCTTATGAAAACGCTATTCGCTCCGCTTATGAAAACGCTATTCGCTCCGCTTATGAAAACGCTATTCGCTCCGCTTATGAAAACGCTATTCGCTCCGCTTATGAAAACGCTAGTCGCTCCGCTTATGAAAACGCTTGTCGCTCCGCTTATGAAAACGCTATTCGCTCCGCTTATGAAAACGCTAGTCGCTCCGCTTATGAAAACGCTTGTCGCTCCGCTTATGAAAACGCTATTCGCTCCGCTTATGAAAACGCTAGTCGATCCGCTTATGAAAACGCTAGTCGATCCGCTTATGTAACCACACACTACACCACCGATTGGGATACTTGAGATTGGGTACCGTGACGTCATCAACGATAACGCGCTCGGTCCGCGGCTTTGACCGAAAATGTTAACTTTGCACTCACTATGGAGCCAACTTCGAAATCGCGAAAAAAAAATCAGCTGTCCCATATATTTTAGTCAAGTCGAAACAGCAGTTTTGTTCGCGATTTCGAAGTTGGCTCCATAGTGAAAGTTATTCAGTTTCATGGGTTGAAGCACCCCCTTAAGTATTACTCGGGTGTTTTGTTACACCCTGTATATAAATATACAATTATACTTGAGAAAAAAAGGAGGAAAGAAATTGCACGCCTACAACGATTATAATCATTTATCAAACTATTATTATGATTACGACATAAATAAAGCTGGCTAAGATAACAGTACTTGTATCAGGTGCATTTAAGATCGATATCGCAATGATTACCTTTCGATTAGTTTACGTTATAAATGTTATAATTTATAACAATAACGAGGAAAATTATTCTTGGCTAAAGTGCTTTTATTACTATTAAAATACCATTATTTGAAGTGTTTTCCCTATTCACTTGACTTCCATTATTTTAACATACAATTCTCTGAATTGTTTCCGACTCAAAGTACAAATAAAAATTAATGAAATAAATCATCATGACTAAATAGGCAAAAAGGAAAATATCTAGGAGGTATTCTTTTATTTTTTTTATCGTGGGGTAGAAACATTTTCACATTTTGTTTGGATACTGCTAACTTCGCAGTCCAGTCCTATTAGGTTGCATTGTATAAATAAAATAAAAATAAAAAAGCCTTTTATTTCTTGCATAATAGATAGATTGACATTTGCATTACTGTACAATTAGGTATTTTAATTATACTAAACTACTACATTTTATATTAATAAAATTGTTAGTTTACAAAATACTAATTATGAAATTCGCAATATGTAAGTATTATTAATAATTTGATATTACATTAAATCTAATTTCTTGCATGCTTCTCTTAGTAACTAGTAGTTTTAACTATTTCTTAATATAATATCTAATGTTTTTATTTTTTACAATTGCATTTCTAATAATTTGATATTCACATTAAATTTAATTTTTTATTGCATGCTTCTATTAGTTAAATATTTTTAATATCTAATGTTTTTATTCATTTTTACAATTGCATTTCTCAATCACTTTCTTGTATATAACTATATTTTATACAGTATCATATAATATTTTTACTTTAATATTGATATTTATGTTTTTATTTGCGTATTCGTTTTTAGTTGATAGAATAATTATATACTTTTACTGGTTCTTTATATAAGAACCCCTTCCCGGGTGAAGGCCTCCTCCAAGGATAGCCATATATCTCCATACATATATCTCACTCCTTCTCTTCTTCTCTCTTAGTATCTTTGGAGGGTTGTGGTCGTAATCTTCCACGGTGACCAGCCGGCTTGGAAGATATATTTTTCTGCTTACTTAGTGTTTTTTATTTTCTTTAGTTGTAGGAGTAGGTGCGCCAAGTTTGTTTGTTTGGTGGTTCATCGTATTTCTTTGTTGTTGATTACAATTTTTTGTTATGAATAAGATTTTGTGCCATTTTCGATGTGGTAGGGTTGTCAGTCGAAACTTTGTTTTTCTTTGCAGGTTGACCGCCGCTTTTCTTCAAAGGAACTTTGTTTTTTATTAATTCTTCTAGATTTGGTGGTGGGGATTGTTCTAGTGGTCGTTTATAACTTTCATCTTTTTTCTTTTCTTGAGAGCCAGGATCGTTCAGGATTATAATTTTGTCATATCTTATTGTTGCCTTCTTTCCTTTGTCTAATTCCTCTTTCAGCTTCCCTTGAAGGCTCTTCCTTATTTTAAGTATCTTTTCTGGGTAGTCCTCCTTTAAATATGCTCCTGTGTTTTCTAATCTGTTTTTCTCTTTCAGAATCATGATTTTTCTTCCGAGAGTCGTTAGGCCGAAACAAATGGGTCTTGGGTTTGCATTTTTTCTGCCTATTCTTCTAACAAACTCTATCTCGTGACTGGTGCAAGGTACTTCCAGTTGTGTGCTTATTAGATCATAGACAATTTTTTCAAGTTCGAAATAGCTCCGTTCCTCTTCTGCTATGCCAAAAAGTACAAGATTTCTTTGTCTGACTTGTTTCTCTAGCATATCGAGGCGATGTTCCTTCTTCTTATTTTCTTCCCTGAGTTCATTCAACTCTTCTTGATATGCATGAAATTTCTCATCAATGTTATTATTTATTGTATTTGTTATGTTTTGCTCTATTTTATCCAGTTTTGAGTCTAAGTCCTTGTGAAACTGCACAAATAAAGCCCTCATTGCATCTTCTGATATTGCCATATTTTATTTATTTTATCTTCTTTGATATAGTGTATACCTAGAGTTATTTCAGAACTCAAAGGACAGGAGCGGTACCTATCGATTCTTGGAAGAATCAAGTATTGTTGCTTGGTACTCACCGTTAGATGGCAGTGGTACTCGTATTGCATGCAGTGATGAGTAAGTCTCGCTATTCCACGGTAGATGGCGCTGACGGTTATCAATAACGATTCAACTGAGCAATTGTTTTTATTCACAAAAGAGGTTATAATATTATGTTTTGTCCAACCTTTGTTTTCTGTGGTGCTCTTCTTTAATCGACTTAAATTATCACTCAGCCTGTAGCTTAAGTTTTAATATTTCACTGTTTCACTAATTTTAACGTACAGTTTGAAATGCAACGGTTGCTTTTTCCGTCATACAGTTTTCGTAAATTTACGTCTATAACGTCACTTTAACTGCCTTGTCTTTATTGTATTTTATGCACTTGTAGTCACTTTTAGCACTGGTTATGTATTTAAAGCATTTATAGCACTATTTACTTTGATTCGCAATTTATAACATATGAAACACCAAAAGGATACTTGTCGTGGCTACGGTGGCGCCCTCTCTTGTTGTTGCATTGTATCAAAATGTAATTAATAAACTAATTGTAATTATACATGGTGTTTTCACCCTAGTAATGTTTTATGTGGTGGTTTAGAGTTTAGATCATCAAACTGAACAACTTTCACTATGGAGACAAAGAAAAACAATAAAAAAATCTGTTGTGTGTCATAAATTTGACTCGAGTAGGTGCTGCAGTTTTGTATGGAACAGCAGATAAATTTTTTGAAGTGAAAACTTATTTAGCGGCGTTGTGCACTTTTTGGTATGAGTAAAAAATTTTAAACTCGCGTCAGGACCGTGAGTCCGTGACGTCACCCTGATCTGATCTGATCGAAAATTAGTCAGACATATCCCGCCGTTGTCTCTTTCAACCGCGCGGAAAATGTATGCCTGTTCCTGCTGTTTCGTTTAAGCGGCATAAATTGTCATGTTTGTATACGATAGCGCAATAAATGAATATTGTATTTTACAACATAAATGATAGTACTTTTATATGGTCAAGTTTTCACTTCTGCCGGCACTCCCGGAGTGCTGCAACCCGTTTTTCTTTTTTTTTCTTTATGGCTCTTTATCCATCCATAGTGAAAATTGTTTAGTTTGATGATCTGAACCACCCCTATTAAATATGACTGGGGTGTTTTATTGCGCCCTGTATATATAATCAACTACGTATATCACAACCACAAGCAATCGGCCGGTTCTGCAATGTAAATTTTTAAAAAATTACATACGTCCGCTGAAACGCAAACGCGCACGCCTTCGGTGTGAACAGACCTTTTAGTCAGACATACAGCGCATTACATTTTAAATTGCTAATGTAATTTAAACTTTAAAATTACTTAAGTTTAAGTCGACGAAGAGTATGAAGAACGTATCTCAGAGTTACTTGAACTTCAAACTGAATTTAGATTTTGAAAATGTGTTATATTTCTCAAAAACCATCTTGAACTGCATCGAAGCGGCTGTTTATTAATCATGTTACCCAATTGCGCCAGAAGGAGGGTCTTTTCGAGTGAATGTACGTCTAATTCTTTGGAACACCCTGCAGCCTAAACGGCTTCATGGATGTTACAACAGGAGATGTCGTTAGATTCGTCTGAATTCTGGGATTGTCATAATAGGTAATAATATTTTTAAATATGGTGTCTACTGTCTACTTCCTTATAATGAACATTTAAATTATACTAGCGTTAACCCGCGACTTCGTCCGCACAAATTATATACCAGATTTTAAGTCAGATCATAAGCTATCAAAAACATTTTTTTCATTAAAATCAGTTCAGTAGTTTTCGCGTGATGCTCAAACAAACACACAATTTCACACAAAGCAAAAAAATTTTTTTTTTATTTACAGTTTTATAATAGTACTAGTGTTAACCCGCGACTTCGTCCGCACAAATTATATACCAGATTTTAAGTCAGATTATAAGCTATCAAACAAAAAAAGGTTCATCAAAATCGGTTCAAGAGTTTTTGCTTGATGCTCGTTCAAACAAACAAACAAACACACAAACAAACAGACAGACAAAAATACAAAAATTGGTGATATGGAATCAGGGACACCTAAAGATATTAAAAAAAAGTTACGATATGGTTATCGTAACTTTTTTTTAATATCTTCAATGTACAGACACACATTACTTCTGTTACAGTTTTATAATAGTTTACTTAACTCCGAATTTGCTCCAAAAAAATTCTTTAAGTTGAATTAATTTTTGTTTGTACGTGATCTGTGGTTTGTTCCATTTTGCCCTAAGGTTTCCAAAATCATTACAATATTGTGCCTGTCAGATTTATTAGCAGTCAGAAACTTTCGTTCTTCATATTGCAGGTGACTTCAAAAAAGTAGAGTCCAAAAAAAACTTTTTCCCTGTGTTGCCTGGTAAACAAAAAGAAATGGGGTGGTCTATTCAAATGTTACAAAATAAATCTTTCCCCATGTAGGAATCCTTATTAAGCATTATTGTAATGTACGTCCTTGCTAACTCAACAAACAATCGCAAAACCTTGGCAAGTCCTTGGCAACTTCGTCGAGTAGCCATACAAATTATAGCTCAGTTTCCGTAAGAATTCTCCCGGCAGAAACTTTAATGCCAAAGCATAGGCATGAAATTGGCTTGAAATGAAGGACTTTCGTTTCAATGGAACATTATGCTCGCACGACGTACCATGTAATAATAGAGACAGACGTATTGGGGACTTACAAGGATATGGTTTTCAATAAGGGAACTAACTGTTAAACAGGGTGTACACTGTACAGTACACTAAACAGTGTAGGTACACCCTGTTTAACAGTTAGTTCCCTTATTGAAAACCATTTAATTTAATACCCTGTATAAACATAAAGGGTATTAAATTAAATACGTTACATAAATCTTAGGGTGTGCTTCAGATTCAGACTATCAAACTGAACAACTTTCACTAATCGTGGTACAAACTGTGGCCTGCCAAACGAAGACTGTGACTGTCGCGTAATTCATTCACTTTACATGTTTTGGTGCTCTTTTGCTTTAGATACTTTAATCAAAAGATACGGCCATTAATTTCATATGTCTTATTTTGATACTCTCTACTAGCAAATCAAAACCTATGATCCCATAGGTTGTTACCAACGTTGATTTAGAAGCCTGCATTTTTTTGTTCCTCCATGGGACCGTATTTTATATTTGCTATAAATTTCAACTCGAATACCTCTACCCGTCCCTGAGAAAAAGGGTCTTGACAGACAGACAACAGAGTTATCCTATATAAGGGTACCGGTTTTCCTTTTGAGGATCCGGAACCGGCGGAACCCTAAAAAGAACGATTTCTTCCCGTTGACCTAGAACCATGAAATTTGGCAAGAAGCAAAGTCTTACAACACAAGTAAAGGAATAAATCCGAAAAAAGTTAATTTCTAATCGGCCAAGCGTGAGTCGGGCTAGTGCTAAAGATCTCTTCAACAATGTTCTTGGTAAATATATTGTGTGGTTGTACGGAACCCTCATTGAGCGAGTAGTCCGACTCTCACTTGGCCGGTTTTTTTAAAGATTAGGAAGTAGGTATCTCGGCTAATAAAACTATTTTATCTATCGAAATCACGTCTCATTTCTTAATACCTAAACGTGACAAAGTTTCGGACGGGTCTTGAACCAGCACCCTGCCCCTGCCTGCCATGCTATTAATCTAAACTATTATAAAACTGTAACAGAAGTGTGTCTGTACATTGAAGATATTTACAAAAAAAAGATTACGATATGGTTTTTAGGCTTCCCTGATTCCAAATCACAAATTTTTGGACTTTTTGTCTGTCTGTTTGTTTGTTTGTTTGTTTGTTTGTTCGTTTGTTTGTTTGTTTGGGTGTTTGTTTGTTCGAGTATCACGCAAAAACTACTGAACCGATTTTGATGAAACTTTTTTTGTTTGATAGCTTATCATCTGACTTAAAATCTGGTATTATAATTTATGCGGACGAAGTCGCGGGTAAAAGCTCGTCACTTATATTTGTACTGAAACTTAGTCCATGTTAGTGTGATAAGATCTCAGTTTTATGTGTCAAATCAAAACTGATATCGATAGCGGTGTGAGATTTCGTATAAATGACATTCACTGTCTGGTTGGTGGAGCGGCCAAGACAACCGGGTCCTAAGCTCGTCTGCGTCAAGTCAGTGTTGTTAAACATTTTTTGTACGACTACGACTTCATCCAAAATAGACAAAAAATAAAGAGCATCAACCCTAACAAACTTTCGGAGTAACTCCTTAAAGCAAAAAAGTATTGATATATTCAATGTCAAAGCCATTACGTTCAACGTACTCATTCGCAAAAACGAGTTTGGATTTGAGTTCATGTCCTCTTTCGAAAATAACTGTAATCGAAAATAAAAGTGGAGTCCTGCGCGCTTGCATGTGTCATATTATGTTTTTTTTTTTTTATATAAGACGATAAGATGTAACATTCTAGTCTGGCGAGTTATTCACCAAAGCAGAGATAGGCAGAGAGAAGAGCGGAGATGCTGAGCGACTCGGGTGTAACCACTGAAGCTAAGCGGATCGGAGCGGAGATGAGCGAAGCGGAATCGAGCCGTGTCGGGCGGGGTTGAGCGAAGATGATAAGCAACAAGCGGCCCGCTCGCCGTCCGCCTCACGCCGCTCACGTCGTCGCTCGGTCCCGCTCGACTCAGCTCCGCCCGATTTTCGCTCAAAGCTCCGCTTGAACCGCATTCTCGGAAGCTGAGCTAAGCGGAAATGGAAAAATAACGAAATCATATTGGTTCGCATCTCTTTCCTCTTCTCCGGTTTGGTGGATCCCTGGCCTAACGTAAAGAAAGCTAACCTTGAAAAATTCACGTGGATACTATACCAGACAAAACTACAACTACTTGACACTCGGCAAAGAAGACAAACGGAAAATAAAAATTATTGAAAAATACTATCATATACATATGTATACCGAACAGTTAGGACAAACCGTCAATCCACACTTTTTCAGTTTACAGTAAGGTCACATCCTTCATGGGGCACTGTTATACGCTATTATAATTTAACACAATACCTTTAATATAATAGCTAAAACAAACCACCTTCAGCAATGTTAAATGAGTCAGAGACGATCGCCTGATCATAACGGGTTCCCTATGTTACATCGAAAGTCACACACACTTTCACATTTTTGATGTTAAGTTAATAATGGTTTTATTTCAACACAAAATATGGGATAGCTGTATTGGAATTTTACTATTTATTGGGGCGACAGAACGTCCGTCCGTCAGTCGGTCGGTCGTCGTATCATAAAACAAGTATATACAGGGTGAAATTGATATCGTTGGCATCCTTTTAAACTAAGAGTCCACCCATCAAACTTAACATCTTTTACTATGGGAGCAAACCGATAGGAGCAAAAAAAAAAAAAACTGCTGTTGCATACATGTGAGTCGAGTAGGAATTGCAGTTAAGTATGGAACAGCTGATTTTTTAGTTGCTCCGATCGGTTTGCTCCCATAGTAAAAGTTGTTCAGTTTGATGGGTAGACTCTTAGTTTAAAAGGATGCCAATGATATCAATTTCATCCTGTGTAATGGCCGGCAAACAACTGGCAAAAAGTTGGCTCTGCAAAAAACAATTTATAGCCGAAAGCGGTACTACGCATACCCCTCATCCCTCCCCATTGGCTAAGATGTTGGTACCCAATGAGAATATTACCTTCAAAATGCTTAAACCAAAGACTTCCATTATTTATAACTAGAAGTCTTTGGCTTAAACCCACACGATAGCAAGTCAAACTCATTATCATACCATCGACTCAACAGAAAAATAAAGCCTATTGAACACACCGTCATTCATTCAGAACGGAATCTCCGAAACTAAATACAAGAAGCTAGCAGCTACATTTGATAAAACGGTTCCAGGAATATCGGGAATTGTACAAACATCGCTGAAATAGTCGTAATAGTCCGAGATCCGATTGTAAAATTATGCACCTATTTCATAGGCGAACGAAATGTGATTCTAGTGTATGTTTACACAGGGGTTAATTCAGCGCCGCCAAGTTGCCTAGAAAAAACTTTCCGCAACTACCTTTTCCATTATGGTTTCTGGTAAAACTTCTTCCTGTCTGTTAGGGAAGTAAATGAGGTGCCATCGGTAGGACACTGATCTAAAGTATTGGAAAAACTAGGGTTGCCACCTCTCAGTCTGCCGTAACTATAGGGTTGCCAGGTTCAAAAATGACTTCTTTGAACCTGGCAACCCTATAGTTGCAGCAGATTGAGAAATAGCAACCCTAGTATTTCCAATACTTTATTTAGATGGTACCTCATTTACTTTCCTAACAGACAGGTGGGAAAAGTTATACTTACCAAAAATCATAATGGAAAAGGTAGTTGCGCCAAGTTTATTCTAGGCAACTTGGCGGCGTTGAATTAACCCCTGTGTAAACATACACTAGAATCACATTTCGTGCGCCTATGAAATAGGTGCATAATTTTACGGTCGGATCTCGGTCTATAAATGTACACGAAAATCCAGTTAGCTGGCCTCAAAACACGATACAAACGTTCAAACAACTACCGTATATCAATCACTTTAAAGTACACATTAAATTTAGCATGTTCTGAATACATGCAGCCTCGAAACAATACAAAATTCTCTCTGCTTTCAAAAGCAAAACGAATTATTGCATGGTGATTTGCTTATTATGTTGTTGTACACAAAGAACTTAGTCACACTTGGTCACACTGAGCCGATGACCTCTTTAGAAAGATGTAAGGCGCTGTCCTATTGCCATCGCTCGCGCGATCATGCGTTCGTCCGACGAAAATCATTGTGCCACTGTGCGTTTAAACGTACTTATATATGAATAAAAATATAGAACAATTCGATCGCATCTCATGATAGCACGACCTTCTATAGGATATTCCGCAGATATAAGTATGTTTAAACGCACAGTGGCACAATGATTTTCGTCGGACGAACGCATGATCGCGCGAGCGATGGCAATAGGACAGCGCCTAAGACTATCAGGCCCTGTACCCGGATTTTCGATTTTCGATATATCGCGACCGTCCGAACTTCATTGTAATAGAGCAGTCCTGGATTTGTCAATAGGCCGACGTATAGCGTACGTCGGCCTATTGACAAATCCAGGCCGGGGCCTAGGGGCGGCAGGGTGCTAGGGGCGACAGATTTCAGAGGACGCTCACTCGATGTCAGAGGATAAAAGTCAAACAAGTTCACTGGTTATCACATATTTATTATACTTATACATTAAATCCCTATAGAAATCCGCTCCTATCAAAAATTATCAATCCTAGGTACCTACTGGGGAAAGGAGTTTTTCCTGTTTAAAACACGTAAAAAATTATCAAAGAGTCATCAAAAGAGTTGACACTGGAACGAAAACGTTCACGCAATTGCGAACTTCGAATCTCCGGGTAGACTCCCAGGCATTATTTTAATCTACACTATGCATTGCGATGTTCTTGGTCCAATTAATTTTACACAGTCACTAAGTATGTCTGACAACTTATTTCATTTAAACACCATCGATTGTTTAAAGGAAGTTAAGTATGACAAGGTGCGAATCTAAACTATTATAAAACTGTAACAGAAGTGTGTCTGTACATTGAAGATATTTACAAAAAAAAGATTACGATATGTGTTAAGGCTTCCCTGATTCCAAATCACAAATTTTTGGACTTTTTGTCTGTCTGTCTGTTTGTTTGTTTGTTTGTTTGTTCGTTTGGGTGTTTGTTTGTTCGAGTATCACGCAAAAACTACTGAACCGATTTTGATGAAACTTTTTTTGTTTGATATCTTATCATCTGACTTAAAATCTGGTATATAATTTATGCGGACGAAGTCGCAGGTAAAAGCTCGTATAAGTATAAAAGGAAGTTTTAAAATCGTAGCCATAAGATGACCCATGAGATACAAGATTAAATTAAATTAAATTAAAAATATATTTATTACACAAAAACACGTATGGTTACCCGTTGGACCTCAACACGGCACTGGGCCAGTTCTAGAGATACCAACAAATAAGATGAGTCAAGCCAGGCTGAGATGGTACAGTACAGTCAGTCATGTGATGAGGAAACCTTACGAATTCGTCGTTCCATTGCTACATAGAAGAAGGGGAACTTAAACCACCAGAACGTCTAGCATGATTTCTCTACACGCGCGCGACTCTGGTTTTTTCCATACTACAAGTCGCGGCAAGCGCGGCTTGCGCTCTCCGAAAAGCGCGGGAACAGGTTATTTTGTATGCAGCGAAGGCAAGTCGCGCGCGTGTAGAGAAATCATACTAGACATGCTGGAGTGCGTTGAAAATGTCGATGCTACTATGGATGGAGACGTGCATCTTTCTACTGCTGATTTCAAATTAAAAAAATCATACTCCAGGCGTGCGATTTTTGAAAGTCAAATCAGCAGTAGAAAGATGCGTATGTCTACAACGTGTTAATGAATTAACGTAAAACCTCATACACCCCAACTGATTTATAACAAAATAATTAGATTGCAACAATAATTTCATTATTTTGATAATTAAAATTAAAAGTTATTCGCATTTTAAGTTTTGAGGCAAAAATGATTTGTTATCATTTCAGCACTGAAAGAAAGCGCTAACGTACTCATGGATACATTTTTATAATCTTGTTTTGGTAGTAAGTAGGGTGAGTGTGCCCGTGCGGTGGGTTGTCATCGGGCTCAGTAAATTTTAAAATTTGCAAAAAAAAAAAAAATATTTTGAAAAAAAAATACCTATGTTGAAACCATGATAATTCGATTCTGCTCTCGATTCTAAACAAACTACTTTCTAGTTTTGCGTTAATTCATTAACACGTTGTATACATTTTCAACTGCTGAGTTCAGCCAATGAGATTCAAAAATCGCACTCCTGGTCGACGAATGTCCAGAGAACTTAACAACATACATAGCATACATTCATGCAACTTAACATGAACGCATTAGGATACAAGATTTCTATTGAAGGCCTGAATGACGTAGTATGACAGGGCTGGACAGTCGTCCCAGTGTAATGGGACATGAAAGGGGGAGAAATGGGACGAGGCGAGGCGAGGGAAAGAAAAAGAAGCTCTCGCACGAGCATTAAAATGAATAAAATGTCCTTAAAGATTGATCAGAAAAATTACTTCGAAGTCAATACGCTTATTTTAGCATCTTTATCGATGTACAGTAAACAGTTTTCTCGTGAATCACGCTTGTTTCGCGATTCGATCAAGCAAGGGTCTTTGTCGAGGATTAATCCGGAAGATCTCAATAACAGTTGAGCGCAAGGATAACAAATAAACAACAAAACAAGCTCAGTTCAAGGTTGAGTGATTGACCTGAGTAGTTAACGGGGATCAAAGAAAGTATTATGATACTAAATACTACTATCACCTATAACCGTACTCTATTATATGTATATTAAGCGTTACATAGTTTAGGGGGTGCTTCAGACCATCCAACTGAACCACTTTTACTCTTCTTTTACTACGGGACCAACATTGAAATAACGCAAATAATTTATGAAACAACCGAATTTTTTTCGCGATTTCATTTTTGGTCCGATAGTACAAGTTGTTCAGTCTGGTGATCTTAAAGACCCCTTAAGAATGTAACACCTTTAACCTTATACTATTTTAAACATTTGCATAAAAAGAAACGAAAAAAGGTATTTTAAATAAACAACTTTTATTCTGTACCAGTTATATAACTCCAACGATAGTAAGGTGGTAGTGGGAGAATAGAGAAACCAACCAAATAGTAAACAGAGTTACTTTCACAATAACACTGCACTATTACTATAAGCACGCACCGATCGAAATAGTCAGCTGTAGAGTTCATTAATCCTCTCACAAAAACTCTTACTACTTACGTTTTAAGTACGAAAATGGCTTGACATGCGTGAGTCAGTGCGTGGAACAAACTATTAGTCGATGGTAAGCGAAAGTAAGCGACCTGCCTTACGTTGTTAACAAAAAACTAGGAAGTACTTTGGAAAAACGATATAGGTACAAGATGTTCTTCTTCTTTCGTGTCGGCATAAGTTATACAGGTAGTGAAATTAAATATGTTGATTATGTTGGCGGGTGTTTCAAACCATCAAACTGAACAACTTTCACTACGAAGCCAATATGGGTAAGTTCGATGATCTAATCCACTTTTTAAAGATTGATTGACCATTAGTTCGAATTAATATCCTGAGTTCGTCTGGCGCACCCTGGGCACGGGGCTGGGCAGTGAACCTCGATACGACCATTGCTGATTGGCTAATCTTTACATTAGACTCTAATGATTAGAGTATGAGTGATTGTCATTACACAGGATGTAAATTTAAATGCGTTACAAGGGGGGTGCTTCCGACCATCAAATTGAACAACTTACACTATGGAGCCAATATCGAAATGGCGAAAAAAATACAGTTCCAACTACAGAGCAGGCATGGTGGACTAACGCCCACGCTTGAGGGTAGGCCTGTGCCCTGTAGGGAGACGTATATTAGGTAGGTTGATAAAGATAATAGCGATGATTTTTTTTTTAAATCACCGCAGACGAGATCGTTGTCTAAAGCTAGTGTAAATAGCGTAATATATAAAAACATAATGTTTGTTCAGAACATGGATGTAGAGCACGCTGCGCTGTCTCATCTCCATTCTCAAGGGTACTGAGTCATCGGCACATCGGCATCGGCCTGGTTAGTGTAACCTTTCGATAACGAACAACAACCATTTTTTATTTACATGCACAAGCACATTTAAACTGTGTCTGGGTGATTAAACGTGAACATCCATAAAACTGAAACTGTATAAAATGATTAAAATTCTATCAAGTAGACAATATTATACATGGTGGTTTAAATAATTAATGATGTGAACATCAAACTGAACAACTTATATGGGACCTATATTTAAATCGTTGAAAAAGAATTGGTTGTTCCATAGAAATATACATTATACAGGATGTTAGGGTAAACAGTTGCATTACTTTAAGGGGTGATTGTACCCATGATACTGATCATTTCCTAAGAAACCTACAGGAAATTCTGAAAAAAATTGTTGCAATTTCGATACTAAATGCAATCAGCTGATCTAAATGTAATGTAAATTTTTTTGCGGATTTCCTATTTGTTTCTTAGGGTAAGTTGAGCAGTATCATGGGTGAAATCACCCCTTAAAATGCTGCAACTGTTTACCCTAACACCCTGTAACACTAACTATAAGTACTGTTCTTGGCACTTAGCAGCAAAAGTGTACTTACTTAGCAACAAATTTTTATTTCGCGTTTTTCTTGCTCGTTGACTGAGAGTTGTTAAGTTGGATGGTCTGAAGTACCTTGTTGGTACTTAACATTTAAAGAAGTTTGGCGGACGGCCATGTATTTTGAGACCCAGACTTAGAGGTCCCATACATGAATGAAACTAATACGTGTAGAGTGAAACAAAACTATCAAAAAAGTAAATTGATTGTAACCTGTAGAAGTTGGGGAAAGGTATTTCTCCTTATGATACCTTTTGTATCAAGTGTGTGAAACTCATAATATTTCTTATAAGATAGTCCACTCAATCTTCTACGCATTCATTGTGTTTATTTTAATGAAAATTCACGATACCCGTACAATATTATGATAATGGAAGAAAACCAAATCACACACACTATCAGTTTAACCAAGCCAAATACATTCCGTAACGACCAAAAAATACCTCAGTGATAATATTAGATAAAAATAGCTGTCGTGGTTGCGTTTTGCTACTGCTTTTTGGATTTGACTTAGTAATTTCTACTTTTGAATCCGGACTTCTGGAGATGTGGAAGTTTTTTTAGAAAATGCCTTAAAATTTTCTGTTTATAATAATTATGTCCGCCGTCCTGAATGACTTTTAGTTTTCGTAAAAAATGTCTGGGTCCAAATCTGCCAATCTTCTTTACATTCTGTTATACAGGGTGTTAGGGTAAAGAGTTGCATTACTTTAAGTTGTGATTGTACCCATGATACAGAACAACTTTCCCTAAGAAACCTATAGGAAATTCCAAAAATAAATAAAATACTTTTACCACCTATCCCACGCTTTTATCAAGGATTCGTGCAAAAACAGTCGATTATGTCTAGAATGACACCATTAGGATTAATGAATGAGGGTTTAAAATATTAATCTAGGATTATACAACGTGTTAATGAATTAACGCAAAACTAGAAAGTAGTTTGTTTAGAATCGAGAGCAGAATCTAATTATCATGGTTTCAACATAGGTAATTTTTTTCAAAATATTAAATAATTTTTTTGCAAAATTTAAAATTTACTGAACCCGATGACAACCCACCGCACGGGCACACTCACCCTACTTACTACCAAAACAAGATTATAAAAACGTATCCATGGGTACGTTAGCGCTTTCTTTCAGTGCTGAAATGATTACAAATCATTTTCGCCTCAGAACTTAAAATGCGAATAACTTTAAATTTTAACTATCAAAATAATGAAATTATTGTTGCAATCTAATTATTTTGTTATAAATCAGTTGGGGTGTACTTATGAGGTTTTGCGCTAATTCATTAACACGTTGTAATGAGTTGAAGGATTTGATGTTACATAATACAAACAGTAGGTAACTAGGTAGGTAGGTAGGTAGGCAGAGCAGTGCTAAAAGTGACTTTGTCCTGACACTAATAGTTATCGGTTGAACTCGTATTGGGGTCGCGAACTTATGAATGATTCCGAAGATGGCGATCTTTGAACCCGCGGTTAAACGTGAACGGAATCAGTAGGGCTAGCATACCACACCAGCCACGACAAAAGGGGTTTTCTCAGGGGGTCGCATGCTAGACCCACTGCCGATTTTGTAACGCTAGTCACCGTTATATACAAAGTGTAAAATTGTATACGTTACATAGTCATCTTGAGGGTAGATTCAGAACATCAAACAGAACAACATTCAATATGGAGCCAACATAAAAATCGCGAAAAAAAAACACAACATTCATTATGGGCTATGGGTAGGCTAAGTGGGTAGGTTAGATAGGTAGCTAGAACTACTATCATCCTAGATTACTTGATACTAACACTAACAACGATGCGGATCAAACTTGTTCGGAATATACGTTTTTATTACTCTTAAAGTTCCTAACTAAACTAAAACGTTCGATACCAAATGTTTCTTTACATATTTTATAGGGATGCAACGATTACGAAGCGGTGCATCGTTTTGCATCTGTAATCGTAATAATCACGATTAATAACGATGCAATGCACCGTAGTAAGAATCGTACGATTATTAAAATGAATTAAAAACGTCAATCAGATTGCATTTGTTCACAAATACCAGACCTGAATACTAGATTCCAGAGCCGAAAAACAACTTTAGAAAAATCGGGTTTTTCGCTGCCATTTTAGCTCATTTTGAGCAAAATCTGACTTTTTTTTTGGTCAGACTTGACTCTCTTTTTAACCGACTTCAAAAAAGGAGGAGGTTTCTCAGTTCGACCGTATATATATATTTTTTTTTTTTTTATGTGTGTTCGCGGATAACTTCGTCGTTTATGAACCGATTTTGATGATTATTTTTTTGTTGGAAAGGAGATGTCCCGAGGATGGTACTATGATAAGGAAACCAGGATCTGATGATGGCATCCCAGAGAAATCGAGGGGAACCTTCGAAAATCGTAGTGCTGACTAGTGCGTTTGTTAATTTAAAGCACTCATATTAAATCGAACTAATGAATTCACCACTGAAAATTGTAAAATAAACAAAATTTTAACAAAAAAATTAAAACCGCCTTCAAAAAACTAAAAAGTTAAAAAATAATATTGCAGCCGATGACTTTCCCGTTCGCATCATAAGAACATTAATTTGTTTTATAGAAGTCGGTGTCAAGCCAAGCCAAAAAATGCAAGCCCTGTCGCGAATCGTACCGGCTTGACAGCGACTTCAATAAAACAAATTAATGTTCTTATGATGCGAACGGGAAAGTCATCGGCTGCAATATTATTTTTTAACTTTTTAGTTTTTTTTAACCGACTTCAAAAAAGGAGGTTTCTCAGTTCGACCGTATATATATATATATTTTTATGATTCTTTTTTTGTTGGAAAGGAGATGTTCCGAGGGTGGTACCATGATAAGGAATCCAGGATCTGATGATGGCATCCCAGAGAAATCGAGGGGAACCTTCGAAAATTGTAGTGCCGACTAGTGCGTTTGTTAATTTAAAGCACTCCTATTAAATCGAACTAATTAATTCACCACTAAAAATTGTGAAATAAACAAAATTTTAACAAAAAATTAAAACCGCCTTCAAAAAAACTAAAAAGTTAAAAAATAATATTGCAGCCTATGACTTTTTCGTTCGCATCATCGTTGTTTTATAGAAGTCGGTGTCAAGCCGGTACGATTCGCCGTTCACGCCCTTCACCGTGACTGACTGACTGACAGACAACGCACAGCCTGAAGTCTGGAGCTGGAGATACTAATTACACGGCTGATGTAGGGGTGCACTAAGAAAAGATTACCTATTCGATATTCTAATTTCACACGGACGAAGTCGCAGGTAAATCTACGGATTTGGATGAAATATGCTCTGGATTAACAAATAGGATACTTTTTTGAAGACAACTCTGACGAAATCGCGGGCAACAGCTAATAACTTATAAAGAAATCAGTCTTTCAAATAAGTTTGGTATATTTAACCATGATTTAACCTTACCCTTGCACGACGGCCTTCATTCGGCATTGCTGATAAATTAATAACCAATCAATGCCAGATAACGGTAAGGATAATCCTAGGTCACGAACTAATATAAATATCACTACGTTATCAATACTGATTAGATTCACAAACACTTAACCAACACTTCACTGTGCAAAAATGCGAATCCCATTTACTTCATCATTATTAAATATAGAAGCAGCTGAATAAACACATTTATTAAAAACAACAGATCACTTTTATCACTGGAATTCGAATGCGAAACTCACGACGCGACCGTACGCGTCGAGAATCGATCGCGAAATGTTGCCAGTGGGATGCGCCGGCGCATGATCCCGAGGCTTCCTTGATAACGGACAAAACAGTAAGAGTACTTAATTAAATAGAGAAAACAATACCAGTATCCGTATTCCGTAATACCAAAGCTGTTTAGGTTCTCAAACTGTTTTGCGTACCAGTTTTCGAGCATTCTGAAGTAACTGCTGAACTTAATTTTTGGCTTTCATAATAGGGAAAAGGTATTCTCTCCCGTCTTCTTCTTCTTGCATATCAGCAATGAGCTATATCGTATGACAATCACTGATGCTGTAGTGGAAAGATTAGCCAGTCAGCCAATGGACGATGGCCGAGGCTGACTGCCCAGGGTGCGCCAGACGAACGCAGGTTCCGTTGCCGGGGAGGCTCTAAAGTGCCCGGTGCCCGTTTTCACACGTTGCGTACTTTAGGGGGTGCTTCGGACCATCAAACTGAATAACTTTAAAAATAGGACCAATATTGAAATCGCGAATAAAAATATTATGTTTCATAGAGCCAAACCAATTAATTAGCCAGTTAGCAATGGTTGTATCAAGGCTGACTGCCCAGGGTGCGCCAGACGAACCCGTGCGGTGAGAAACAGAGAAGGAACTGGTACTTTAGTATTTGATAATTTAGTGACCAACCTGAATTCGAAACATTTTCAAGCTGCCCATAGTGCTAGAACCAAAATAGATGGAACTCAAGATGGTCGGCATAACTTGAGATGCTGACCAAATGACCACTTCCTTTTAGACGGTAAAGGCAAGTATGGTAGGGCCCGATAAATGTCGCTATAGTATAGTTTCAATTACTTGTTTACCGTTTTAGCGGTAAAGCCCCTGATGTCTTATTATTATTAGATCAATATATACCAAACAATATTCAAGTATCATGTTTTATATATGCTTTGATAGATGTTATTGATGTTAGTGTCTATTTCCTTTTTATATAAAAATGGTCTATAATAAAATTTGCTACCTACTTGCTGTTCCATTGAGTTTTTCGGAATCTTTGTACGATTTGTAACACCACTGGCTTTTCGATGATAACCGGGGGCATGCAGGTTTCCTCACGAAAAAATTCGTGAGGTTTCCTCAATGCATTCTTCAATTTAGAGGTATCTATTGTACGGTACAATTTGTACCCGTGTTCCATTGTAAATGACGACGGGGTCGCTGATCGCTCCCCGTCACACTGGACAGAAATGTAATGAAATGTAAGTTTCTGTAATACTAGCGAAACGTGGATGTTCTGAGTATTCAGAACCTCGGGGAATATAGTCAAAGAGAATATAATCACTACGAATATAGTCGTAAGCATATGCTATCAAAGTTTGAGAAACTTCACCATAGACAAATGCTGAGTTCCTTATTCTGTGAGATGTGAATTCTGTGCTTGGTCGACGAAGCGCAACCGGATTCCGATGGTAATTGCATCTTTTTGCTAGTTTGTGTTTTCTAAAGCCTCCTCCTTACGATTTAAGTACCAGTTTGTTTTTTGCTAAGTCTTGAGTCTTCAATGAATCGTTTTTAGATTTGCAAAAAAGTACAAAACTTTAATCGGCTAATCGCAAAAAAGTTTAGATCATCAATTAATTAAATATCTTGGAAACATCTTCCAAAAACAGATATTACTAATGATGACAAATTAGGCAATTTAATGACTTCAAAATTAAGGTGTTTAAAATTTTGACAGCAAACAAAACAACTGACAACAAAAGATAAATCATGAAAAAATTGCTTTAAAGTTATCAGTACAGTAGTCAATAATCGACACAGTGGATATCCTTGGAATAACTATCGTTAATTTAGCAAAATAACGTGAATTAAGATAAGTCACGTGATTATAAAAACTAATGTCGCGAAACCTGTCTGTGACGACCCGGTTGGTTGGAGGCAGCGCCGGCGCCGGCGCCGCGCCGTACGCATCCTATTATTATTGCTCCGAAAGATCTGAGGAAATCCCAGCCAAGGTCTAGTAAGTCACGTAAGGTTTAGAAAGAAAGAGATCCGGCTCAAAGGACCAAAAAAACCTTTCTGAAAGGACTAACAATTTATAATTATCATATAGTTCATATTCGAAAGGTTTCCTGACGTGTTTAAAAATTAATATTCTGTCTAATAGTTCAGTTGGTAATGAACCTGCCTGCTGATCCGAGGGTTGAAAATTCGTATCAAGGGTGAAATATTTGTATGATGAATATGAATATTTGCACCCGAGTCTTAGTTATTTGTATCTATTTACGTATTCTATGTCTAGTCATCTTAATACAATGGAAGACTAGGCTAGATTCTGGTACTTTGGACTAGAATAATCTGTGTGACAATGTCCAAGATATTCAAAAGAGTAGACAATTAGTAAAATTTAAATGAAATCTTTTTCAGGCCAGAGATTCAAATAATGGCATATTGAGATGGAGGACCTAAATTACAAAGCGAGGTCATGCGAACAGTGAATTCAAGATAAATGAAGTTTCATGTTATTTAGAAACTTTCGCACTACTTGGTTCAATACTTTACAAAACACTGCAAAGATCAATACAATCATCTTTAGGATAAAGGATTAGTAAAAATTTTTTCATTCTAATAGATAGATGTGCTTTCAAGTACAACATCGGTAAGTATCATCCTAGATGAGACTAAACTACCTTATTAAAGTAAGTAAAGGTTACACTTATAAAGTATAATTGATTGATTGATTGACTAACCAACCAAGGGACATTCTGGAAAAGGGAAATTTCGGGAAGGAATATTTTGGGAAAGGGATATTCTGGAAAGGGACTTTTAAAAAACCAGTGTACAGTGTAGGAATGGGGCATCATAAATCGCAAAAGCATACAAATTTTTATAGCATTTCGCAATAAGAATACAAAATGTCCATCGGAATTGTTATTCGTTATTTGTACACGTGCTACTTGTGGATGTTGAAAGTGAGGCTCTTGAATTACAAATGTATTGACGACAGTAAATGAATATTAAGATCTCTTGTTAACTAACTTTAAACCACATGAGTAACACCACGGAGACAATACTTCTAATGAGCGTACAAATTATTTACGTGACGCGCTCGCCCATAGCTTGTCCACTGGCCGAGCCGGTTTTGACCACGGGCGTGAAGAACTCGACGGTGAAAGGTCATGCACGCATATATTTGCTTCCGTAATTCCACCACCCGTGCCACCGTGAGGTCATAATTGAGAGGGCGCAGGGAGAGTGCGTACTGTACGTAGGTATTAGTACTCTTTTCTTCGCTTTTTACCCCTGTTACTACCAAGTCTTACTACCATTTTCTACTGCGACACAGGTATTACGGACAATATTTGTCACCTGATTAAGGCTGGGCCACACAGAGTGCGGCTGCGGGTCGGAACGGAACGACTCGTGTCACACAGCGACTTCCGTCGCCGTTCCGCAGCCGGTCCGCAGCTTTTCCGTCGCTGTTGCTAGCTGCAGTAGTTTGATGTCGTATTTCAATACTCACTTTCTTACAAAATGGCAACGAGTATGGAGTGTGACAACAGCAGCAGTTTTTTTAAATAATTTTTCGGGTTTAGCTCATCTGATGAAGAATACAAAAGTTTACTTTGTACATCAGGGTCAGAAATCAAGAAAACAATAGTTTGGGTTCATGAAATCAGTAAGTACTTAACGAGGTGAAATAAGTGAATGTCATCGTTTTTATTAACATTTTCTATTAATTCCTCTTTTATAACAGTCAATTTTTAAATAAATACAACTGTCACATGCAGTAACCGGTCCGCACCCGTTTCGCAGACGCACGACAAGCTCTGTGTGACGTCTAGTATGGCGCGCTATACATTACAACCGCCACACGTTGCGCTGTTGCCGTTCCGCTGGTCCGCAGCCGTTCCGTCGTCGCAAGCGCGCATTCTGTTTGTCATTCGAGCCGAGCCGGTCGGCTACCGTTTAGCAGCTTTTCCGCAGCCGCGCCGGACTGCATTTAGTGTGACACCTCGTATATAATTCCATAGTTTACAACTACTGCCGGCCCGCAGCCGCACTCTGTGTGGCCCAGCCTTAACACGTTCCGGGGCAGTGAATGAGACACAATAGAACTTTTATTGTTATCACTGATATACATAGCCGGTCACTGTCCAGGAACGAGTTAATAGCAGCACCAGCTCAGACGGGTGTCGTTATGAGGGGAATAATCCCTTCAGCATGAGAATAATAATTATTATAATATGCCTTCAGGCATCTTTGATGACGTCAGCGTGTGGCAACTGGTTAGAGTCGATTAATCCGAAGCCACTTCTGATCGTAGGGATTTCCCATTCCATATCATCCGATTTTGGTGGATAAACCCGAGATATGTATCTGTATTCAGCACGCACACTCGTTCTCTAAAAATATCCTGCGTACCAGCTTTTGTACATAAACTTCAGCTGTAGTCGAATGTCGCCTATGAGAAATAATTTTCATCAACATTAAAGCGCAGACCTCTCACAAACAAGGGTGAGCTGCTCCACCACGCGTATGCATCGGTAAGTGCATAAATAAGGGCAAGAGAGGTCGAAGTATTGTCAGGGTTATTTTAAAACCACCTCAACGGGACATGAACTGTTAATTGTAAGATCTAATGAACTACTCTTCCACGCGCATTGCTTAAGGTGTTTTCAGTCCATACAAACGTTTGACGCACAATACACGTAGACGGAAATAATAAAAGTAATATTTTATATATGGAAAAATCGTTTAGAAAATCTAGATGTCGCGTATCAAATAACATTTGCAATTTATAATATAATTACGAAGATATAAAGCTTTGAATATTTTGTATGAAAATTTAAGTAGAAACCGTCGTTTGGATCACGATCGGAGAGTCAAATAGGAAGAACGAGGGGTTATCATTATCACGTCTGCCTTTTATTATACTAGTACACAAGATGGAAATCAAACCCTCTGAAGAATCACCCATTTGCTCGATAAGTAGGTTTCGATATATATAATATAATATTTTGTATGAAAATTTTCAAAGCTTTATATCTTCGTAATTATGTTATAAATTGCAAATGTTATTTGATACGCGACATCTAGATTTTCTAAACTATTTTTCCATATATACAAAGTTACTTATATTATTACCGTCTACGCGTATTGTGCGTCAAAGTTTTGTATAAAATTGACCCCTCTGCAACCGCCTTAATCCCGATTTAAACTTTCATAAGTACAGTATCTAGTTAAGTGTCCGGGTTAACTTAGCGCGCACACTACTTATCGAAACCTACTTATCGAGCAAATGGGTGATTCTTCAGAGGGTTTGATTTCCATCTTGTGTACTAGTATAATAAAAGGCAGACGTGATAATGATAACCCCTCGTTCTTCCTATTTGACTCTCCGATCGTGATCCAAACGACGGTTTCTACTTAACTCGCCATACCCGCAAGTTAACTCGCTATGTACACACGGCGACACATCAGGTTACGCACCCTATATACCCATAACTACACCACGTACAAAACACAAAATAGTGCGGTAGAGAGCCTGCATAGACGCGGCTGCCGGCGCGGCGCGGGCGCAGCGTGCTGTGAGACGAAACCACAGCAGCGAGCTGTGAGACGAAACAACAACAACATACCGCACCCTCTCGCACGATTCGCAGCGTTCAACTTCTAATAGTTCAAAGTCCAAACAGGGTAACCTGACCTGTCGCCGTGTGTACTTGTCGAAATGTAAATCGAACTTAATAGCAGGCAAGAGACAAGCTAGGGATGTAGGGATCAACCTGCTGTCAGGGTGGGGTTTCAAACTGTAAATTAGCGACGATGACGGTGGAAACTGACAAATCCCGGAAAGTGTTTTAGTCAAATGTGGCATTAACGCAAGCGTGATAATCCTCAAAGCTGACAGATTAGAAGGACTTCACTTAAGGAAATTAAAAGGCTTCGGGTAATCCCTTTTTTTTGACATGAGGAAAGATCTGATGAATAAGGTTGCGTAACTATCGATAGTTTTATATCGATGGTCGATCTCGAAATATGTATTAGTTTATATTGTCGATATCTATGCTGTTGAATTATTTAAGTGCCACTATAACATCAATAGGTAGTCCTAATAGGGTAATCAATACCACGAATGGAAAACAATGCTATCGATATTAATGCATTCGTGCATTCTGATCTTTGATTCTGATGAAACATTCGATAACGTCTTTACTATCACTAACATATCAATAGTAGGGTCGATATCATCGATATTAAGGAAGTAATTATTATGCCTATCGATAATTAATAGTACCTACAACCTATCACTTAAAAGAATCACTTTAAAGTACAAGTGAATAGGCTTCGACCCCATCTTCGTCCTGAGGACTAAATTGAAGTCAAGAGCAACCCATTTTTTTTATTTAAAAATAAAACCAACGAATGGAGCCGATTTAACATTGTTAAAGAGGCAAGATACACCTAGGGTCCGGTTGGTGGCAATCAGTCGTATACATATACATATATCTATCTTCCTTCTTCCCTAATGGAATATGTCTGTACAATAATATCGATAGCCTATTTGTTATCGATACAACTCGACTGATGCGGTCATGTGTTGAATAAAATCTGATCGGCATAAAAACCAGATACTTAAATAAAACTAAGGAAAATCCCTAATGTTGATTTAATAATTTTATAAAATATGTTCTGGGTGGAGTGATTTATCAATTTGTCATCCAGTCACGCAGCGCTCAGAATAAACTTTGAAACTAGGCCAGATATTATCATAATAATTGAAACATGATAAATCAAAACGTAATTATTCAGATTCAAAGCTTTGCTGAATAGCAGGGAGCGGTGAAGTTTAATGCCAACCAAATATATGACAATATGCAAAATTATGGTAATTATAGGTAACTTCATCTTTCTGTAACGAGAATCCGCCATACAGATTGGAGCCTCATTTACCTATGTCTAAAAAAATGTTATGTATGTCTGTAAAAATGTCTTAAAACGACCTTAAAAGATAGTCTTACCTTTTCACTATCAGTCGGCAGGGTTCCATAGCCGTACCAGCTCCTGGCAGGCTTCAGCCTCGGCTCATCCCTCGGGGAAAGCAGGCCGCTGCCCCACCGCACCACGCCTTCTGCCACAGAAGCCACACCTGGCGTCACAGGGCTTCCATTCGGAGACTTGGGCGACCCGAGGCCTTTCTCCGCAACGGGAGGCAGGGTCGGCCGCGCGCATCCCGTCCGCCTCTCATAAATCCTCTTACACGACTCGTCTATATCCGTCTCCAGTAACCCTTTCTTATCACTCCCCCTTTTAACCTCTACACTCCTTTTCCCGTCCTCTTTCACCCATTTGGGATCAGATTCTCTGCGTTTAACGCTCTCGTTCGATTCTTGACGACATAGGAAAGCTTTTTTCAAGCTCTCGCTCGAATCCTGCTTAGCTATTGGACCTTTCTTGTCGTCTTTGGTCGGTTTCTTTTCGTCTTTCGACAAAAGAGCGCGTTTGAGACTGTCAGACGAATCTTGTTTGTGTATCAATTTACGTGGACATTCAGTGTTTAAAGAGTCAGTCGTTTTAGAGATCAGGAGTTTGGGGTAGTCGTACTGGGCATTGTCGTTGAGTTCGAGGGAGCGTCTGTTTTTTCTCTTGTCCGCTGGCGCTATTTGGGCCTTGGCGGGAAGAAGCCGGCGGGGGAGGAGGCTGCGGTGGTCAGCGAGGGGCGATTCTGGTCGCAACATGGTGGGCGGCGATGCGAAACTGCCGCGAGCTCGATATCGCCTAGAACAAACGTGCCTATGTCAGATAAACAGTCCAGTAATACACAATTTGAAGTACATAAAATTGTTGTTAGAAGTAGGCGCAAGTAGGACAATGAGCGACTTTCCAGAAAATTCACGTTAACAATAGATGGCGTAGCAGTTGAATATTCTTATCCAGAAGTTGTAAAAATTTGATGGCCCTGAAGCCGTTTTTGTCCCATCTGTCATGTTCTTTACTTAGAAAATCGCTCATTGGAACTATTGTAGAGGTACATAAAATTGTGGTAAAAAGTAGGTATATTGTGAACAGTAGGTAGCAAATAGTAGCAATACTGTTTCACTTGATCACGTCCACACGCTCATTGGTACATTATGTGTCATGAATATCTATTGGTCTCGGACAACGTCAAGGGCATGTCCAGTAAATTTGTCTAGCATATCTTAGTTGTTGCTTGTTTAATATCGGCTCAGGAATAGAGTATAATTTCTTCGGCTCGGGTGGGAATGGAATAAACCGATGAATTATTGATAGGCTTGGATTATGTGGGAGGCAGCGTATGGGCGCCTGCAATTGGTCACTTTGAAGAACAGGACGTTCGTAAGTGCTTTATGGTGCACCTTTAACTTGAACAATTGATTATGTGGTCAGGTCTAGCGCTTAGCTGAGTCTGTTCCTACGGCAGCGGAGAGGTGCGGGAGGGGGAGAAATATGACGTATGTTAGACTGTTGAGCTATAGCGAGAATGTGCTGTTACGTCATATTATACGACCTGTAGCTAAGGCACACTCACACATAGGCGCGTATGAAGTCAGTCGAACGCACCATACTATACAGGATGTAAAATTAATGCATAAAAAAATCTATTATAATTAACTGAAAAGAGAAAACCAAGCTCTTATATTCACTAATAATCAGCTATAACAACTTGGTTCGAGCAAATATAATTTGAATGTTATTCCGAGTAGAGTTTGTTTTCCTCTTTTCAGTTAATTATAATAGTATTTTATGTATTCGGGTTTTTTGTGTTTCTTAATAATTTAGTTTATTTCATACTTTTTAATCTTATGTCGAAATGGTTGCATAAAAGTACTATAATATATATATTTTTGGAATCGTCTATTCATAAGCTTTTATTTTATACTTACCCATATTGTAATTATTAACAAAAAAAAAATATTCCCCCTCTTTCTTTAATTCGCAGCCGCCTTATTAAAATAATATAGCCTATGTCACTCTCTCGATTTTTACAAATCTAACGACACCTCATACGTCAAAATCCATCAAGCCGTTTAAGCTGTAGGCCGTGCCATAGAAATAGACATACATACATACGCTCGAAAAACATAACCCTTCTTCTAGCGCAGTCGGGTAAAAATTGAGCGAGTTATTAAGATGGGGCATACAGACAGATAGACAGAATAGACGAAAGTATAAGGGTTCCTTGTATGACTACGGAACCCTAAACAGGAAGAAAACTTCGGCAATATTTCCCTCTCGGAGATGATTTGCCACAACTCCATAAAAGTAAGTAGTCAAAAGTAGTGATCAAAAGTGCAATAACGTAAAGTTGTTTATTATAATGTAGGTATATTATATTTATAGCTGATCAATGCTATACCTGTACTATAACATTGTAGGTAGTAAATTATTTATAACCCATAAACCTAAGTACCTATTATGTAACTGGCTGTATACTAACCTGGTTGCATAGCGCTCTACTTCGTCTGTTGATCTTCAATCAATTCATTTTTATTTATCCAAAAGACATTACAAAAAGGTTTCTTTACATCATCATCATTATCATGTACGTCCAGTGCAGGATATAGGCCTCCCCAAGGGTCGCCGGGGCCATAGGTTCTACGAGCAATTTGCCCCACCTATTGCTTTAGTGATCTTCAATGAACCACGTAAATATAAGAATTTAATTTGTCCCCTTAAATATCGGGAACTGAAACTGTGATAGTGCCAATTCAGTGTTGAACTAAATGCTGTAAGAATACACAACAAAACTACAAAAATACAAACATAGCACTGCGATCACGCGGAGTGATATGATAATTGATAACATAGCCGTGTGAAAAGTGTAAACATATAAATACTTCATAACAACCGAATCGTATAACGTCATAAAATATTTAATAAGGTCTGGGTTATCAGTAGTGCTGCCAGATGTCTTGAATTCGCGGGACGTCCAGATTCATTCAGAGAAATTACAAGATTCGCTAGGCATAAAATGGCCTGTTTTTCCAACACTATGCTAACAAAGACAAGTCAGTTGGTACCATGAACCTTTATGGTTCGTAAGTACAGAGAGTTGATAGTTTGCTTGACTGACTACAGACAACGCACCGCCTAAACCACTGTAGATAAGCTGTTCCATACAAAACTGCAAACCTACTCGAATCAAAAGTATGAGACAGCTGATTTTTTTCGCTATTGTAGTCTCACAGAGAAAGTTGTAAAGTTCAATAATAATGACCTGAAAATCTTTTTCCTCCGCGGGCATAAGTTCTTTGTCAGCGTAGGCCATAATCATCATCAGCCTGTATAGTTCAAACTGCTCGAGCACAAGGATAACTTCACGGTGATAGTATGGGCGTTAGTTCATCATGCTTACCTATACGGATTGGTGGATAGAGTTTTTACTTCAGCGCATGCAGGTTTTCTTACTTTCCTTCACCGATTGAGGGCGCAACAAAATTATATAAGGTACCTACTTTAAATGATTTATTGAATCATCACATCAAGCAAGACAAGACAGCCTTTATTCATATTTTGAATTTTTACTTTGTCCGATTTTTAAACCGCAAGCCCGATTTTGTGAGAATGAGACCTCGCAACATTAGTTTCATTTTATCAGTGCATAAAATGACAGTTGATAACATTGCTACAAGTCTTATCTTTACAAGCGAAAATAGTGTTTAATTCTAGGAAGACTGTAGTGATAATCCCATGGCTAATTTTCGATGACAAGAGCAAAAGTTTTCGCTATCACGAAAAATTTTTCCGTGCAAATATGTACGTTAGCCACTTATGATTGTGAACCTCCTAAGGTTATTTAGCACAAAATAATGAGAGCCACACGAGCCACACCAAGTTGCTACTTCTCAGGAACGACTTTCATTTTATCTCTTTTCTTAGCGTGACACTGAATATGTTTGTCTTTTCCTATCCAAAGAAACATATTCAATTGTATATTATTTGCTCTGTCTACAACGCAAATCTAGTCACTGAATTCACTTACCATTCGACGCTTAGGTGCAAATATTATAACGATAAAACGAAGAGCTCTACAATTTTATGGTCAATTTAACATCATTATGAATAAGTCAGTATTCCTTGTTATTAACATCCATTGTCCATCGGATATGATGACCAGAAACCTTCAATTTTATATTACGAACAATACACAATTGTCGTACGGTTGATAAGTAGACGAATATTATGTCGGAACTTATGTTATGCAAGTGCGGAATCAAGGCCGATCGAAGGCCTACGTTTTTATGGCTCTAACTCAAAATCGTAGTTTTTAGTCAGCACTGGGTCTGTCCGCAGAACTACAGGGAATAAACGGTCTCTCCCATCTAAGCTGTCACAGCAACCATAGATCTTAATCCGGCAGTGCACCTATGCCTAGTAGCACGTTCTATGATCGAACTACGCAGTTAGCCTTGCACATCCTTCCCTGGAGTATTGTGAAAGTTGTTCTAGATCAGGGTTGTCCAAAACACGACATACGTTACGAACCTTATGCGGTGGCATGTAGGGCCTGAGAATTGATTAGTCTGTCTATTTAAATACTGTTGATTACTGCTTCCATTCGTTAAATTTTATCTTTGAGAAATAATTCGTTTTAATCAGGTCCAGAAATGACGAATGAATGATGATCATTTCAATGTCTCATTAAAAATAATAAGTCACATATCTTCAAAAAAAGAAACAACAGATTGATTGCTTTTGATTGCAGTCAATTTGGATTGGATTATAAGAATAACACACTATGCTTCTTAATTATAATAATCAGCTTGAGTTTCTAACAACCTAATCATGAACAGCCCTGTTCTAGATTGTTCCGGTATTAAATTATATCGCCTACTATACGTCCTGTTTCTCAACTCCCAAGGCACAGCCCTCGCTTCAAGTCAAGACAAGACGATCATGTGTAGTCCTATTACATTACCTCGATCTAATAACACGAATTAGGCACACAAAAGGCTTGTGATCCTGCAATTATCTATCCTAAGTATTCTTGTGTAAAGTCGATGGCATGTAATTGGCTTTGATTTGCTATCTTGGTAAAGAGATTTGCTCATCATCATCTACTTATTTAAGGGTCATACATATCACACAAGGGATTTTGCAATCGCTCGCTTAATTTTGGGTCTTACACTGATTGGGCTATTGCAAGCAAGGGTCATGCATGATGTCACACTGCGACCATTGCTGGTCCATTGTGTTCGCCCCAAGCTCACCCATACCTCCGAACTTATGGTATTTTCTCTTCATTCTCGAGTATGCAAGTTTCCTCACGATGTTTTCCTTTACCGTCGAGCTAGTGATAATATGACAAATACAACCGTAGAACTTAGTGGTACAGGCCAGGAATCGAACCGCCGCGCTACCTCATGATCATGATTGAGTCTCTGGCTCTCTTCCGTATGGACTATCATCGCTCTCAGGGTCTTCCATACAAAAGCGCAGATCAGCCGATCGATTTATGGGAGGTCCAAAAAATTTTATGTTTTTTCGACACATGCTTAGGAAAAGTTGTTTAATTTCATTATCTAAATAGGTACACCTTTAAAAAATTTCTAGCACCTATTTAGCACAGCTATTAGTATAAAAATAGTAGATAGACTGTATTTTCATTGCCACCTGGAATCCAGGTGGGATCAAAAACGAGCCATCTAAATTCCAATAGCACAAGATTTCGAAATTCCAAACAATTTAGAAATCTAGGTCATTAAGATTCAAGAGAACTAGAGGACAATTTCGAAAAGACAAACAATAGATCACGAAACTAGAATCTGTGATATGACCACACAGAACAATAGGCAATGGAAAATTAATGAAATCACATGGGAATTTTGTTAGAAATCGTGCAATTTCATCAGTATTGTTGTAATAGTAAATAGCAATGTAGCCCGAGTACCTACCATTGTTATTTAAGAAAGTAGCTTTACATTGGTCATACAGAGACCAGAGAAAATTTACAATGACAATTTCGGGTACACTGCCGATGCCGATGCCGGTTACATAATGACGTTAAACAAAATGGTGTATTAACATTTTCAGTAATGTACCTATCTTGAATTGTCATTGTAAAATTACAATTGGCATGTATATGAAATAGACCTCGGACATTAAGGATAGAATTACCCACCATCATCCATAATAGATGCTACGTTAGCTCTTCAGATAGACACTATTGTTCATACGAAATATCGGAAACTCCAAAACATAAAAAACACGGTAAGTACCCGTTAAAATGATTAGCTTTTAGCATAATTAATAACCGCGTAACTCTTAAAAACTGTAAAATTACCTACCTAATTACCTAGTTATTGATAGTAAGGTAAACTTTTAGAATAAGCGTTACGGCGTTAGTCATAATTTCGGGAAGTTAAAAACGAAACAGTATCAGGTAAACAGCGCCCACGCACGCACGCTGTAATTACGCCAAGTTTTGATCACCTGTAAGGCGCCCATTACACTTTCAAGTTGGCTCCAATCCAATTTATTACATTGATCAAGCTATAGCTGATGAGAAATAAAACCGGTCACGTGCGAGTCGATCTTGCATTATGAGGTGTAGTGTTCCGTATCCGATCCCAAAATAATAAATAATGTACCAAAAACAAATGTTTTTAATCTTTGTTTTTACAAAAAAAATATCCCGCAAAACTAAAAAGTTGAAGATAATAATAATTTTTTTTTTTTTTTATGTGTGATAGGTAAGCATTTGACCCCAATCTCAAATAAAATTGGAGACGCAAATCGTACCTACCGGCTTGACACTTGACAGCCAAATTAAGAAATGAACGGAACGGAAGATGGACCGACGTCGAAGTGATTCAATTCCGTTTTTCCAATTTCGGTACGAAACACTAAAATTATCTCTCAACATTAACCACTGGATCCAGGTGCCACCAATTCAGACTGATTGTACTTGGATTGCAAAGAACGGCAAATAAGGCAGTTCAAACAATTTTATTGATCATTGTTTGTACGTATTGGTAGTAGAATGAGCTCCTATTGGTTACCTACATGCGTCGGCCCAGCCACCGAACAGATATCCTACTAGAAAAACACCTTGATACTAGCTTGAGGCGGGCGGCCAGCAATGCAATCCTCTAAGCGCAAACATCGTCATAACCTTCGGCGAGCTATCAATTCGGTATTCGCTATGGGTGTGTTATGTGTCAAACTCATATAAAAACTTCGAAGATCTGAAGGATGCAAGAAGGATGTTGCATTTGTGAGCCTGTCGATGTTTTGACAGCGATGTGATGCTTAGAGAATTGCACTCTAATACACATCTACATGCGCAGCATGCTGCACTGCAATACGTGGATGTTCACGTACGAGAGAATGAGCGGCAGTTTAGTTAGTACATCGCTGCACATAGGGGTGTAAAGGCCGCGCCGCAACCTTATATGAAGCTGTTTTTCTGGTAGGATATCTATTCTGTGGTCCAGCTCCCTTGTGTAAAGATGACGTATCGCGTAAACAAGCTCCGAAATCGAACGTACTACTTGTTTACCGTCTCGGGATTTACTGGAATAAGGTTTATGTATGCCTATGCATGCAAGGCCGTTTTATAAGTGGCTTGGTGGAAACGACTGGTTTTGCTTAGCGAAGCCAGTCTTTGTTGAAAGTTTTGCATGAAAATATTGAGCAAGATGACCTAAGGTCTCTCCTCAAATCTAAGCTCAACTCGAATATGATTTTTTTTTTCTAGATTACACCCAAATGGCACATGTAGCATTATAAGAGACCACTTTTGGTGTACACGGAAACTAAAGGCTGTATAAGTAATAATAATAATAATAATAATAATAAACTTTATTTATTCTTCTTCCACACAAGAAAACAATTTTGTAGGTACTTAAACTAAACAAGTTATAACAAGGAATTGCTAAGGCATAGGGTACAAAATTACATTTTAGTGTTCCACTAGCTGATGTGTGAAAGACTGGTGCCTATGGCTGGTTTGTTAAAACCTGTGGTACCGGGTCACCAGGCTCTCACCCCTCGGAGCTCGACTTGGAGCCATCCAGTTTAAATGTTGATGTAAATAATGCAATCATTACAGAATACCTATAGAATAATATTATTAATAAGTTACATTATAAGGGAGTGTTAGTTTTAGTTTTATTGTGCACCTATGTGTTAGAATAAGATAGTGTTATGTGTGTGGTGTGTGTGTGTGTGTGAGGTGTGTGTGTGTGGTGTGTGTGGTGTATTAGTGCGTGTAGTTTATATATGTTGTGTGGTGTTAGCGCTTGCCCTACGAGTGTGTGAGATATTTGGTTCAATTACAACGTTTCTATCTAAGTTAAGTAGGTAACAATACCTTTGTGTGTCATGAAAATATTCCTATGAAAGAACAAAGAGTAGCTCCTCAGTTTTTGTATATGAGAGAGTTTTGAGCCAGTTCGAGGTTGTACGTTTGCAAAGAATTTTAGGAAGGGAATGAATTGAGAGAATTGAATTAATGTTATTATACAAGTAGTATCCTAAGAAGCAGAAATACCTATGGGAGAATGTAGTGCGGAGAGTGGGAGGTGGACATATGATATCTTTTCTTCTCTTATCGACAATTTCGGTGGGGTTGTAGGTTATTAGACCATGTTTTCTTAACACAGTGGCAAGGATGAACAGTTGGCGGACCGTGAGGACGTCACACAATTTAAACAGGTTTTCTGTGGGGTAGAGAAATGGTAGTGAATACCCCACTTTTAAAACAGCTCTTTGCGCCCTTTCCACTTTCAACAAGTGGGTTTTGGGAATTCCGCCCCAGGAAGAAATACAATATTCAATGATGGACTGGCACAAAGCAAAATAAACCATCTTTATGACATCGCGATCCGCCACATAACGAAGTGTTTTAAAAATGTATATCATTTTACGAAGCCTAGCAGTTAGTAATTCGATATGAGGCTGGAAGCTTAACGTATTGTCTACTTGTACACCAAGATACCTAATAGAGTCAGTATTCTGTAGCTTGGGACATGAGCAAGCATTAGTATAGGGGTATTTACAGGTATGAGCCGTTAAGAAGAATGGAAGGGAAGTAGTTGGCCTACGGATAGAGAATGATACGTACTTAGTTTTTTGTGTGTTTAGCGTGAGAATGTTGTCTCTAAGCCATTTTGAAACAGTATTTAAGCCCACTTGTGCGATGGAAAACACCTCCTGCCAGGAATTAGCACTAAATAATAAGGCCGTGTCATCGGCAAAAGTTATAACTTTACCTTTATCAAGCTGAAGTCTACACAACTCATTTATATAAATGAGAAATAGCGTTGGGCCAAGGATGGAACCCTGAGGCACCCCGAAGGTAATAGGAAGCTCTTCACTGATCCAGTTTTCGATTTTGACTTGCTGAGAACGGTTTGTTAAATAGTCTCTGAAGAGTTGATATGGTACACCTCTAACTCCCACGCCTTCTAGCTTTTTAAGAAGTATAGAGGTTGAAACGGTATCAAAGGCCTTTGCTAGGTCTAAGAAAACTGCAAGGCACTTTTGTCTTTTATCTAATCGCGTGGCTATATGATCAGTAAGCTCATGCACCGCGTCGGCTGTCGATCTTCCTCTACGGAAACCGAACTGGGAGGAAGACAGGACATTGTTAGCCTCTAGGAATTTTACCAGTTGATTATTCATAAGCCGTTCTAGTAATTTAGAAAGTGTCGGAAGTATAGAAATAGGTCTGTAGTTGTTCACAGAGTCTCTATCACCACTTTTGTGAATTGGTATAATTAACGATTTTTTGAAGGCTAAAGGGAAAACACCAGTGCTCAGTGATAGATTACAAATATATGTAATAGGAGGAACAAGTAGATCCCTATACATTTTAATAAAGGTAGCAGATATGGAATCTACTCCAACTGCACATTCCTTTTTTAAGTTTATAATGAGCCTCTCGATTTCGGCTGCATCAGTTGGTAAAAGTACTAGTGAATTAGGCAGGGTTAAATCTGAGACAGGACTTGATATTAGATTATCGTTCAGAACAGCTTGAGCTAAGTTCGAGCCTACATTAGCGAAGAAAGTATTAACTATGTTGACACTATCTTGAGGATTTTCAGTAGTAATTAATTCAGCTGAATTTTCTTTTAGTTTAGTTGTGTATGTTAAATTTTTAATAACGTCCCAAAGTCGCTTCCTATTTCCACTTGCTTTCTTAATCTCTTGCTTTTCGTACTCTCTTTTGGTTTTTTTAAGTAAGGAAGTGCAGAATATTCTGTACCTTTTGTACGAGATTTTTAAAAGTTCGTCATCAGGGCGTTTCTTAAGTTTTTTATATAAGTTATCCCTGTTCCTCATACAGCGGAGGAGGCCTGGGGTGATCCAGGGCTTAATTATTTGCTTTCGCTTAGGGACAGAAACCTCGGTAGTGCTATTCTGGATTGCTAGACTCAGTGACTTAAGTAGGAATTCAGTGGCAAGGTTTACGTCTGAAAATTGTTCTATCTTCTCAAAGTTAATTGTTTTTATTGCACAATCAAGCTTATCATAAGAGATTCGTTTTATCGTTTTACCAGCAGTTTTTTTAAATGTAGTGGTATCTAGGTTCAAATATAGTATCACAGTATCATGGTCAGTGATAGATGTTTGTACAACATAGCAATAAGCGGACATTTTCGTTTTTATTATGACATGGTCTAGGCAAGTACGGCTGTGGGTAGGCATGTTGTAAGCTGCAAGCATTTTATGACTAGCCAATAGGTCTAGGTAGTCAAGAGCTCTTGTATCTGTGCTGTTCTCAACAATATCGATGTTAACGTCACCTACCAACAAAATGTTATTAAACCCAGACAGAGTGGACAATGTAGAATTTAAGCAATTTAGAAATTGGGAGGTATTTACTTGGCCGGGGGCGCGATAAATGGCTAAAATTGCAGTGTCATTATCAATCCTCAATATCAGACAGTTCGCATCAATAATCGGTGGCTCCTCAACACTAACCCTTAAGTTTTTACTATAATATACAACTACCCCTTCATTTTGAGTGTAATTTCGAGTAGTGGCGGCGAAGCTGTAGTTCTCCATATCAGGTATATTTTTAGATGAAGGGAGCCAACATTCCGATATGACAATTATGTCCCATTGGACTTTGGACCGAACTAGTAGTGTTTGAAAGTTGGACAAATTACAGTTTAAACTTCTTATATTTTGTGAGATAAGCTTTAAGGACCGTTTAGAGCAAGGAACCAATTGTGCAGCGTCTTCGATGTCACAGGTCGATGATTGAGCTACTGTGAAGTCGTCCAGGTCATTATTAATAGCAACACAATCAGGGTTTAAGTTATCGAATTTTAAGACAAGTTTGCTTGAAACCGGTACAGTTCTTTGGAATACTATTATTTATAAAACATAAGGCTATGATCTCGTCTCTGTATATGCTTAGGATTAAGGTATATACTTGCAATAATACACTACTTATTTGCTGAATTGGACATAAGTTATTTAATTTGAAATAGAAGGTTGCTGGAGCTGATTTTGTGTACAGAACAACATCTTTTGAGATTAATATATTTGATGAAAATAAATTATGTAAATAAGACTTTGTGACGTATGCGTATTTTGTATGTGAGTGTGACCAATAATTGCAGATTAATTGCACTAAGATTAATAAAATGATGTAAACTTGGAGTATGCTTTCCTTTCTGTTTTTATTAGACTTTAGTTCACTGTGTAATTTGTTGGGCAAATGAGTGTTTCCCGTTGTTGATTTAATGGTATTTGTATGTAGTGTGTATAATAATAAGTAAGTTAAAAAGTAGAAAATTATATAAAAAACAAACAAAATAAACGAAATAAACGTACTATGAAAAAGTGTAAGTAAGATAAGTCACTTCAGTTTGGCAAGTTCTTCTTCACTTTCGATACGGATGGGGCGGTCATTTTCTTTTATACGAAGAAAAATCCTTCCATATGCAGACCAGCAGCTATGGAGGCCATGATTTTTGACGTGCTCCCTGGCTAAGTAGTAGAGACGCCTAGCTTTAGCCGACAAGGAGTCAGATATGTAAATATAGCGTTCTTGCCCTTTGATGTTGATATGGCTGGTGTTAAAAGGTGGTTTTTTCTGTTCCTTTTGTTGCTTATTGAAGGAAATAATTGATTTAAAGAAGTCAGATTTACGAGAAGTTGTGGTAAAATCAACAACAATTGCCTCAGATTTTGATTTGGTTCGATAAACATCTCTAATCTCCTGAACTTCGACGGCCCGATCAAAACTCAGGGCAGACCCGATCTCCTTAACTATGCCAATTAATGATTCCTTATTTTCGCGTTCTTGTTTGGGAATATTACGCAGTTCAATTGACGTTGACCTCATGGTACGTTCCATATTGTCAATACGGTTTTCAAGGGCAGTGATATAGGTAAGGTGTTTCTTGCGCTCTACCTCCAAGCTGTCAATTTTAACCAGCATCTCGTCATATTTTTGCGAAAAGAAATCTATAGACAAGCTTATATCTGTATTCTGTTGTTTAATTTCAGTCATTGCATTCAACAAAATGTTCCATTTTCCTTCTTGATCACGTTGCCAGGACTTGAACATTTCATTAAGCTCTTCCTTTACGAATCTAGTTTCGCAGACATGATCTTCAAAGTTCCTCTTTTGACGTCGGTCGCGTGAATTGATATTCTTCATTTGATCTTGGTTCAAGTCCGAAGTATAAATGTTTGGTTCGGATCCAAAATGTGGCGTATTAGTCGATAGGCCCGTTAGTTCAAGGCGGCGGTAAAATTGTTGCGGTTGTTCCGGTCGGTCGGCCGTTTTTGGCGGGGTACGCTCCATTATTTGGTTACTAATAATCTTTCTTTACTAAGCTCGTATAAGAATCAGGAGGTGAGCCGTCAGTAGTCGGACTCGGAATGTCAGTCAAAAACGAGGATGAATATTAGTGATTGCGTATGCTACCTGGGGTCGCATAAGCATCCAGGACACAGGTTTATGGCTAAATAAATGAACTTCTTGACGTAATCTGGACCAAGACTGGTGGGGATTTCTTTACTGATTATCCTAAATTGGGTACTCGGCTCACATAAACATCCTGTAGTGGGTATAATCAGTATCGTCTCTGCAGATGACCAACCTGCTTTCCAACCTGTGTCAGTCGATTCAAATTATTCTTCTATGTACTAGGATCACATAGATAACAGAATGTAGTAAGTAAAATCAGCTTTTCTATTATCGTAATATTATAATAGTTGCGTGGATTCAACCGCTTCAATGCGGTAAGCTTATAATATTCGATTGCAAGTACCAGGCGCACATGAACAGGTAGAGGTAGGTCGAACACGGAGCGGCGGTGGATGTACAGCGCTCCTTTTCACTCACACAGTAAGCGACTCACCGGTGCCGGTGGGGGTGCTGTAGCGAAGGCGGGTGGGTGCGGGGTGCGCTCGACTTGTATTGTGTGTAGATGACTCACGCGCAGGGGTGCGGTACGGGCTGGAGGGCGGTGCTGGCAGGTCGGAAGCGGTGCGGGCGGACGACTTCTACTGGTTTATGCACTCCTATTTATTTGAAGTTATTTAATTTGACGAAATTGATATATTTTCGAAGAAACAATCGCAAAAGATTCTCAGAGACACGTCTACTCGTAGTCGAGGTCCGAGGGGAAGGGATGGTAGATGGTATGCTTATGGGGAGGATAAGTGGCTGTAGATGGTGTTACAATGGTGTTAACAGCGCTGTTAATACCGATATAACTCTTATTTGGGCACAAGTTATACAGCCTAAGGTTCTATATTGGAATTATAATGAGCCACAAGGCATTATATCAGCTGCTTAACAGAATATGAGTGTCCTGTTATACAGCCTAAGGTTCTATATTGGAATTATAATGGGCCACAAGGCATTATATCAGCTGCTTAACAGAGTACAAGTGTCCTGTTATACAGACTAAGCCATTATATTGGGGTTACTGCTATACTTAAATAACGCTTGAGGTTCTACATTATACTTCTAGCATCAGCAGAGTGTGTACATAAAAACCTGAATTTATTTTATTAGTAGAATTAAATTCTTTAAATAAATTCCGTGAGTGTTGGTTATTAATGGCGTGAAGTGAAGTTTTATTGAGAATTTGTGATAACCTAGTTAAGAACACTTTTATAATATTAGCCTGTGAAAACATTTGGGAATGCAAGTTCATTGTGAATGTTTATATGGTTTTATAGCAAATTTTTTACGCGCCTCTGAAATAATTTGTTTTTAATTAGAAATATTGTGAAAATAATTACACGTCAAAATATATGTGTACATTTTTTGTCTCTGATTTACATTTAATCATACAAAGTTTTATTTTATATTATAATAAATATGTGTTTTACGTGTAAATAAAAGCAGAAATCATTAGTAAAACATAAACAACACCATAATTTTATTTATCATATGGTTTTTAGGTTATAAAGTTATAACAAAATGGCGCTTTCTTAAGAAACCTATGTGAACTCTTATAATCCTGAATTAACGACTATGGCTGTACAAGAGTACACACCGGTTCCTCTATAACGCTTATTGCAGTAAATAAGAGTTCAAGTGAACCAATATGCAGCCTGTCGGCTTATATTAGTGTTATTATGGTTCACATCAACGCTTAAGCCATTCATGTGAACTACTTAAACGCCATTATGCAGACTAAAGCAATATAGTGGTATTTTCTGTAGCCATTTTACTGCCAAATGCTGTATTTCTGAGTTACAAGAGTATCTCGGAATACCTTTGGTGTTCAAGAGTGCTAATATAACACCTTTAAGCAGCTTTGAAAAAGAGGCTAATAACAGAGTTGAGGTGAACCAATATAGAACCTTAAGCGTTAAATCACTCTACGTGTACACCACTTTACTGCCAAATGCTGTATTTCTGAGTTACAAGAGTATCTCGGAATACCTTTGGTGTTCACGAGTGCTAATATAACACCTTTAAGCAGCTTTGAAAAAGAGGCTTAATTACAGAGTTGAGGTGAACCAATATAGAACTTTAAGCGTTAAATCACTCTACGTGTACACAACTTTACTACCAAATTCTGTATTTCTGAGCTACAAGGGTATCTCGGAATACCTATGGTGTTCACGAGTGCTAATATAACACCTTTAAGCAGCTTTGAAAAAGAGGCTGAATAACAGAGTTGAGGTGAACCAATATAGAACTTTAAGCGTTAAATCACTCTACGTGTACACCACTTTACTACCAAATGCTGTATTTCTGAGTTACAAGGGTATCTCGGAATACCTATGGTGTTCACGAGTGCTAATATAACACCTTTAAGCAGCTTTGAAAAAGAGGCTGAATAACAGAGTTGAGGTGAACCAATATAGAACTTTAAGCGTTAAATCACTCTACGTGTACACCATTTTAACTCTATTGGCTGTACAGTAGTTCACATTGACTCTTTTAAGATGCTAGCATTACAGTGGTATAATTCTACACCTTTATACAGCAATAATCATATTTTACTGCCTCTATAATGCTCTTAAGCAACCAATGCAATATAGGCTGTAAGAAGGCATTTTTGACAGCTGCTCTAACTCTGATCCCGTTACAATAGTATCCGTTCCTGCTCTTATAATGCTATTATAAAGACTAAAGCGTAATAAGCAGCCCTAAGTTCTCAGTTGAACCCTATTAAGTGTTAATTAATGCAACAAGTTCCGAGTTACACCAAAAGTGGTCTCTTATAATGCTACATGTGCCATTTGGGCAGGGTGTAAGTGTAAACAGTAAACAGTTGTTGTTATAAACAGTTACATTACTTTAAAAGGTGATTGTACTCATGATACTAAACAACGTTCCCCAAGGAACACCGGGGAGATATACAACGTGTTAATGAATTAACGCAAAACTAGAAAGTAGTTTGTTTAGAATCGAGAGCAGAATCGAATTATTATTTAGTTTATAAAATTTAAAATTTACTGAACCCTATGTCAACCGACCCCACGGACACACTCATCCTACTTACTACCAAAACAAGATTATTAAAATGTATCAATGAGTACGTTAGCGCTTTCATTAATAGCTGAAAAGATAACAATTCATTTTTGCCTCAATACTTAAAATGCGAATAATTTTAAATTGTAACTATCAATCAATGAAATTATTGTTTCAATCCACTTATTTTGTTATAAATCAGTTGGGTGTATGAGGTTTTGCGCTAATTCATTAACACGTTGTATAAAAATCTCAACTGAAAAGTTGAGTTGAGTTGTATGTTGATACCATACGTTCGATCAGCTGATTGCATTCAGTGTGAAAAGTCCTTTGTTTGCGAACTTCCTTGAAGTTGTTTAGTATCATGAGTACAATCACCCTTTAAAGAAATGAAGCCGTCTACACGAACACCCTGTAATATGACAATGCAATGGCAATACAGAGCAGATTCTTTTTTTTTCGCGATATCAATGTTGGTCCCATAATAGTATAAATAAGTCGTTTAGTTTGATAGTCAGAAGCACCCCCTAACTAAAGTATGTACCTAACGCATTTAATTTTACACTGTAAACATATAAAAGCTAGTTGCCTTATTGGAAGCCATTATCCTTGTAAGTTCCCATTACGTCTCTATTATTACATGGTACGTTGTGCGAGCATAATGTATCATTGAAATAAAGTCCTTCAAAACAAGCTTATTTCACCATTTTCCAAGATTACATCCTGTAGTGATGAACACACAAGTACAATACATTTACGCACTTTGCAGAAAGTTATTAAAATTCATCTACACTAATCTATCTATATCTATTATCTATCTATCTATCTATCTATCTATCTATCTATCTATCTATATCTATATCTATATCTATCTATAATATTATAAAGAGGAAAGATTTGTACCTATTTTTGTATGTTTGTATGTTTGTAATGAATAGGCTCAAAAAGTACTGGGCCGATTTAAAAAATTCTTTCACCATTAGAAAGCTGCATTCACCCTGAGTAACATAGGCTATATTTATTGCTAGAAAAGATTAGACGTCCACCCGTGCGAAGCCGGGACGGGCCGCTAGTCTAAACTATTATAAAACTGTAACAGAAATTTGTCTGTACATTGAAGATATTTACAAAAAAAAATTTCGACATGGTTTTTAGATGTCCCTGATTCCAAATCATCAATTTTTGGATTTTTTGTTTGTTTGTTCGTTTGTTTGTTTGTTTGTTTGTTTGGGTGTTTGTTTGTTCGAGTATCACGCAAAAACTACTGAACCGATTTTGATGAAACTTTTTTTGTTTGATAGCTTATCATCTGACTTAAAATCTGGTATATAATTTATGCGGACGAAGTCGCAGGTAAAAGCTCGTTAGTTAATAAAATTAAAGATTGAATAAATTACAACGCCTTTGAAGATGGTGTTTGCGTTTGAGTACTAGGAAACTATAAAAGAGCAAGACGTAACCTTGTGAAACTCTTTAAAAGATCAAAGTGAAACGAGTTGAAGACTTGAAGAAGAAGCCTTTTGTAATTGAAAAGCTCTTACGAAACCTTCGTTATTAGTTTTCTTGTTAGTTTTTAGACGTTTTTAACTAGAGTTTAAAATTGACCAATCTTAATAAATAAGTAATACTTAACTTAAATAACTGTCCCGATAGATTCAAATAATTTAAACTAGCGACACGCCCCGGCTTCTGCCGGGTGGGATCGATTAATTCCTTCACATAAACAAGCTTCCGGAAGAAATTATCTAGGCAAATGATAGGAAAAACAGATTAAAAGAAATAAGTGCACACATAATACAGACTTGGTTTTGGTATTTTTATTTATAGATGCAGATTAGAAAAAGAGAAGAGATGTCTACCAACGACAACTTTTTAATGGATGTCCTTAACCATAACCAATATAAAATATTACGTTGGTAAAGCTAAAACTTAAAAAAAAAGAATCATTTTAATTCTATCCATCAGATAAAGGAGGGTAAGGACGAGAGAGTACGTACATACAAGCATAGCGAGCATAATAATACGCACTGTTTTTGTAAATATGTAGTCGGTAACTAAGTGATCTATTCCCCTCCGCCAGTTACAAGATTAAATGATCATGTATATGTGCATAAAATTGTAAACTTTATTGCTAAATGAGACAGAATATAATTGCGGAACAACTAGTCTTGTTTGGGGTTACTATTTGTCATGATTTTTGACATTCAAAATTAGACTGTAAAGTAACGAAATAAAACCCAAAGTTGCGTATTTCATGCTACCTCGTCCCCCGCAAAAAGTGACAGAAATAGTAATTTTCTCAAACATGCTTGGAAATGTGAGCATTATTTTGACAACCTTCTTCGAGATAAATCGAAATTGCTGTACTGGCCAAATAAATACATGCGCGCAGCGGGGGGCGAGGTAACATGTTATCCGCAACTTTGGATTTTATTCCCTATGACTTTAGATTCTAATTTTGAATGTTCAAAATCATGAAAAGTAGTCTCGTGTAAACCCCAAACGTTCTAAGTTCAAAATTATTGTTTCGCTATTATAGGCTGTCTCGTTTAGTGATAAGGTATAAAATTGGGTGTAAATGCGCAAGATTAATTGATCTAATACCGTGGCACAGGGGAAATGCTACCGCAAGGCCAGTCCGGATATAATTAGTCTAAGGTTTACTATGTAATTTACTTGGCCGCTAAACACGACAGATATGGATTTTCATACAACATTGCCGGCCGCTGCGCGCATGTATTTATTTGGCCAGTACAGCAATTTCGATTTATCTCGAAGAAGGTTGTCAAAATAATGCTCACATTTCCAAGCATGTTTAATATCTCGTCCATAGTTAAATGGTCTAAGGTCGGTAAATAAGTACGTAAAATTAGGTATTATCATAATTTGAAACAAATATAAGTAGCGAGCTTTTGCCCGCGATTTCGTCCGCGTGGATTATTATACGGGTTGATTTTCGAAAAAATCCTTTCTTGGTGCATCCTCTGTAGAATGTATATTTCAAATATGTTTCTATCTTCAGCGGATTAGGCTATGCGTTGTCTGACGGTCAGTCAGTCACGATTTTTATAAGTATGGATTCAAACAACAACGTTAGTGCTATATTATCATATAACAATACACTAGAAATGTATGTGGAACATAAATTGTGCTGTCGCCGAAAATAGAACATAAGGCTGTCAACAATAGTCGAAGTTAGCACCTATAGGCCAGTCATTTTACGGAGTTTTGTTAGGCGGGGTAGGGAGTTATTATTAATTGGACTTTTAAACTGTAACCGGCAACATTTAGTGACAAAAATATTATCCTAAACCATATTTTAAAAAAATTTGCTACGCAACATATAAATCAAAATTGTGTGTAAAGGAAGGCTTTTAAATTAATAATATTAATACCAATGCACTCATTTGAATTAGATTTAACAATGTAAATTATTTTTGAGCAATAAAATAGGCAAAACCTTCTGAGTAGACAAAAATATTAACACCATGTTTGAAACATTAAATATGTGCAAAAAAAAAAACCATCAGGTTGTTTTTTTATCGAGATAATAGCTAAATTTTAAATTTGGAACTGTTGCTGACGTTTGTTTTTAATTTTGGTACATTTCTAAGCTCAAATTGGCTCTTAAATACTATACTGAAAAAAAATATCGACAAGTAATTAGTCCCGGCTCAAACCGTAAAATGACTGGGCTACTAAGAAGAATCACGAATCAGCCTGTTATTGGATAGGAAAGAGCGTGGGCGCCTAGCCGTCTGCGTCCACAAACAGGCTAGTGCAAATATTTGTCAGCTCAGCTCCGATTCGTGAGGGAAATGGTGTGTGTAGTGTAGGTAGTGTGAACAAGAACATACATAGCTAGGTAGATGACAAACTGGCTTGTGTGGTCTTGTATTATCGAAGAACCTTGCCCTTGAAATGTATTAGGGTCCTTCTTAAATATGCTGACACTTTTTTCAGGGGATGACCAGAACGTCAAACTGAACAACTTTCGCTATGGCATAATGGCACCAAAATCTAAATAGCGAAAAAAAAATCTGCTGTTCCATACAAAACTACAAAGCTACTTGAGCCAAAATGGGACAGCTGTTTTTTTTCGCGGTTTCGATGTTCGTAACATTACCATAGAGAAAGTTGTTCAGTTTGATGGTCATCCCCTTAAAAAACTGTCAGCATATTAAGGACCCTGTATAAATTACCCGTTTTAGAACATGGAATCTTTTACCCAAGGGTAATTACCTCATGGGGTTAAGGCTTAAGGGTAGACACAAACATAACAGAGGGGTTGTGGTTGCACGCATCAAACTATCTAGGTAACTCTAACTATACCTATTTATTACCAGACTACTAGAAAATAGCAGACTTAATACAACATTCTGTTATTATTAATAGGTATTAATCGAATTCTGGTAGACGAAGTAGATTGGTAACTAAAATCTACTTATAACCAATCATTTTTCTTTTCGGACAATCAGGTGATTCAGCCTGCAATGTCCTAACCAACTGGGGAAAAACGCACAAAGTGACATATCACTAAGTGTCCCCCGTGGGAATCAAACCCACGACCTCCGTGTCGAGAGCCAATGCTCTAAACCATTAGACCACGGAGGCAGTAGTAGAATACTTAATATTGAAATCAAAGAAAGACAAATTTTTTTTTGTGGTTGATGGGATTATGCAGAATAGGAGAGGGAAGTCCTGCCACCACCCAAACCTGGGTTGAGGTGTCGGAACAAGCGTCGGTAACACCTGGATGCGATTGGAGCAGGAGAGCAGGACAGAGGATAGTAAAATGTAAACCAGCAGCTAGGTGTTATCATTCTGAATCTGTACGTACCAACAGTTATATAGCCATAGGTATAAGAAAATCATTCCTAGCATTTCATTCGGAACCCTTTGAAAGTAAGTACTTAATTAAATTGCGAAAGCCATTTTCAGAAAGGAAATTCGTGACAACGTTTATTCAAAGGAAATATCTTTGAATTAATTCAAATCGCCGACACGAACGTGCCTCCACGGAAACGTAAGTGTAGAGTTGTGAAAAAAGAAGATATTTAAATTCAAATTGACTAGAAATATAAAAAAATACAATTTTATTAATTACTAGAGTCATCTCGCGAGCTCGCGACTTCGTCCGTACAAATTATTTGATCAGATTTTAAGTCAGATCATCAGTTATCAAACAAAAAAAGTTTTATCAAAATCGGTTCAGTATTTTTTGCGTGATGCTCGATCAAACAAACAAACAAACACACAGTCAAACAAACTTACAGACAAAAAATAACAAAATTTGTAATTTGGAATCGGGGACACCTAAAAACCGTATCGTAACTTTTTTTTGTTAATATCTTCAATGTACAGGCACACTTCTGGTACATAATAGTTAAGATGTCGATTTTACTGGTACGCATGATATTTTGAAGTGCATTAAACTCGTAGGCTAAACTAAACTCAGATGTATGTTTTGCTATTTTTGTTTACATATTCTTCAAATTAATCCTAATTCAATGTTACCAGGAATTTATAGTAAGAAGAATAATTTATTACTATTTACCTACTTTGTTGTTATCTATTCGTCGAGAAAGTGGGAACATGGGAAGACGTTTCCTTTTTTCAAACTACCAAATCATCGAAGCGAATAAAATACACACTACATTTATAAATTTCTGGGTAGGCATATTCTACCTACAACATCGGAATATCTACCACCGAAAATCATGGCCCAATATCAAATGCAAGACCAACACAATTATTTTTCAATATTTTTAACCCAACTGCAGTGTCTCCTCTCGTAGGTACTTAGTACCAACATAATATCTCAATGTATTTATTATAGTAACGGTACAGGTACATTACGGTCTTTAATACTATCCAATCTATTAAATTAATTGATTAATTAGTTGAGTGGCGTCAGTCATCAGCTCATCAGGTAAGCGATATTATCGTGTTTACTTCGTCTAGTTGAATTGGGAAATTAAAATACTAATGTCACTTTGAATTTGCAGTAAACTAAGTTAATTGGCGAAGGATTATATTATGTGATGTGTGTGATACCAATTATTTTAGTAACGTTAGCAGAAAAACTATCAGATAAGAAGAAATAAGTATGGAACGCCGCCAAAAAAAAATGCGAGCAGTATGCGACTATGCGTAACAATAAACAAGAATGGTGGAGGGGCCTACTATTTCCTAATAAAGAGCCTTTATGTTTATGTTAATAGTACATTACTGCAGCGGCCAGCAACAGAGGCATTGATGGACGAACGTGTAAATGTGGGCCGAGGCGAAGCCGAGGCACACATACGTAAGTCCATCAATGCCTAGTTGTGGCCAAGGCTTGTATAGTACTTTTCTCAAACAATGCGCGGAAATTAAAACAGTAAATTTTCTCAAATAATTCGAGGAAATTAAAACTCTTTTCAAAATCAATGATGAACAACGAACAACAATTTGTTTTTTTTTTTTCAATAAACAGCTTTCTATTCGCAAGCCAGTTCGAAATTTAAATAAAACCTTTGATGAGTTACCTCCTTGGTCGCCATGTTTAGGAGAAAAAGATCGTTCCATTTTTAAATTACACGACAGATATGAGTTTACTATGTAATTTATTTGGCCGCAAAACACGACAGATATGGATTTTCATACAAACATTGCCGGCCGCTGCGCGCATGTAGTTGGCCAGTACAGCAATTTCGATTTATCTCGAAGAAGGTTGTCAAAATAATGCTCACATTTCCAAGCATGTTTGAGAAAATGTTATTAGAAGTACCATAAATGAATCATAACAATACATGTAGATCAGAGGTCCCCAAACATTTTTGTCTCGAGGCGTGTAGACCTCTTGAAAAATTTTAAATATGCGATTTATTAACTACTAGCTTTTCCCGGCGATTTCGTCTGCATTGACTTTAAAAAATGTGCTGTTTTAATCCAGAACATTTACTATCCGTTCGTTGTAAGACAGGCAACGCGACTCCACTCCATCAAATTTCATGATTTCTCTATTTGCGCGCGACTCGGTTGTTTTTCATACTACGAGTCGCGGTAAGCGTGGCTTTCGTTCTCTGAAAAGCGCGGGATGAGGTCCTTTCCTTTTGTACGCAGCCAACACGCGTCATGGGCGAGTAGAGAGATCATACTAGACGGGCATGTGTCCCTATATTTCATGGTCTTTCTTACAAATGCTACAACTTTGTCCTGATAGTTTTAAAAGGTAAAACCAATAAACTTTATAATAAGCAATAATAAGCAAATAAGCAAAAAGTTACGTAACATCGTTATGAGAACTTGTGAATTATGAATACCTATCATGATAGATGACTTCAAGCAACACCAATAACACTGATTGACCTTTACCAAGACACTTGAGTCGAGATGATTTTTGACACAATTATATGTTGTACTTAGCTTAGCTGTCGTGATTACGTAACTTTTAACAACATGCGCTGTTCGTCGTAGGTCATGTCATGTTCTGCTAAACATCAATAATTGAACCGTTTTTGAAGGACAGTAAAAATAAAAATCAGATTTTACAAAAAAATCGTTCAATTTAAGGCAGGGTACGAGGTGATAATTTTCTTGATAATTATAAAATTAACCGGAAAACGAAAAACCTTGTACTAGCAATGTCGCGCCATAACAGCAGACTTTTTTTGGTTTGACAGGTTTCCTCCCATAGTCAACGTTGTTCAGTGTAATGGGTAGAGTACTTTGACAGCACTAAAGTCAGCTGTTGGTTTTCTGTCTCTTTTCTTAATCTTATTTTAGAAAGTGACAGGAATAAATTTAGTTAAGTCGTGGCACAGTCCGAATCGAGGCCACTGCTTGCTTAGTGTTTGGACTTTTAGCTATTTCAGATTCCATTACTTTATCAAAGACATTATTTAAATCTTACAGAGATGAAGGAATTTTTACTCTAATAATCTTACCATTATGAAGAAAAAATCCTTTGAGAGCCGCCTCTCAGCTCGTCCTGCAAACGACAAAGGTATTTTAGTAACATTTTACTAAATATGGAATCTCTTTGTGTAGGCGTGTTGGCAATACCAGAAGGGTTGAGGAATGACATCGTGATCCTACCCTAATATACAGGGTGAAATTGATATCATTAGCATCCTTTTAAACTAAGAGTCGACCCATCAAACTGAACAACTTTCACTATGGGAGTAAACCAATCGGAGCAAAAAAAAATATCAGATGTTGCATACATTTGTGTCGCGTACGCATTGCAGTTTAGTATGGAATAGCTGATTTCTTTGTTGCTCCGATCGGTTTGCTCCTATAGTGAAAGTTGTTCAGTTTGATGGGTAGACTCTTAGTTTAAAAGGATGCCAATGATATCAATTTCACCCTGTATATATTTTTTTATTTATAGATACCTAATTAATGGACTCTTGCTTGTGCGTTAGCACTGCATTTCCGCCAGTGTCAAGTAGTTTATGGGAGAATCTATCCCAATCTCAGGGATTGTTTTTGGTCAAGAACAAGAAAAGATTGAGGATTGCGGAGCCTCGTGGCAGGCAAAAACGCGACGCGCGAAAACCACGCGACACGACTGCTCGGGTCAGAACCTGCAACGTGAATCCTACCCTAATATTATAAATGTGAAAGTGATTTTGGTTTGCACTTTCACGCCTACAAGGAGAGCTTAATTATTATAGATACTTTTTATACAGAAAACTCAGAATATATAATCTACAGTAAAACTACTGTAGTTAACTACAGTTTTTGTATTGTATTTTGAACAGCGCTCCTAATGGTTACGTTGAGAACCAATTCTATCATTCGAAATTGACGGGGCAGCTACAGTACTTAGTAACCGTACAGTGAAAACTCATGGTATAGTCGGATTTTTGAATTTTTTGTTTGTTTGTTCCAGCATCACGCAAAAACTGCTGAACCGATTTTGATGAAATGTCGTGGTTAAAAGCTTATGATATGTAACAAGCGTCACAAGCGTGCACAAAACAAAGTGAAGACTATAAAAAGTCCCGATCGGGATAGCCGACCAGTGTGATAGCTGTGATGTGACATCGTCAATTAGGTACTATTGAAGGTAATATCTTGTGTAGGTATAATATCGTGATTATTTTCATGATATGATAACACCTGATAATTAAAAACGCATTATTTTAGCTCGTAAAACTGCTTACGTCAAAACGGTCACCACTCCAACATCAGAAGTGCCTATGTTAGATGAAACGCTTGCAAATGTGACGTAACGGGAATGCGAGAGTTAAGTAATAGTTCGCGTTGCGACGCAAAACGGCACTCACAATTCATTTCCAGCAATACGTTAATGTCGCTTCAACTTCAAACCCATTAACCCTAATTCAAAATCTCATTAAGTATATGGTAATCCTGACTGCCAGGCATATTTGGGTGCGAGTGAAATGGGACTAGATAGAGCATTTAGAGTATTACAATCTTCTGGGGGTTAAATGGGGGATTGACTATCAATCGTCTACCTATAGTGCGACCGATTCCGGTTTCACATATCTCTTAGTGAATATAACCTTATCAAAATCGCAACAGCAGTTTCTGAGATTAGCCTTTACTGACAGACAAGATGAAAAAACGCAGCAGGGGATATAGAATAGAATAGAATTATTTATTGCACTCATGTTGTAACATTTGGTTTTATGCTAGGTTAGTAAGTATCAAACATGAACCCTGTAAGGGCACAGCAACATTTAGGTATACCTAAGTGTTAAATCAATATGCAAAATTTAAAAATGTAAGGGCAATCATAAATAAACATCATAAACTAAACAAACATAAATAAAAATTAAGTAGGTATAACATTCACATTGCAGATTCAAGCTTAGGTAAATTAAATACTATTTTTAACTTAAAATTATATGTGATTTCATCAAATATACAAACAACAAATTCAATACAGAAACACAGGTACATTCACATTATTTAATTACAAAATCAAACCAGGCAAATTATATTAGATTTTTAAGACTAGGCAAATTAAATAAACAAACACAAATTAAAACGAAAATAAAATGAAATACATTCGCATTATTGAAATTTCAAAATCAAAATAGGCCAAATAAAATTAGATTAGGTAAGTATTAACAAAATTTTTCAATAATATATATTTTTTTAATAAAATAGAAATAATAAATAAAATCACATAAATTCAAAAAACATCTGGTGAGCTATCGTCAAAAAACTCTTGCAGCGTGTAATAGCATTTGTTTATAAGGTGTTCTTTTAATTTCTTTTTAAACTTTAGATGATCGTAATTCGGTATAATGCTGGGAATATGATTATATATCTTTACTGCCATGGCATAAGGTCCATTGTGGATCATTTGCATGTTCGAGAATGGCAGAGCGAGTTTATTCTGGGGGCGTTAATTTTTTGGACGGGAATGTAGTGGGAACATATGGAAATGATTTTTACAAACATACAAATTTATAAAATGTAAAGTCATGTGAGTGTGCCGTGCCTTCTTTCATCCACACACTCACATATCCACAAATACACACACAAATTTAAAAATGTAAGGGCAATCATCATAAATAAACATCATAAACTAAACAAACATAAATAAAAATTAAGTAGGTATAACATTCACATTATTCACATTGCAGATTCAAGCTTAGGTAAATTAAATACTATTTTTAACTTAAAATTATATGTGATTTCATCAAATATACAAACAACAAATTCAATACAGAAACACAGGTACATTCACATTATTTAATTACAAAATCAAACCAGGCAAATTATATTAGATTTTTAAGACTATAGGCAAATTAAATAAACAAACACAAATTAAAACGAAAATAAAATGAAATACATTCGCATTATTGAAATTTCAAAATCAAAATAGGCCGAATAAAATTAGATTAGGTAAGTATTAACAAAATTTTTCAATCATATTTTTTTTTTTTAATAAAATAGAAATAATAAATAAAATCACAGAAATTCAAAAAACATCTCGTGAGCTATCGTCAAAAAACTCTTGCAGCGTGTAATAGCATTTGTTTATAAGGTGTTCTTTTAATTTACTTTTAAACTTTAGATGATCGTAATTCGGTATAATGCTGGGAATATGATTATATATCTTTACTGCCATGGCATAAGGTCCATTGTGGATCATTTGCATGTTCGAGAATGGCAGAGCGAGTTTATTCTGGGGGCGTTAATTTTTTGGACGGGAATGTGGTGGGAACATATGGAAATGATTTTTTACAAACATACAAATTTCGAAAATTTAAAGTGATGCGAGTGTCAGTATCTTGAATTCTATAAAATATGTTCTGCAGCTTGTCATGCTGTCTATGTTTGCCAATATCCTAATGCATCTTTTTTGAATGAGAAACAGCGCCGGCGCGTCTGTACTATTTCCCCATAGCACTAACCCATATTGGAGCCATGCTTGGGCATAGGCAAAGTAAGCTGCAGTAGATGTTTTTAGATCAGTCGACTTTTTCAATTCCTTAAGTGCGTAAGTGAATCTATTTAACTTTGTACCTATAACTTTAATATGACATTTCCAGTGTATGTTAATGTGGACGCCTAATAGAGAGTATGTGTCGATGCATTCTAAGCGTGTGTTTTGAAAGGAGAAATTTATGGTTAACGGTTGTTTTTGATAGGGCCTGAATTGCATAATTTTTGTCTTCGTGAAATTTAGTTGTAAGTTATGTTCTTGTAACCACTCCTCTATACTTGTCAAGGTATTGTTTAATAGTGAATCTACGCTCTGGTTACTTCGGCAAGGAATAACTACGGAAACATCGTCTGCAAACAGGATACTTGGGTTATCTATAACTTTAGGTAGATCATTTATGTATATTAGGAACAATAGACATCCTAGTACACTTCCTTGTGGTATTGATTGAGTTACGTCTGCTTTATCTGATCTTATATTTTGTATTGTTCTAGATGAAAAATCATAATGATCTATTTGTACATACTGTACGCGATTTCTAAGATATGAAACAAACCATTCATAGGCGATACCTCTCATTCCTATACCGTTCAATTTACGTAGAAGAATATCAAACAAAACCCTATCGTATGCTTTGCTCATATTCAATATGATGATATGAACTTATAATATAGGTAGGTTCGTAATGATTTAGCCGTCAGTTACAAAAAGGATATTTTCACAAACATGCTTGGAAATGTGAGCATTATTTTGACAACCTTATTCGAGATAAATCGAAATTGCTGTACTGGCCAAATACATGCGCGCAGCGGCCGGCAATGTTGTATGAAAATCCATATCTGTCGTGTTTAGCGGCCAAATAAATTACATAGTAAACTCATATCTGTCGTGTAATTTAAAAATGGAACGATCTTTTATTCCGAAACATGGCGACCAAGGAGGTAACTCATCAAAGGTTTTATTTAAATTTCGAACTGGATTGCAAAATTTTGAATGTTTTTTTTTTGAAAGCTGTTTATTGAAAAGAAACAAATTGTTGTTCGTTGTTCGTCATTGATTTTGAAAAGAGTTTTAATTTCCGCGAATTATTTGAAAAAATTTACTGTTTTAATTTCCGCGCATTGTTTGAGAAAAGTACTATACAAGCCTTGGCCACAACTAGGCATTGATGGACTTACGTATGTGTGCCTCGGCTTCGCCTCGGCCCACATTTACACGTTCGTCCATCAATGCCTCTGTTGCTGGCCGCTGCAGTAATGTACTATTAAAAAACCGGACAAGAAAGAGCATATCGGACTCGACCATGATAAGGTTCCGTTCCTTAGTCATTGCGCCAAAAGTGTAGCTCAGATTTTCCAGTTAAAACTTTTTTCTGGTCGCAGGTTTTTTTTCAACACTGGTTGCGCTAAAACATCCGATAAATATCTTCAGATTCGGCTTTCGGTTCTTCGCCTCGGCCCACATTTACACGTTCGTCCGTCAATGCCTCTGTTGCTGGCCGCTGCAGTAATGTACTATTAAAAAACCGGACAAGAAAGAGCATATCGGACTCGACCATGATAAGGTTCCGTTCCTTAGTCATTGCGTCAAAAGTGTAGCTCAGATTTTCCAGTTAAAACTTTTTTCTGGTCGCAGGTTTTTTTTTTCAACACTGGTTGCGCTAAAACATCCGATAAATATCTTCAGATTTGTTTACTTCAGTATTTTAAAAGTTATGAGAGTTTTTAACTGTGAGCGCAAAAATCACGAGATAGAAGCAATATAATAAAACGACTTTCCTATGGGTGTTTTGTTGCATTTTACAAGAGCTATCCAACAATCCAACGACGCCTCACTCCATTTACCATAAAAACCTATTTTTTTTTTCAAATCATCTTCAATGTAATGGGACCCATACATTGAAGAGGTTAAAAGTAAAAGTAAAGGAGGGAGAGAGTACAGATAATTTTAGTTATTAATCCGTAACTTAGAGCTATACAATTAATTTTATTTCACTGTCGACCTAGCAGTTGAAATACTTTCAAATTGACCGGGCCAGATCCCATAAAAATAAATCTGTTAGACCAAATCCATTACTATGCATTGAGATTTACGGCCTGCCGATGACCGATACGGTGCTATATATTTAACTTTATTTAACCCACTAGTAGACAGTTCAGTGACCTGAGAGATGGAAAAATATTTAGTACATAAACTCACGATCACGACTATTATAACCCTTTAGGTACAGTCAGGAAATTTGCTACAATTGCCTTCTTTTTAAATGTGCAGTAGTAGCAAGTTTCACCTTATATTGATATCTGTAAGTAGCAGGGACTGAAAGCGGTTACGGTACACGTACCAGTACCGTAAAAACGTTACGGTACCTTAATGCTATAAAGGTAAGGCATAACGGTACCGTTATCTTACTCTTTTCCACTACCGTAAAAACGTAACGGTACCGTAATGCTATAAAGGTACCGTACCGTTATCTTATAAAGGAATACGTACGTATTGAAAAACGCGGCTGGCCGTTGTTGCTGCCACGTAGCGAATGAAATGAATAGAAGCACTGAAGCATGGTAGAAGCGCGGCGCGGCAATTTGTCAAAGAAAACCTTTATTCATAAAGGTTAGGTACCGGTATTTTAAGGTACCTTTATTTTCCGGTACAGTAATTTATATCAGTATTGAAATTTTTCGGTATCCAGAATTTATCGGTATGACGTCATACCGTTAACCGTTTGTACCTTAATTTTTCGGTAATTCAGTCCCTGGTAAGTAGGTACTGTACGGCTGATAAATTTATAATACAAGGCCAAGGCCTAGCTTACACTACCGCTTTCTCGGACATGTTTAGTAGATACATAGCTAAAGAACTTAAGGGTCCTTTTACAGTTAAGTGGGGCCCTCAATACCTCTCAATATTGAAACCCCAAAATGAAAAACTGCTACTCCAACTTAATAGTCTTATTACAAAAGCCTAAAAGCTATTTTGATAGTAGGTATACTTTTTAGGTTCTTAATATTCCACGTTTAAGAATATTTAAGAATATTATAGTAAAAAGTGGCCGCTCTTTTCGTTCAAATTAGATCTATTAAAAGTAGCTTTTGTAGTAAATTGGAGTAGTTAGCACATTTTTATCTTGAGTGAGAAATCTTAAATACCTACCTATATTGTGATGAGAGCAGCGCCACTGAACGGTAAAAGGAGCCTTAGATAAGAGCTTTTATTTTACAAATTTACACAGAGAAAGTAGTTTAAGTTTTAAATAAGGTATTTGGTTACATCGTAATCATTAAAATATGGAGAGAACTAAGTAATTTTCTGTGAAAAAATGAAACTGGAAATTCTATACTATACTGCATGCTGATTGCGATTGGTTATAAATTCGTTCACAATAATACCATAATAATAATTACCAACGTAAATAATACTTCAATAGGTAGGTAAGGTACCCCAACTTCTTTTTTGAAAATATTTTCTAATAAGTAGGTACAGACTGGTTTAAAGTTAATAATTAAAAGATTAAAAGTGAAAGTGCTAGTGTAAGAAAAAAAATGTTACCGCAGAAGTCTGACAGAAGATAGTGTTTTCTTTAAAAAGTATGGCACTAATCTTTTATATTTGTTTTGAATAGGGTCCACTGAATAGGACTCCCAATGCACGGTTCTCCAATATTGGGAGTCAGGGACCCAACCATTTAATGTAATGTATTACTGTTGTTTTCCCAAAATAAAGAAATTTATGATTATTATTTATTAATAGATTATTCAGGAATGCGTACTTGCGTACAAGTATTTTCATGAAAAAATATACAAAATTTGTAGTCACTTCATCTAAAAGTTCGGCGCAGGATGGCAATTTTCACGATGTTACAAAAAATCTCAAAATTTCGAAAACTATCAAAATGTTTTTTTTTGTATTTTTTCCTGAACAGTTATAAACTTGCCTTTCTTCTGTTTTCGGCTTGACGTTGAGTTTTGGAACACCCTGTAGGTATATAGTTTTAAAGCGGTTTAAGTAGGCTGTCTTTGAACTTTAAGGCCACTCCTCTCCTACCTAGTGCAAGGCTCTCTTTCTTACAAGCAAACTTTTGCAATTAGCCATCCCGCTTCAATTGCGTGGCTTCGGTCAGAATTTTCGCGTTTTTTTTAAAAACCTGTACGATTTTATTTGAATTTTCACAAATTAAGAAAACCACATCATTCCGTATTGTATTGTGAAGAGTATTGTAAATTTTCATATTCTTCTGATCAACAATGTAAGAGTAAAACTGTTACAACTGGAAAAATAGGGGTGACAAAATAGATGTCGAGAAAAACCACATCACTTCTCATATCCTGTAGATTGTTCAGTTTTGTTTTCTGCTATAAAAAAGTGCCATAGTTAATGTATAAAATGGTTACAAAGTTACTCAAAATCGGGCGGACGCCCCTTAAACTACCTAGTAAAAAAAAACAATATAATAGCTTCTGCACCAATATTGTACACTTTATTATATATTAAAATAATACAAATAAAACCTATTTGTAATCTTTAGTATCCAACTTCCTTGTTAATTATTAAAGTACCTACTGTAACGTAAAATAATTACGTTTAAGTGCGTAGTAACACTTTATTTTTAGCGTAGCATAGGTACGCTACGAAAAATAAATATACGGGAAATAATGATCATTATTTCCCGTATAGTATCAAGTAAATTAAAAACCAGAGGGCGCTGTGCTGTTTCGACGCCATGTCATAATAAAAGCGGTCAAGTGCGAGTCGGGCTACTCGCGCACCGAGGGTTCCGTACCACACCATGACACCACTAGACCACTACTACACATTATTAACTTAGAAAAAAAAACTATTTTTGTCCGGGACCTTTAGCGCGAGACCGACTCACACTTGGCCGGTTTTTAGTATTTGTTGTTATTCTGTAGAGTATGTTCTATAATCACACTAAGTTTGACGCTTGTATGTATTACCGTTTTTACAATAGAGCGTGAAGAAAAACGTTGATAAAAACTACTTTCTTGTTGAGAACCCCCCTTAATTTTTAACTTTTTGACATTTTTATTATTTGTTAACAAATCCACCGTAATAACGCATAATCTGAGAAAATTTCAACTATTACGGGCTGTACCTTTTGAACCGTAATAGCTAGCGGTTCAAAAGTTACAGCCCTAAATAGGTAGGACAGACGGACGGACGGACAGACGGACAGACGGACAGACGGACGGACGGACGGACGGACAACGTAGGCTTAGTAATAGGGTCCCGTTTTCACCCTTTGGGTACGGACGAAACCCTAAAAAACTAATAAATGCCATTTTAAAAACACGATATTTCGTAAGATTTTTAAATAGGCGTTCGTTACACCCATTACACATAACTCTAATTAAACTATTGACCATAAAGAAAATGTAACAAAACAAAGTTATGAAATGATCTACCTATAGTAAAATGCAAAGACGGAACGCACGCGCACGCGCAGCCCGGCGCCGGCGAAAGTAGCGGCGGCGGCGCGACGCGGCCGGTTCGACAGTGAAAGTGTTCCGGTAACTTTTACACCGAGAGGTTTAAGCTGATATCCTGTTTTGTGTGACAGGCAGGAGATAGGTAAACGTTCGTTGCGTAAAGTTGCTTAGATCTTAGGCAGAGATTCTGAGACATAAAAACGTATCTGAATCTCGTATCCAAAGGGTGCCAATGGGACCCTATTACTGAACCTACCTACGCTGTCCGTCCGTCATAACTATTAAAGGGCCGAATCTTTTGAACCGTAATAGGGAGAGTTGAAAAGCCAATGACAAAAAAAATTTTTACAAATAAAAAAGAAAACCGACTTCAGAAGTAAAAAAGTACTAAATAATATTTCAGGCTATGAATTTTACGTTCGAATCTATAAGAAAATTATTTTGTTTTGTCGATGTCGCTGTCAAGCCGGTAGGTACGATTCGCGACTGGGCTTGCTGTAATTTTTTGGCTTGGCTGGACACCGACTCCAACAAAACAAATTAATTTTCTTATAGATTCGAACGTAAAATTCATAGGCTGAAATATTATTTTGTACTTTTTTACTTCTGAAGTCGGTTTTTTTTTTTGTAAAAATTTTTTATTTCATAATTTTATTGATTAAATATGTTATTTCGACTCAGATATCAGTTATACATGCAAAGGGTACATTGAAAAGAAGCAAATGGTTCAATCGCAGACGATTTGCTGTCAACTTTTGAGGAGTTATATCATGAGCTCTGAAGTGCGTCATCAGATCATCACAATATTAAAATGGGACCACCTCAGGAGTATACCCTTTCAAACAAAAAAAGAATTTTTAAAATTGGTTCACAATTGACGAAAATATCGGTGAACATACATTTAAAAAAAATACATACAGCCGAACATAGAACCTCCTCCTTTTTTTGAAGTCTGTTAAAAATGGCGCGGAATGGGCGGTCCACCCCGGGTCCCGACCCTGAGGGGCATCCAAATTTCGAGAAGAGAAGTCTTTTTTAATCAAATCCAAAATTTGTTCAGTAAGCAAGAAACAGTTTGGAGTTAGAGGCCGGGGCCTCCGATCTTGTGACTGCAGTTTCGAGTTGGAGGCCTCACACCTAGTCAAAGAAAGTCAGAAATAGAGTCAAAACATTGCGAATTTCTTGTGTTGTTCCTGCATTCTGAAACTAAGCTTGCTCGCTCCAGTTTTTGTTCCACAAACAAATTGACTTGATTTTTATGAATCTTTCTATCGCTGATTTGACTTTCAAAAATTCGATTCCAAAAAAAAATTTGACTTTTCTCTTTGATTTGATAGGACTTCAGGAGTGTGATTATTGAAAGTCAAATCAGCAGCAGAAAGATGCATTATCTCCATAATAATTTTGACATAAATTTACAACTGCTGAGTTCAACGAATGAGTTTCAAAAATCACACTCCGTGTTTTAGATTTTATTGCAATGATCTAACCTGGACCTGAAGCTCCCTGGAAAATAATGATGACATCCATGGATCAAGTTTTTGCCACAGCTCGAAGAAATCTTATATATAATTATATTAATTATATATAATTATATATATTTCTGACGGCCCGGTAGCACAGACGGTAGTGAACCTGCCTGCTGTGCCGAGGGTCGCGGGTTCGAATCCCGTAAGGGACAAATATTTGTATGATGAATATGAATATTTGTACCCGAGTCATGGATGTTTGTATTTATATATGTATTCTATATCGTTGTCTAGTCATCATAATACAAGTCCAGGCTAGATTCTGGTACTTTAAATGTGACTAGATAATTTGTGTGACATTGTCCAAGATATTTATTTATTATAATATCAATTTCTAGTTTAGTTTGGTCGCCCCGGGCCTCCGACGAGCTTAGACCGCCACTGTTGGTCACTGTGGGTCAGCTAGTTATATTAAAATTTCATCATTATCATCTTAGCTGATGAATGGGTTAATAAAACACGAAATTATGTCCAAAATAGTCTTCAAAATTCTTGAATGTTCTAAAAGAAGATTGGCAGATTTGGACCCAGCCATTTTTTAAGAAAACCAAACGCCATTCAGGACGGCGGTCATAATTATTATAAACAGAAAAAAATTAAGGCATATTTTAAAAAACTTCCACATCTCCTGAAGTCCGGATTCAAAAGTACAAATTACTAGTAAAATAAACAAATCGTCCAAAAAGCAGTAGCAAAACGCAACCACGACAGCTATTTTCATCTAATATTATCACTGAGGTATTAATGGTCGTTACGGAACGTATTTGGATTGGTTGAACTGATAGTGTGTGTGATTTCGTTTTCTTCCATTATCATAATATGGTATGGTTATCGTGAATTTTCATTAAAATTAAAACAATGAATGCTTAGAAGATTGAGTGGACTACACACACTAGATCATAAGGAGAAATACCTTTCCCCCCAACTTCTACAGATTACAACCAATTTACAGTTTTGTTAGTTTTGTTTCACTCTACACGTATTACTAAGTTTCATTCATGTATGGGACCTCTATGTCTGGGTCTCAAATTATATGGCCTTCCGCTAAACTTCTTTTAATTTCATAGCCATGCATACAATTTTTTAAACATTAATTTTCTGGTAAAATCTTTAAATTGTCTGGTACTGTAGATTTTCATGCTCATATGAAAACAGTTTCTTTTCTTGAGAGCAGAACCAGGCTTCATGAGCACGCCTGTCTGGACCTCGTGTGTTTCTGGGTTTGACAACACGAGCACAATGATATTCGAGTGAGTCAAGGCAAAGAAGAGTAGACACAAAATTCTACTCATGAATGAAATCAAACAACAAATTAAATACCTAAATATATGATTGAACAATGTTTATTAAATAATAAAATTTTGAAACATTCCTCATCATTAACAAGTTTTATTATGCCAACCACAAATAACCATAATTCTGCAAGCCGCAAAGTGAAAACGAACTGGAATTAGGTACCTACCTACATTGGGAAATGCTATTTTTTATACATACAGAGTTACTTGTAATTCGACGTATTCCTTCCAGGATGTTAAAGGGCAGCCTAAATGCAATTATGTGAACTCCCATATGTGGGGTCGGAAATGAATAGTTTTCGAGATATTTGGAATTTAAGATTTTTTAACAAAATCCCCTTTTTTTCCTAAATAAAAAAAATATGCTTATGCTAAGGCTTCGATTTGAATATTAATTCATAGCTAAAACTTTTTCCAACAAAATTTTCATCATTCAATGTCCGATCATACTGAGCAGTTCAAAATAAATCAATTACAATGCCTGTAAATTTTTGAAAAATTTTTAGAATGTCTTTAAATCATGCATTTTATCTCAAAAAAAATTTATAACAAACGGTGTGCGTTTTTCTGAAATAACTTTCTTGTTTTGTTAGCTTTCTAAAAAGGTATAAATGTTCTAAGAATAAAGGGATATACAATGTCAAAAAAGGTTTTTTACTTAGTACCTACATGATACATAGAGGCAACATTCTTTTGGAGAAAAATTATATGATTTTTTTTAGATAAACTTATTTATTCATTTAAATCTACACATCTTACTCAGAGTGAGCCCCTCAGTTCCGAACACATACACGCAAGCACTTTCTGAGTTCACTTTAAGTTACTCTTGAAGTAAAGGTAAAATCTTACTGCCTCGGCTGCATTTATCATGCGCTGCCTTGAGTCTTCTACGTCGTTTACTGGGGTTTGATAAAAAGGACTTATCAAACCCCAGTACCTTTATCAGTACCTTACTTATTTTAGAAGTCCCTTTCAGACTATGCATTCGATTAGTTACACATTCCCTGACATCCCGGGATTAATTTTAACGAAAAAATTTATTTGTTTAATAAATTAAATAATTTTAAGAAGTTGCTTCCATACTATGCATCCCATTAGTTATGCATACTATCGGTTATAGTACATTACTGCAGCGGCCAGCAACAGAGGCATTGATGGACGAACGTGTAAATGTGGGCCGAGGCGAAGCCGAGGCACACATACGTAAGTCCATCAATGCCTAGTTGTGGCCAAGGCTTGTATAGTACTTTTCTCAAAAAATGCGCGGAAATTAAAACAATAAATTTTGTTCAAATAATGCGCGGAAATTAAAACTCTTTTCAAAATCAATGACGAAGAACCATACGAAGAACAAACAAAAATTTTTTTTTTTTACTAAACAGCTTTCTATTTACAAGTCAGTTCGAAATTTAAATAAAACCTCTGATAAGTTACCTCCTTGGTCGCCATGTTTCGGAGAAAAAGATCATTCCATTTTTAAATTACACGACAGATATGAGTTTAGTATGTAATTTATTTGGTCGCTAAACACGACAGATATGGATTTTCATACAAACATTGCCGGCCGCTGCGCGCATGTATTTGGCCAGTACAGCAATTTCGATTTATCTCGAAGAAGGTTGTCAAAATAATGCTCACATTTCCAAGCATGTTTGAGAAAAATCCATAATCATAAGAATTCCGAGAGTATTTTTTGAAAGCACGTTTATAACTAGGTAGTATATTTTTTATCAGGGCACAAATAATTTTTATAGTAAAAAAAAACAAGACTGTTTCCATTTCAAGAAAACAAATGAAAAATTATACATTCTAATCAACTGGTCAAGCCTGTTTGGACGACTTTTCTGCGAGCGAGCGAGCAAGGTGATTACTAAATTAGAATAGATACTGGCCGCGATAAAAAACTAACTACAGGCTAGGGAAATGAGCAATACTGCAAGTTAACAAGATATTTTATCGTACCTGCTGAGTACCAGCGTCACAGCGATACAATCGACGAGCCAGCATGGCTCTTACGGCTCAGGAAACGCAAACAAACATCTAATACCTCACAAATTTACACTAACTATGCAAACAAAGTTATCGTTTCCACTAAGAGCAAATCACTCACTTTTGATTATACTATTGTAACAGAATTTATAGCCCTTGGCCAAGCACAAATAACACTAAACACGTATGTAACACCAAGAAAAATAATCCTCACGGATATTTTCCGCACGACGTACACAAATAAAACACCTCAGTGGAAACTACTTTGCGAAACGATATGTCAATGTATGTCAAATAATCTAAAATGTGAGCACGGGAAAACGCTACTTCTACGGAAGATAACTGGTAAGAATTATATGCTAATGAAAAAACCGCTTTAATTTAATGTAATTAATTATTTATCATCTATTTCGTTAAATCTAGAAATTTGAGCGATATCACGGCAGACATTCAGCCACCACACGAATTTATCGTAAACTGAAAAAAATTGCCAGCAACGAAAATTCCATCTGTCAATGTCAAAGTCTCAAAAAATACTTCAATATTGATTATTGACAGATCAAGTGATGTCACATGAAAAATATGAAATCGTACTAATATCCTACTTTTCTTCAGTCAACCCAAGGAACATATGTAGTCAACCTATAGCGTGATGTAGCGCTATCACACTTCCGCTCTCTTTCTATTTGCGCGCGAACGAACAAAATAAAAGATTTGACAGATGGAGATGGTCTCTGAATCTAGGCCTAAAAGCCTGTCCAGATGAGGCGTTTTACGCGCGTAACCACTCGCGCGTCTGCATTTTGTATTGCGTCCAGATGGCGCGTTTCAGGCGCGCTTCATGCGCGCAGTTTTTAGGGACGGATTCAGACGATTAAAAATTTTCAACTATTGCTTGTCCAAAGCACGACTCTACGGAATATTGTGTGGCGTTCGGTTAGGACCTACTTCGTCTTGTCTATTGGAGTTTTGCTCTATAGTTACTTCTGTCATATTAAGTATGATCTTGTTTTGTTATTCCTTGTGACGGACGAATCCACGACGAATCCTAAGAGATAATTTTATCATTGTTGTATTTCCTGAATAAACGTATTTAAAGATGCTGATCAGAGTTCGTCATTAACGGCAAGATTAACGACACCAAAATTGTTTCGGCATTTTGGTGAACAAATGGTGAATATTTCACAGATCACTAAATGTAGATCTGATAAATTTTGCGGAAATTATAATTAAACCTTGCTATGTTCTTTATAACTTCTTCATATATTAAGAAACGGTTAATAAGTATGACCACACTCTGTACAATACGTCATTTTGAACGCTGAGACAGTAAGACCCAAGTGCAACGTCCCGAAATAAAAGAAACAGATTCACTCATTATTTTGTTAATGAGTTTCCAATCCTTGGCACAACAAAATTATATAAATATATAAATGCCTTTATAAACAAACATATTTCCGCTCTCGTAAGTTATCACGCTCCATTTTTTGAAATATTCTAAATACGTTCACTCGCTCCAATACGCGCGTGTACTGGACGCAACTATGGCGTCCCTAGTATCTCGACTCGCGCGTAGAACGCGGGTCACTCGCGCGACTCGAGGTACCTGCGCGTTGCACGCGATTTACGCGAGAGCACCAAAACGCGCGACTGCATGTGGGCGCAATGTATGAGCCTCTAGTATCTCGCCTACGCGCGTATTCCTACGCGCGAGTCGATACGCGCGTCAAACGCCTCATCTGGACAGGCTCTATGCCTATGTGGAGCGTCTTAGAGCCTGTCCAGATGAGGCGTTTTACGCGCGTAACCACATTGTTGTTTGTGTTTCACAGTGTTTCACATTGAAGATATTTACAAAAAAAAAATTACGACATGGTTTTTACCTGTCCCTGATTCCAAATCACCAATTTTTGGATTTTTTGTCTGTCTGTTTGTTTGTTTGTTTGTTTGTTTGTTTGTTTGTTTGTTTGGGTGTTTGTTTGTTCGAGTATCACGCAAAAACTACTGAACCGATTTTGATGAATCTTTTTTTGTTTGATAGCTTATCATGTGACTTAAAATCTGGTATATAATTTATGCGGACGAAGTCGCGGGTAAAAGCTCGTTATGATCTATAATTGTCAATTTTTTTATTTTTTTCATGACCAATATGTATAATTAATGAGTTAAAAATGTTGTGCGAATTTTTATGTTTTTTCGAATTTTATTTCCTTGGATTAGAAGGCACCACAGTGACACAATAAAGGACAACCCAGTCAAAAATAGGTATACCTATTAAAATGACGTAGTCTAGTAGAGTTGAGGTGGCTCTGAAAGGGTCAAGATCTTTCAGTCAGGGAAACCTCTTAAGAAATTTCATTAAAATCGTTTCAGTGTTTTAGCTGTAAAAATATAACAGATAGACTGGACTGAACAGAGTTTCGGTATTACCTAATACCAAAGAGTAATAGAACTACTTATACTAAATTCTCTAGTGAAACATAAATATTCTGAGTTTTAATATCTCTTGCAGGTCTGCAGACACAGTTTCATACATTCTGCTCGATGTTACAGGACGCCATGCAGGCCTGCGACAACATTCACTACCCTTTATAAGCGGCGCGGACTGCAAGGCGGGACTGCAGTGAATGGGCCCTGTTCGCGACAGTTATTATAGATTTTAATATGTATAGATTTGTAAAGTATTCCGTAGACATAAGTTAGTCTTGAATCTGAATGTATCGTGGTATTTTCCTTTGTATTTTATTACCACGTGGTGTTTTTGTAACTAGCTTAAGTTCCTTGAAATAAAGGCCATTTTTTCGTTGTTGTCATTTGGGAATGATCGGATGACGCTCACTCGCTCGCACGTTAGGCTGTCTCACTCACACGCAAGGGAAAACCCGCCCGCACACGATAGGCGCAGGCGGCGTGAATCCATTGTTTCACTTGCGCGCGACCCCCGCAGTTGAGACAGCCTAGCGGGGCAGATATATAGCGAGAAATTAGCCTTCAGCGGAGAGTTTGGAGCGGCAGTTCAAGCCAAATCCGTCTGATGACACCGACCACGCAGCAGAGATCCAGAGGTACCTGGACGACTACTTCGCGCGGCCGATAGCTCCAGATGAGGAACCCATCTTCTTCTCCCCAGACCAAGTCCAGCGCATGATGAAGCGCACAAAATTAAAGAAGGCCCCAGGTCCCGACAACCTCCCAAATGAAGCCCTGCGACGCCTACCCCCGCGAGCAATCGCGACCGCGACGCGCCTCTTCAACGGGATCCTGAGAACGGGCCACTTCCCACAGCAATGGAAGCTCGGCCGCGTCATCATGCTGCCGAAACCGGGGAAAAACATCATGAAGCCTGAGAGCTATCGGCCTATCACCTTGCTCCCGACCACCTCCAAGGTGTTCGAGAAGTTACTGCTGCGACACCTGACGCCACACATTACGCCACGGAACGAGCAGTTCGGCTTCAGAGCCGAACACTCCACGACACTGCAACTGTCGAGGGTACTTCACCACATGACAGTGGCCTCAAACAAGAGGGAATACACAGTCGCCGTACTCCTCGACATGGAGAAAGCCTTTGATCGTGTCTGGCATCCAGGACTCGTCCACAAGCTGGCCACCTCTACGACTCCACGTCGAGTCGTTAAGATCGTGGCCTCCTTCTTGGCAGGACGCATCTTCCAAGTGGCAGTGGAAGATGCCGCCTCGGACGAGCGCCCCATCGAAGCCGGAAGCCGGGTATTCATTAGGCAACATTTGACTATAAACACTGTTTATAAACAGTGTTGCACGATGTTGCATCACCTCTGTAAACATGTTTATAAACAAAAATGATGAAACATTGTTGCATAAACATGTTCCTGTGTTCCCCACTCTAGATGGAGAACATGACAAAATATTCAGTTTATAAACAAGTGTCATCGAGTGTGGACGTGTCAGACTCTTGTTCATAAACATGGAAATAGTGATGTGGTCTAACAACCAAATTACAATGCTCATCGAGCTTTTTCAACAACATGCTATATTGTGGGACGCGTCTAATAAAGACTACAAAGATAAATTTAAAAAACATGATGCTTGGGCCGACATTGCCGCTAAATTAAATGTGCCCCAAAAGGAAGTAGAAATTAAAATGCACACTCTAAGATCCCAATTTTCTCGTGAGAAGAAAAAAATCAAGTCTACAAAACAAACGGGATCCGGAGCCGAGGAAGTGTTTAAAAGCAAGTGGCAGTGGTACGATTCACTGCAATTTTTGTTACGTGGTGCAACAACGTCTGGGACATCAGATACGATGGGAACGGTGCGTATTTTTTTATAATTATATTTATTTGCTAAATAGACGAGATATCTATTGTAGATCAATAGATATGATCAGATATTTTTTTAGGTTAGGTGTTAATGTAAACAAAATACAACTCATGTTATCAGAACTTTATTAAAAAAAACACGTATTCAGTGGGTACTATCTTTATGCGTGAGCATTTTGCCATGGCACACTGCCTTCTGGACTACTAAAGTGTTCAGCGAAGTGATCTCTTACGACCGCTGCAGCTAGTGGTGGGTGTCTTGCAATAGGTTGTAAATTCAATATGCCTTGAGGAGCAACTTCTCTTCGCCAAGCACCTTCTATAACGTTATGTTCTGGGTCTTCATAATCGAATGTTCCTGGTGGAGTATATATAGCTCGGGACTGTTTATTACGCCTTAAAAAGTTATGCAAATATACACACGCCATTGTTACAATTTCACAAGTAGCAGGCTTAAGAGGCATGGCTTTTCTGAAAACGCGAAAGACAGCACTTAATAAACCAAACACATTTTCTACAATCCTTCTTGATCTGGAAAGGCGGTAGTTGAAAATGCGTTTTGTAGTTCCACGGTTGTGAACGCCAGGATACGGTTTCATCATATTTTCAGATAAGGCAAATGCACTGTCCCCTACTATTACATAAGGTAGATTCGGACCATTTGGTAATATTGGTTGTGGCTGTGGAAAATTAAGCCGGTTTGCAGTCATTGCCTCGTAAAATGAAGTTTCTTGAAATACTCCACTGTCGGAAGATCTGCCTTTAGCACCACAATTCGCATATATAAAGTTGTAATCTGCATCAACTATTGCCAGTAGTATAATGCTGAATTGTTCTTTATAATTGAAATAATCACTGCCAGAATTAAATGGTGCTTCAATAACAATATGTTTTCCATCAATGGAACCGATACAATGAGGAAAATTCCATAATAACTCGAACTGGCGGGCCTTCTTTTTCCATTCTTGTTCAGTTTGTGGCACCTTAAATAAATAAAATTTATAGGAATTAAAGTAGTTCTTTATTTATAGGAAGGCATTGTCGCAACGCAGTCGACAAGTGCACCGCCGCCACCACCACCATCACCACTACCACCACAACAATCATCATCATCCTTATTACCGCCACCACCGCCACCACCAACAAACCCCAAAAAGAGGAAAGGTGACGACACTCTAAACGAAGCATACGAAATGATGAAAAGTGCAAAGAAGAAAATGGACGAGGTATCAAATAACGAGTTCGATATTTATGGCCAGTATGTGGCATCTGAATTGAAAAACGTCAAAGACGAAAGAGCACTTATGCAGGCCAAGTATTACATAAATAATATATTGGTACAAGCAAGAATGGGCTATTACAATAGTGGTGGGTATGGAGATTGGTACGGCTATGGCAGTGGATATCGCACCGCATCGTCAACATCAACATATGCTGAGCATGCTTCGACCCCAACAGGGACACCAGAACCAGGCGAAGCCCATAATGCAAATAGTCAAGATGTCTTGCACATCTCTAATCTTGAGGAATTAGTCTCCCAGTTGGAATATGACGATTCACAATAAAAATTTGTAATTTCATTTAAATAATTAATAAATAAGTACGTTATTAAATTTATTTTGCTTACCTTTACATAGTCCTTCAAAACATTTATCAATTCCTGGCAAACTTCTGGTATGATCTTGCTGATTAATTGTTTCGATACTTTAAAAGTATATGACAGTGAGCCATACGAGTCACCTGTTGCAATAAACCGTAAAGTTATAGCCAGTCGTCTTTGGGGCTCAATGGGATGCCGAAATTTCGTCTCCTGTCTTGTTATAGCAGGTCCAATCAATCCCAATAATAATTCAAAGTCAGATCGTGACATTCTGGTAAAATTCTGGAATGATCCATCAAAGCCTCTAAGATCATCAAATACGTAAGTTCTATTCACAAGGTAATTTCTCATCCACCACCTTTTCTTTTTTTTCTTAGCTTTACACTTGTGCATTATTATATAAGCAGCACAGAGCATCACTACCTCTTCGGGCGACATCCTAGCAACAACTAAATAGTGTGGACTGCTAAGTTTCAGAAACAGTGTTTACGGTAAACTTGTTGCGGAACAAGTGATGAAATTCGTAAACAGTTTATCAACAAATGTTGCCTAATGAATACATGGCTGGAGTTCCCCAAGGTAGCTGCTTGTCTCCAGTGTGCTACGCCAGGTACACAGACGACATCCCCGAGCAAGATGCAGACCACACTAGATGCCCTCCCAGCCTGGCTGGTAAAATGGAGACTCTCAGTCCACGTGGCAAAGACGCAGGCCATAGTCATTGGACAAACACCCAATCTACCACCTCCTGTGCAGCTCTACGGACAGCCTGTCGCGTGGTCCCCCCAAGTAAAGTACCTGGGGGTGACCATCGACCGCCGCCTGACGATGCTGCACCACATTAAAGGAATCATTGGCCAGGTGCGCGCTGCTCGCGCTCTCCTTCGTCCAGTTCTCTCGTCCCGACTCCCTCTGCGCGCAAAGATAGGCGTCTATAAGACGTACATCAGGCCGCGGCTTACATATGCCGCCCCAGCCTGGTACGCGCTGGCCGCCGAAACCCATCGAGCCCGACTGAGGGCACAGCAATCGCTGGCCCTCCGTACGATCATAGACGCCCCGCGTTTTGTCAGAAACGCCACCATCCAGAGGGACTTGGAGATTGAGACACTGGATGAGTTCATCGGACGCCTGGCCACAAGGATGTTCGCGCGCGCGGATGCGTCGAGCCTCCCGCACATTCGGGAGATAGCTCCGCACCACGCGCGCCTTCCAGACCGGAAGCTCCTGCCGCGTGACCTAGTCATAGAGGCAGTCGAGCTTCCCTCCACCTGATAGACACCATACCCCCGGAAGAGACACCACGCTTCCTGCTGCTGGCGACTCACCGGGCCTCCCCCAACGGGGTCTCACCTAGTGGGTCTGGCCGCGCAGGAGGTAAGAAAACAGAAACCAACAAAGCGCCTCGGCGCTAATCCAAGGACCCGGCCGCATCAACGGCCGGCGACAGAAACCACAGGAAAGAGGCCAACGCCTCGGTACTGTCTCCCCGCGACCCCCCTTCGGGGGGCCGCGAGAAGAAAATCCACACTTCAGCATGCACTCGCACTTCAGACTCCGAACAGTAAATAAGCAAGAGCTCCGATCACTCCCGAACCGCAACAGGCATCAGATTGAAAACAGAAGCGTTTTTGATTTCTTCCAATCCAGCACCCGGTACACTAAGGACGGACCACTTTGGAATTCGTTCGCCGTCCTGTACAGGCCCCTTAACTTCGAGCATAGCCCTCTCCCTTGCCCTTTGGGCGACTTTCAGCTTTGAACCCTTGAGTGACGTCTCAAGTTCCGAACCTTCATTAAGGCTGAGATTCAGAGACGTTTTTTAACACGTTCGTGGGCAGTGACGGCTAGAACCGTAAAAGTTGATTGTGAAAATTGGCAGTACGGTATAAGCCGTTCGTATTCAGGGTCCCTAAAAAACACAACGGTCATAAGTCATAACAGACTGTTCGTCATACGATTTTTGGATAGACCACGCCCACTGCCATTCTGCACGCCCCTACTGCACTACTGCCAATATTAAGTGTTGTAGGGTCATTTTTTTTAGGGCCTCGAACCTTTGACTACTTAAGCCCCGTATTCATGGTAAACATTATTTTGTTTAGCAACAGTTGCTAAACATTGTTGGTGAGCGGCGAGAATGTTGCTAGCAACTATGTTTAAATCAATACAGGTTGTCCACACGCCAGTCTGCGTTAAAATGTTGCCCGAGGAGGTAGTGTTGTTGTGTCTATTAAGCCCCGTATTCATGGTAAACATTTGTTTAGGAACAGTTGCTAAACATTGTTGGTGAGCGGCGAGAATGTTGCTAGCAACTATGTTTAAATCAATACAGGTTGTCCACACGCCAGTCTGCGTTAAAATGTTGCCCGAGGAGGTAGTGTTGAAATAATTCTATTAATTGCATTATTTTATCATTGCTCCACACTACTGCCATGTTTATAAACTGTTGCAAACTCGTCCACACACGTCAACAATTGTCGCTAAACTGATGTTTACGCTTGTCGGGCGAGAGCTTGTCAACATGATGCTGTCAACTCTGCAACACGCAGTGTTGCCAGCAACATGTTGACAGCAACTCCGCAACACGTTGATTCAACTTTGTTGCTCAACAAATGTTTCCCATGAATACGGGGCTTTAATTGCATTATTTTATCATTGCTCCACACTACTGCCACTCCGTGAAAACTGTACTTTTCATGATTTTTAAGATTCAAAATTAGAATCTTAACTTATGGGGAATAAAATCCAAGTTGCGGATTTCATGTTACCTCGCCCCCCGCAAAAAGTGGCAGAAATGCTCAATAGTGCACACACTGACAGTACAGGTTTGACCGTTGCCTTTGTACCGACCGTACTACGGCGGTAACCGTACTGATACAATCTTCGATGTCATTTAGGTATTGTCAATACGGTTATGACAGTCGTGTGAATTTGTATGGAAATTTCCAGTGGCATTTCTGGATTCGCACTGCCCACGAAGTCTCAGATCAGAGACGATTTTTAAGTCATAGTTCGAACTAAGTAGGGTCGAAAATGTATGGATTGTGACCTGTCTTTCCACTCCGACCAACTAAACGGACCAACTGAAACGGATCAACTATTTTTCTTTCTCAACGGTACAACTTTTTTGGTTGGTCCGTTAAGAATATTTATTAATTTAAATTTGTTCCAATCTACACAACTTTTACTGGTATTCAACCTTTTCAATCTGATATTGACTAATGAAATGAACTGGCCACGTTCCGTAATCACGGGCAATTAAGTCCCGGACCTTTGGAAGGCGTGCATGGGGCCAAAGCCAACATGTAGAGGCCCGTTCAAAAGACAAGTTAATTTAAATGTAAGGGATACACAAATGGCGGATACCATCTCCGAGCGCACAACATGATACACACGGGGATGGTCCCCGCCATGTGTAAAGACTATTGGAGTACGGCGCTATGGCCGCGATGGAAAAATAAGGTCTTGGGCTATGGAGGTGAAAGTTGGATGGATGGATACTGGGCTATGGGAGGAGACTAACGGACGCCATTGTTATTGTTTATTATATTTATTTAATTTTTTTTGTTTTTTTTATATCCTTTTAATTTTTTTTATTTCTCTTTAATTTGTTTTTATTTCTTAGAAATAAATCTTAAAAATTATTATTTAATTTTTTCATTCTTTTTATTTTATTAATTAAATGTTTTTATTTTTTTAAAGAATTTTTATGATTTATTTTTAAGAAAAAAAAATAAAAATAAACAAAAATTGCAAATATATAAAAAAGTTAAAAAAAATCATTTTTTTTCAACCTGTTTTGTCCCACTGCTGGGCAAAGGTCAAAAAAATATAATTAATAAAATAAAACTAAATTATACCTAATAATAATTTTTTATTTTTAATGAAATTCCGTTATGGTTTGTCCTTTGCGAATTGTTATTTTTTGCACCGGAACGTAGTAGTGGGTCCAGTGGGACAAAATAGTGGGTCCACGAGGAATGACCCGATTTCACATTGTTTCGCGTTAGAATTTGATTTTACGTTCTCTGAGACTTCTAATGCCTCGACCTCGGTTGACCCTTTTATTCATTTGTTTTTCTGATATTCATTTGTTTTTCTGAAATTGGCTTTCCACTCCGTCCAACCAACTGGTTGTGCAGAACGGAACTCGGTGAAGGGATTTTTTCCAATCAAACCAACTAACCACTTGCAGTTGGTTTGATTGGAAAAAATCTCTTCATCGAGTTCCATTCTGCACAACCAGTTGGTCCGTTTAGTTGGTCGGAGTGGAAAGACAGATTGTGACATACGGGAGTTCGAACTAAGACTTAAAAACGTCTCTGAATCTCTGCTTTAATTTTTAGGGTTCCGTAGTCAAACTAGGAACCCTTATACTTTCGTCCATTCTATCTGTCTGTCTGTATGCCCCACCTCGATTACTCGCTCAGTTTGGACCCATTGAATCGTTTGGCATAAGGACAGAGAATAGTAACAGAAATGTTGTAGTTACGGGGAAAACGTTTTTCTTCAATAAAATTAGTTTTTTTTAAAATAAATCGAGTGTGGTCTCGTATGTCGTTGGATAGTTCTTGTCCAATGGAACAAAACTCCCAAAAAATTTCAATCGATATATTGCTGAACCGGTCGTTATGGCGATCCTTGGGGGAGGCCTATGTCCAGCAGACGTCCATCGGCTGAGATGATGATATTGCTGAACGAAATTATTGTTTGCTCTATACTATGTTAAGATTTTCCTGTAATGACTACGGAACCCTATCTTGGGTGAGGCCGAAACGCTCTTGGACGGTTTTTAAAAATGGCATTCTTGATCAGTTATCACCGAACAAGTGCCCGCGGCATAATGCCTCGATAAACGTTTTATCGCGCCGTCATGCCGCGGCCGCTGAACCTAACACCAATTTTATACAAAAAGATTTTTTTCTTTTCTCACTGGCAACATAATTTCATCACTTTTTTCCCGTCTATGGTCTGCAGGGCTGCGTTCAGAACCTACACACTAGGTGCACCCAGAGTGCACCCCGAGCGCAACTTTTCTCACGAAACGCCGTTCAGAAGTGCGATTTTTGAACATCATACGGGCGAATTGGCAGTAGAAAGATGCATAATCTCCATAGAAATTTTGACATTTTCTACTGCCAAGTCGCTCGTATGATGTTCAAAAATCCCACTCCAGCACTGGTAGCATGCCAACCTGCGATAGCCGTGATACGGCTTTATCATGTGTTTTATCTCGTTCTTTTGCGGGCGAACGAACGAGATAAAAGACGTGATAAAGCCGTATCACGGCAATCGCGGGTTGGCATGCTACCAGTGCTGAGCCTCCTCGGTGAAAGACGTTCTACCATAGAGCGAGTTGAAAAAACAACCGCACAAAAAGGTCGTGAACGCACCCCTGTGCTACTTTGAAAAGTCTCTCCTACCAAGCTGGGGTCAATAGGGAACATAGGAGTAGATAAATATTATAAAGCAAGACATAAAATCGCTACTTGACATCCATTCACACTTATGACAACCGCCCATTAGAATAAGCGAGGCGTCAATAGTAGGTACACAGTCTAATAACTATTTGTCGCCAGGCCTCCAGCTGGAAGACTAAGCTATTTTCTAATGTTAAGAACGACTTTTGCTTATGCTTAAAAAGTGCGATTTGCGTAACTGAGCTGCGTTGTGAACCTTTTTGTGCGGTTGTTTTTTCAACTCGCTCTATAGTAAAACGTAACTATTAAATAATCTGTGGTAAAACGTCTTTCACAGAGGCTCTGCACTGGTAGCATGCCAACCCGCGATAGCCGTGATACGGCTTTATCACGTCTTTTATCCCATTCGTTCGCGCGCAAAAGAACGAGATAAAAGACGTGATAAAGTCGTATCACGGCTATCGCGGGTTGGCATGCTACCAGTGCTGAACGGCGTTTAGTGCGAAAAGTTGCGCTCGGGGTGCACTCTGAAGTGCGATTTTTGAAAATCATACGAGCGGCTTGGCAGTAGAAAATGTCAAAATTACTATGGAGATTATGCATCTTTCTACTGCCAATACGCTCGTATGATTTTCAAAAATCGCACTTCAGGTCCAATCAATGGTAGTAGAGTTGTGTAATGCTCGCCAATAGATGGCGCGTATTTGAACTAAAAGGAGTTGAATCTTTATTTATCTTTATCGACTCGACTTGGCAAAGATTTTATTTGGTCTTCGCTGCGTGTGCTCCAAAATATCTTTGTTTCAATATGACTGTATTTTTCTATACTTCCTGCAAAGACATATATATTACTAGCGTAAGGACGTGGCCTATGAGCTTGACTATTGTCTCCAGTTCGTTGGCTCTAAAATGCAAGGAAAAATGTCAGTTTAGAGCACTCGTAAATATATGACACGATATAGTTCATATACGAGTTATGACAGATGGCGCAAATTTTTGTTTCTATGAAGAAGGTTTTTGTAAAATATTCTGACGGGCCTATCCTTACGCTAGTCTAAACTATTATAAAACTGTAACAGAAAGTCTGTACATTGAAGATATTTACAAAAAAAAAATTACGATATGGTTTTTAGATGTCCCTGATTCCAAATCACCAATTTTTGGATTTTTTTGTCTGTCTGTTTGTTTGTTTGGGTGTTTGTTTGTTCGAGTATCACGCAAAAACTACTGAACCGATTTTGATGAAACTTTTTTTGTTTGATAGCTTATCATCTGACTTAAAATCTGGTATATAATTTATGAGGACGAAGTCGCAGGTAAAAGCTCGTAATATATAAATCTATGACTTCATGTATTTTTTTTGTTTCTTATATCGTATAATTTTTCATTATTATTTCATTTCATTAATCAAATCATTCGAAAACATTTATCAATATGTTTTCGAGAGTTATTACGAACCGTCTCGCGCGCAGGTTTGACGATTTCCAGCCTCCCGAACAAGCCGGTTTCCGAAAGGGCTTTAGCACCGTGGACCACATACTTACATACGCTTCGGCAGGTTATACAGAAGACTGAAGAGTACAACCTGCCCCTTTGTTTGGCGTACGTGGACTACGAGAAAGCCTTTGATTCGATCGAGACTTGGGCGGTACTGCAGTCTCTCCAGCGATGCCAAGTAGACTATCGGTACATCGAAGTGTTGAAATGCTTGTACAAAAACGCCACTATGTCAGTCCGACTACAGGACCAGAACTCGAAACCTATCCTTTTGCAGCGAGGTGTGAGGCAGGGAGACGTTATATCTCCGAAACTGTTCACCGCTGCTGTGGAGGATGTTTTCAAGTTTCTGGACTGGAAAGGGCTAGGCATCAACATAAACGGCGAGTACATCAGTCACCTTCGGTTTGCCGATGATATAGTCATCATGGCGGAGACTATGGAGGACCTCAGTCGAATGCTCGATGATCTTAGCAGAACCTCCGAACGAGTCGGTCTGAAGATGAAAATGGACAAGACGAAGGTCATGTCAACTGCCCATGTTGTACCCACTCCTGTAACGATCGGAAACACTGCGCTCGAAGTTGTTAACGATTATGTTTACCTGGGACAAACTATCCAGCTAGGTAGGTCCAACTTCAAGAAAGAGATCAACCGTCGAATCCAACTCGGCTGGGCAGCGTTCGGGAAGCTACGTAGTATCTTCATGTCCCAAATACCGCAGTGTCTTAAAACGAAAGTCTTCGATCAGTGTGTGTTGCCAGTGATGACATATGGAACAGAAACGTGGTCGTTCACTCAAGGCCTCATAAAAAGGCTGAAAGTCACCCAGAGGGCAATGGAGAGGGCTATGCTCGGAGTCTCCCTGCGAGATCGAATCAGAAATGAAGAGATCCGCAGAAGAACCAGAGTAGCTGACATAGCCCAAAGAATTGCTAAACTAAAGTGGCAGTGGGCGGGGCACATTGCTCGCAGAACCGATGGCCGATGGGGCCGAAAAGTTCTCGAGTGGCGACCACGTACCGGAAAGCGCAGCGTGGGTAGGCCCTCCACACGGTGGACCGACGACCTGGTGAAGGCGGCGGGAAAACGATGGATGAGGGCAGCGCAGGACCAGTCGTTATGGCGATCCTTGGGGGAGGCCTATGTCCAGCAGTGGACGACCGTCGGCTGAGATGATGATGATGATGATGATGATGAATCAATATGATGAAGTGGAGGCAAAAACTCCAAAACTTTAATGGTTGACAACAATTAAAGACAATATGACAGATATTTTAATCGTAATTTTATTTTAATTTTATTTTATTTAATGAATTTATTTGTGAAATTTTTTTAAATTTTTTTTAAAACAAATGTTAAGTTATTCTACACTGTGAAGGTAAATAGTACATTACTGCAGCGGCCAGCAACAAAGGCATTGATGGACGAACGTGTAAATGTGGGCCGAGGCGAAGCCGAGGCACACATACGTAAGTCCATCAATGCCTAGTTGTGGCCAAGGCTTGTATAGTACTTTTCTCAAATAATGCGCGGAAATTAAAACAGTAAATTTTCTCAAATAATTCGCGGAAATTAAAACTCTTTTCAAAATCAATGACGAACAACGAACAACAATTTGTTTTTTTTTTCAATAAACAGCTTTCTATTTGCAAGTTAGTTCGAAATTTAAATAAAACCTTTTTTGAGTTACCTCCTTGGTCGCCATGTTTAGGAGAAAAAGATCGTTCCATTTTTAAATTACACGACAGATATGAGTTTACTATGTAATTTATTTGGCCGCAAAACACGACAGATATGGATTTTCATACAAACATTGCCGGCCGCTGTGCGCATGTAGTTGGCCAGTACAGCAATTTCGATTTATCTCGAAGAAGGTTGTCAAAATAATGCTCACATTTCCAAGCATGTTTGAGAAAATTATAATTAGGTATAACCTACTTACAGAACAATTTGCAATAGTTTTAGTTATTAGTACCTATTAAATTAAACTATGCGTATTTTGCAACTACCTACATTTTACTATACTTATGAAAAAAAAAAATTATCCTGTCCTTGAAATATACAGCTATGGAGAAAACTGCCACTTCTCACAATAAGTATACAAATATTACAAATATTAGTTAGTTAGTTAGTTTTACAAATATTTAAATGTTGACTAAATTACAAATTTGTTACTGAAGGGTTAAAGTGAGAATCGGCAAGACTTTCTCAATTACAAAACGTACTATATTCACAAATCCAAGTCCTGCCAGTACCAACAGCATCTTAACTTAAATAAAACATATTCTGAAAAACTTATTATTTATGGAATTCTGTATACAAAAGTTTAATCATTTAAAACACTAACTTATTAATTCAGAGATCCACTCACTGCTACAATGTACCATGACATTGTTAGCACGCGTTACCTATAGTAACGTTCAGTCTTACATTTTGTTCAGGAGGAGTATGCTTCCAGGCAAACTGAAAGGTCCTAGCCGCGATCTGATGTCCACAGCTCTTACCGCAAAGAAATATTTATAGCCAGCCATAAACTGCGTCAGAGTACACGCCATTGGTAAGGGTAACGCTTTGACATCACCAATTTTTTTCCATAGTGATGTATTTGGCGGCGAAGTAGTCTCCTGATAGGCGTAGAGTTGATAACTCGCAATTTCTTCATAGCTGTCTTCCTGATAGCCGTCTATCTTCCATGAGATGACTATTCCATTTTCTACTTTGGAAAGTTTTAGATCAGGTGCCGGTGGTAAGGCCTTCCAATTGGGCGGTTGGTATTGCTTCATTGCATCGGGCAAAGGCGCTGGATGTCTGTTATTCTGTACTCTCTGCATTCGAACTGAATTTTGAGGCATTCTTACCATTGGAGCTGGACCTCTTTGTCTGGGACCTGCAAGACATGCAGACAAAATTCATAAATATTTCTCAATTAAACAAAGGTGTTAAAATAAATTTATGTTTAATAAACTTACCAGAACTTGGAACACTTTTCAGCATGATCGTCTGGCCTGGCCTGACCTGTGCTTGAGGACCACTTATGGGTATGTAAACTTTCCTGGGACTATTAAAAGAACCAGATTGCGGGAACGGCTGTCTTGTGGCAAGAAGGTTTTGAGGTGACACCAGCCTCACTGGTGGCGCTGGCGTGGGGTTTCGTGATGTAATTTTCGCCGGAGGTTCGTCATCAGTCAGATCCACTGTGTCGGATTGAATTCGATTGTGTGGTCTCTTTTCGGCAGCTTTGGGGGGTGGTGTAGAATTTTTAATACCATTTGGTAGAGGGCTAGTGACCTTCCCAATGTTTGGAACACTTGGCGGCAAGTTAGAAGCTTTGCTCACAGTGATGTTGTTAGCTGGCACTAGTCTTGGAACGGGTATTTGTTGGTTGTTGACTGTTTTCTGAGGCCGTGGTATAGTGTTCGTGTTAGGAGGCCTCGTTCTGCTGTTTCTTACATTGAGATTGGTTACGGTAGGTATAACTTTCCGTTTAGTATTCTTTTCAGTCATATACACTTGCATGCCAACGGATCGGGTTATTTTCAACGGTGTTATTTGCGTATCAGACACTTTTTTCTGCTCTTCCTGTACAGATTTTAGCACGACTTGGAGGTCCCGGTTTTGTTTGGTCAGCATTAACGTTTTCTTTTTATATTCATCAATGCTTTGTGCCATGGTTTTTAGTTTAGACCTGATTTCGTTTAAGCTGCTCCTGTCAATGATGCTTTCTACTATCTTTATAATGCAAAATTCTTCTAAGTCATCTCTTGTCATGTAGGCGAGATCTTTCCTGTAGGACTTGAAGAAATCCTCAGGAACTAGCGGTTTCGGTTTCTCTATTTTTTCTGGTGGTTCTTCTTGCGCTTTGTCATAGACCTCAGGTTTTACAGGTTCTACTGCATCAGTATCCAATTCTGAAAAAGAAAACAGTAGTAAATAGTAAGATTTAAAAATAAACAAATGAACTAAAATAATTTCTAGCCAGATTTTTTTTAAATCTACTTCCTTTTTATTACAAATTGGTTCTACCTGGTCGGTAGTTTCTTGTGAATCTTGTGATGTTGTATTAATTTCATTCAGAATAGAAACTTCAATTTACCTGTTTTAGGACTGCCAACAGATTCCTCGACACTTTTATTGTCTTTAAGATCCTCAATATTGATGGTATTCTGGTCAGTTTTCGTTTCGTTTTCTTTAGCAACTTCTGGGATTACGTCTGTTATTTTTTTACCGTCTTTACTATTCGTGTCATCAACATCATCTATCAACATGATGTCATCATCATCTTCTATGTCTATACATTTATCATCAGCAGGTTTTGGTGTCTCTGAAGCTTTAGGTGGTTCATCTTCATCATCAGACAAAATATCCAAGGTGTTTGATAACTTTATAGTTGGAGTAGATGGAACAGGTTTTGGCTCGGGTTCTTTTTGAATAGCCTCCTGGTTTTTAACAACTGAATCAGCTTTCACTGGCTCCTCTTTTTCATCCTCCGTAATTTCTTTAATTTCGTCCACATCTAAGATTTCTGCTTTACTTTCGGAAGGTGTTTTAATAATTTCATTCTTCGTTTCCGCTTCAGGTACTTCAATAATATCATTGCATTCCATAGAGTTTGATTCTACGTCCTTTTTATTACAAATTGGTTCTACCTGGTCGGTAGTTTCTTGTGATGTTGTATTAATTTCGTTCTTCTTTTCCGCTTCACGTACTTCAATAATATCATTGCATTCCATAGCGTTTGATTCTACGTCCTTTTTATTACAAATTGGTTCTATCTGGTCGGTAGTTTCTTGTGATGTTGTAATAATTGCATTCTTTTCCGCTTCAGGTACATATTGCATAATATCATTGCATTCCATAGAGTTTGATTCCTCGTCCTTTTTATCACAAATTGGTTGTGTTGGGTCGGTTATTCCACAATCCCCTGTTGTTTTTGCTTCACCCTCATTTTCAAACTTAACTGAATCTGATTGTTTTTCACTGAGATTCTCATTTTTACTTTTTTCAATTTTACTAGTATTAACAACCTCACCATCGCCGGCTGTTGTGCTATCATCAGCGTTTTCACTTGTTGATACCTCACTTATTTGCTTACATTCCATCGGTTCTTCAAGATTCTTAAAATCATTTGTATAAGTTTCAATACCATTTGTGACTATTTCGGAAGTGTTGTCAGAACTATCTGCAGTTTGTGCTAGTTCTTCAGTTTTATCAGTAGGTTTTTCATCACAGTCCATGGTGTTTGGTGCCTTTTCTTCATTTTCACTAGAAACAACACTAGAATTGATCTCTGATGAAATAACTTCATTACAAGATATGTCGGATAGTTGACTAGTTTCCATGGGCTCCGTCTTTTCTATTTCATCTATATTGGAATCACCGTTGTCCAAACTTATTTCTTCTGTTTTGGAGTCTGTTTTTTCTAAATTATTTTGTACTGTTTCGTTATTATCACTTTCATTTTCGGTGTTATTCACGGAATTATCGACTATAAGATTAACATCCTGTACTAAAACGTTTTCTTTCTCTTCTTCGACTTCTTTTTCTAAATGTTGGTCTGTTACTGTATTGTCGTCTTTTTCATCAGCAATGACTTCTACTTTGTTTTCAAAAACATTATCTTCTGATTTATCAGTATTAACATTATCTTTATCAATCTCAGCATTTTCTACCACTGTATTATTTTCTTGCTGTTTCTTGATATAATTTTTTTCATCAATTCCGGTTTTTTCAGTCAGCTTAAATTTTTCTTCTAAATCTTTTTGTTCTTCATTGTCAGGAACTGGTTCTTTTTCCTTTGACAATCGTTCTTTTTGATCAGTTTTATTGCAATCAGTCTCTCGAGGAACATCTATACGGCTGGTTTCTTCAGTTACATCTTCTAACGCAGCGCAAACATCGATGACAGATTTTTCTTCCTTCTCAATCTCTTTTGCTTTTTGTTCGCTGGTGTTTTCTTTATCGTCAAAACTATCCATTTCTGCAACAATGTCCTCGATCGATTTTTCTTCGATGTTGGCATCTCCTTTATCTGGCACTTGCTCATCCGATCCCTTGTCCTCCGTTTTATTATCATCACCGCTTTCTTCAGTAACAGATGAAGAAATAACCGCTTCATCCACTAATTTTATCTCATTATCTAAATTAACATTGTCTATGATGTTATTTTTAGTTTCAATGTTCTCTTTATTTCCATTAGGGGCATCGCACTCCGGATCTTGAATTCCATTCAGTACTGGCTTATCGCTCAGAGATTCTTGATCCAGTGTTGACATCTTTTCTCTTATATCTACACTAGTATCTTCAGCATCCATAATTAATTGCATTGTATATCATTTCCTGCCTTGTCAACGGAAACGGCGTAACCTGAAATGAAACAAAATAAAAGTTTAGTTCGGGGGAGAAAGAACTGTTAAAATATTTATTTAAAAATATCGATAAGGTTCTTTTGAGATACCTAATACAAAATACCTAAAAGCAAACCAAAAAGTATTTTTATGTAGATAGGTGACCTGGAGTGCGATTTTTGAAACTCATTTGCCGAGTTCAACAGTTGTAAATGTAAAAATTACTATGGAGATATGCATCTTTCTACTTATGATTTGACTTTCAAAAATCATCCTACAGGAGTGCGATTTTTGAAAGTCAAATCAGCAGTAAAAAGATGCATATCTCCACAGTAATTTTGACATTTTCAACTGCTGAACTCAGCGAATGAGATTCAAAAATCGCACTCCTGGGCTCCATTAATAAACATAGGTAACAATAATTGTAATTTACTATGACAAGTGACAACATTTCATTTTAATAAAGGTACCAAAATTAGAAAACCATTTGGAGATTATGTGATTCAAAGCTTATATCAAAATTATCAGATTTTTCTATCCATTATTTCTCGAGTTATTTGAAAAATACTGAAAAATAAAACATTGGTTGAATGAGATCTTATTCCTTTGCCAGCTTGGCTTTTCTATTGTATTTGACAGTTTTTGTTTTTAATTTTATTGAGGCCAAGGTATTACAGCCATTCATCCAACGTTTTTCAGAAAATTCGACAGTAAATTAAAAATAGAAATATCGGTCAACAATTTAATCGGAAAAATACGTACCTCTTTTTTTACCTATTTTTATATTTTTAACCGACTTCAAAAAAGGAGGAGGTTTCTCAGTTCGACCGAATGTACATATATATATTTTTTTTTATGTGTGTTCGCGGATAACTTCGTCGTTTATGAACCGATTTTGATGATTCTTTTTTTGTTGGAAAGGAGATGTCTCGAGGGAGGTACCATGATAAGGAAACCAGGATCTGATGATGGTATCCCAGAGAAATCGAGGGGAACCTTCGAAAATCGTAGTGCCGACTAGTGCGTTTGTTAATTTAAAGCACTCCTATCAAATCGAACTAATGAATTCACCACTGAAAATTGTGAAATAAACAAAATTTTAACAAAAAATTAAAACCGCCTTCAAAAAAACTAAAAAGTTAAAAAATAATATTGCAGCCTATGACTTTTTCGTTCGCATCATAAGAACATTAATTTGTTTTATAGAAGTCGGTGTCAAGCCAAGCCAAAAAATGCAAGCCCTGTCGCGAATCGTACCGGCTTGACAGCGACTTCAATAAAACAAATTAATGTTCTTATGATGCGAACGAAAAAGTCATAGGCTGCAATATTATTTTTTAACTTTTTAGTTTTTTTGAAGGCGGTTTTAACTTTTTGTTAAAATTTTGTTTTTCCTTAAAAACATGTGGTTAAAATTGAAATGTTGTCAATTCAAGGAAGGTAGGTTAGGTACCATAAAGTTATTATACCTTACAGTAGTAGAGGAACTGACTTGAGTTGTCAAATGAAACTGTTTTCAGGAGATTATTGGCAGGAAAAAACTCGAACACTGTCTATAATTCTGAGTCGAACGTGAAATCGTGGATAATTTAATGAAATAGTGTTAGTACTTATATGTCACAAAATTATCTACGATTTCACTTTCGATTCGCATATACAGGGTGGAAAGTTAAGATGGGGCACAAAGGGCAGCTATCAGAAGCATAACAGCTACAAGAAAACGTTCTTAGGAGACTAACCCTAACTTTTGGAGCATTTCACTTCTGTATTCACAGATTTTGAAAAAAATATACAGTCATCGAGAAAAACTGCAATTCTCACCAAACTTTTTTTTCATCCCATTTGATCCTCTTACTGATAAGGAACAAAAGTCTTTATGGGGTCAACCGAGGTCGAGGTACTAATCTCCATTCAGGAATTCGAGAGACAAAATGTAAACAACGGTGATACCAGTGTAGAAAATACAATCTCGAGACGGAAGAAAACTTATCTCCGGAATGAATAACAGTAAATTATCTATTCTACTCGCAAAGGATTACGACAAATGATATGTTAATTTTGTATGGAAAATAATTTAAAAAACGCAAGTTATAATTTAATTTTGATTAAAAGAAAGCGTGACTGTAAATATTTTATTTCGTGGTATTGCAACAATCAGATATTTTAGACATTTGGTTCGTTTTAACAAAGTTATTAATGAAAAAGATTTTTTTATTGTATACAATAACGTAAACGGGTCTCTTGATTGTTTAATACCTTCGTCTAGTCTAGTGTGCTGCCGCTAGGTACATCTCGCTCTCTCAGCTGTCAGTTCCTCTATTCCGTAAGGTATAATAACGTTATGGTAGGTTGTACATTGCTGGTTACTAAAGATGCTAAACATTAGTGTATAATTATGTTATGTTTGTGTCACTAACATTTTTCAGCTTATGGTAGGTTTAGACGATGACAATTTTGCGGTGCCAATTCTGCGGCGCCTCAAAAAAAGCACCGTGTAAACACTTTTGGCACGACTATTTTACGACACGGAAAAAATCAAGGAAAAAAGCACGCGTCGCTACTCGCTAGTGACCTTCGCCCGCGTCCCGCTCATCCCCATTGCTAATTTTTCGACTCGTGTAAACGGGTCGTGCTAATCGTTAGCACGGTTTTCTCTAGCAAATCCATTCGCATGCCAATAAATAGGCGCTGGGAATTAGCAGCGTGTAAACGAAAGCGTGCCGTGCTTTTTTTTCGTGCTAAAAAATAGGCGCCGCGAAATTGTCATCGTCTAAACCTGCCATTATGTATCTACTATATTCCAAATGAGGATCCGTAATGCTACGGCAAACCCGTTAAAACTGTGCTTCATTTTATATATGATTTACCCATGATTATTCTTTTTGAATTTTGAAAATCGGTTAATTAATTCCAAAGTTATTGAATTTTGAAGTGTGTTCGAAAATAAAATGCCCCTCGGACACATGTGACGTCACACGGCATGACTGCGTACCGGTTACAAGGGAAGGGACTTTAGTATTAAAAATGTTATATCTCGGATATGGTGCGTCCTATGTCGAAAATTTATAGAACCAAAAACGTTCTCGTGGATGTGTTCTACAAGATGCGTAAAATAAAAGTGGGGGTCATGCAGACATCTTAAATTTTATATACCTAATATTTTAAGTCCTAGAACCAATGTTAATTTACTACTAGAGCCCATGGCGGCTCGAATTTAGGGGTAGGGAGGAGGGGGGGAGGGGTGCGGGTTGGGGGAGATAATTTGTTAATTGACTTGGACAACATAAACGACCTGATCAACTCGAACAACTCAGGCAACTCGAACAACATAAACAACTCGACCAACATAAACCACTCGAACAACATAAATAACTCAAACAACTTGGCTAACTTCGTCAACATGGAAAACATAAACAACTCGAACAACTCAGACAACTCGGAACAACTTGGTCAACTGGAAAACTCGAATAACTTGATCGGGACCAAGTTGTTTATGTTGTTCGAGTTGCCTGAGTTGTTCAAGTTTTCTGAGTTGTTTATGTTCTCCAAGTTGACGAAGTTAGCCAAGTTGTTTGAGTTATTTATGTTGTTCAAGTTATTCGAGTGGTTTATGTTGTTTGAGTTGTTTATGTTGTTCAAGATGTTCATGTTGTTCGAGTTACCTGAGTTGTTCGAGTTGTTCAGGTCGTTTTTGTTGTCCAAGTCAATTAACAAATTATCTCCCCACCCCGCGCCCCTTGCCCCTCACCCTACCCCTAAATTCGAGCCGCCATGGGCTCTATTAGTAAATTAACATCGGTTCTAGGACTTAAAATATCAATAAAATTTAAGATATCTGCATGACCCCCACTTTTTATGTATCTACACATCTTGTAGAACACATCCACGAGAACATTTTTGGTTCTATAAATTTTCGGCATAGGACGCACCACATCCGAGATATAACATTTTTAATACTAAAGTCCCTTGTAACCGGTATTCGTACCGGTACCGCAGTCATGCCGTATGACGTCATCACGTCACGCACTCCGCCGCGTGGCCGCCCAAAAGTTGCGGCATTCAATTGATCGTAGCTCGCTCATTTTTGGTCGTAGGAAAAAAATAAAACACCACTGCGGTGCCACTGCTTGTGGTATCACCAATGTTCAGGATTTTTAATGTACTTTAATACTACATTCAAAATAAAAATCGTTACGGATCCTCATTATCACCTAAAGTGCAATTAATGCAACCTACTCCAAACAAAAATCCGTAGATTTCCCCGACTATATACACAAGTATTGTATAAAAATTGATTGAAAGCTTTTGTATGACCACAGCCATGACGTGGCCGTGGTGCTAAAAATTTCGAGTTTGCTTCGCTCGATCCATAGCTTTTACTTAAGATACTTTGCACATGTTTTGTAAGTAAAAAGCTCTGGTTCCAACTGATTTGTATTGAGGAGAAAAGTCGAGCTCGCTTCGCTCGCTCTAAGTTTCAATTTTTACAAGCATCTATAAACCAAAAGATGTCTGACCACTACCTATTCTCCATTCAGGAATTCGAGCGACAAAATGTTAACAACGGTGATACCAGCAGTGTAGAGAATACCATCTCGAAACGGAAGAAAACTTATCTCCAGAATGAATAACAGTAAATTATCTAATCTACTCTCAATAGAAAATAATTAAAAAAACTCAAGTTATAATTTATTTAAGATTAAAAGAAAGCGTGACTGTAAATATTATTTCGTGGTCTGGCAACAATCAGATATTTTAGACCTTTGGTTCGTTTTAACAAAGTTCTTAATGAAAAAGATTTTTTTGTAAACAATAACGTAAATGCGTCTCTTGATTGTTTAATACCTTCGTCTGAGTCCGTGTGCTATGCGCGGATGCTACGCATAGCACAAAAAGCTCACACAGACAGAGTAGCGGGCTAGGTACATAACATAATTTAAAAATGTAATTCAAATTGTCAAGATTGTTTTTATTATTTATAGATAGACAATACATTTTCAATGTCAACGCAATTTATTATATGCCGTGCCCTGCCGACATAATTTTATTCTTAAAAAATGCACCAAAGGTTTCTGACCACGTAATGTCACTTTGACAGTGACGTTTCTTTGTTTACATTTTGTCGCTCGAATTCCTGAACGGAGTATAAATAGTGCTAAAAAATTTCGAGCTCGCTTCGCTCGCTCAGTTTTTTTTTGTGTAGTTCTTCTTATAAAGATAAGGGGGTGGCAAAATCGGTCTGCCCTGGGCGGCAGAAACCCACGCTACGCCACTGCATGCAACGTACAACGCAAGAGTAAATTATGAATTTATGATACAAGTGAGCGAAGTTAGTAATTACAGCCGAGGCGGCATTTCAGCACGAACCACAGGCGAGTGCTATACGAGCTACGAAGTTTTTCAACACACATGCGAGGAACAAGTAATAAAATATCGTAAACAATACTTTGTTTTGACAAATATTTGTGGAAAATGGCGCTGGGCTTTTTGTTTTTACGGCCAGTGCCTTTGGTTGCGATAGCTATGCGCGCGCAGGTCGACAATATTACTTAGCTGACAATAACATTCAACCAACGACATTTTGTTGCAAACAACCTAATATTAAAAACTTAATAATAAACTTGATGTTTATGTATTTATAACACAAATTAATGTAAATTTTTTAACCAAAATAAATTGTTTAGAGTTCAGTTGAGTAGAGTTGAGTTAGAGTTAGAAAAAGAACATACTACTCGTTCACGTCCAGTTGGTCGTCGATGACCGTTACAAAATTTCCTCACAGGCACATTAACTGGTCCCGTCGACAAAAAATAATATAACTAGCAAATAAAAATTTAAAATTAAAAGCGTTATTAGTGACCGGGACGGACGTAACGTACCGTACGTGATTACCTATATACCTATTCCAGCTTCCTGGTTTATATCCATGGCTGTGATGGATGTCATACATGAACATGATTTACGAGGGGTGTTCAATAAAAAGGTCAAGTGCAAGTCGGGCTACTCGCGCACCGAGGGTTCCGTACCACATCACCACAGAACACAACATTATAAACTTAGAAATAAATTTGATAAAAACTAGTTTCTTGTTGAGAACCCCCCCCTTAATTTTTAACTTTCTGACATTTTTATTATTTGTTAACAAAACCGCCGTAATAACGCATAATCTGAGAAAATTTCAACTATCTAGCTATTACGGTTCAAAAGTTACAGGTAGGACAGACGGACGGACGGACGGACGATTTTTTCGTACGATTTCCATGGGCTATTTCCCGCCTTTTAAAATGGTTTTCCCTGTTTGAGGTGTTCGGAAACCTAGCATCTTATATTGAAGGAACATAAAGGCTAGGCGTCCCTAGAGCAAGCCTCTCTTTCTAACAAGAAAACTTTTGCAATTCGCCATCCCGCTTCAATTTAAAGCAAGATCGCAAAAAAAACGAATTTTTCATCAATATCTATTCTCTTGGGTGTTTGGGGTAAAATCCATCGGGTAAAATCATTGCTATAATTAATTACCTTTCAAATGATGGTATACTCAGTATAAATGGTGTAGGGTGATTCTTGTAAAACTGGTTATAAATCTGAAATCGAACTTACTTTGCTCCTCTTTTCTATCGAGAAAATTTAATAGAATCGTGTTTTCAACGGTTAAATTCACTGCAGAAAGAACGTATCTATCTACACTGTTATGGGAACTATATACATATATTAAATGTAATAATTTGCTAATAAAAAATCGGTTCGAAAACAGACAAAATAGGTATCACCACCTCTAAATAGAAGACAATACGATAGTACCCGGTGCTTAGAATAAACGGCCGGCTTAGCCAAATTGGTCATTACGGTAGCAAAACCACAGCCCGGACACTGCATACAAAAAATTTAAATTGACAAGATTACGTCAGTAGTCGGCACATGCGAAACCTAAGAAATTTAACCTTAAGTCTTCTTCGCAGGTAACGAGTAACCAGTGCGAGGTAACTAGAGGGCGATAGAGGGGGTGAGGTAAAAAGTTGGTGGGAGGAAGGGAGTGTCCGTACTGTATCTAGTAATAGATACTCTTTCTTATACTGTGGCAAAACCCACAACACAGATATAAAATCGTGTCCGATTCATAACTACGAAGAAAGAAATTAAAAATAAAAGAACGTATGACTCATAGACGAAGAATTTTTCTCTTACGCTGATAGACTTAACCACAACGTAACCACGTATATGAGACAGCGATAATTTTATCCAGTGATACCATAGGAAAACGAACTCCCATGAAAACTGGTAAATCAAATTTAATAAAGGACATCATCGGATTTGGTCCAAAATATGAATGTGCCGGCCCAAAAAAAATTACAATTTTCTTTTAGGACTTGCAAATAATAAATACCTTGGACAGTGTCACGCAAATTATATAGTCAAATTTAAAGTACCAGCAACAAGCCTGGACTTGTATTATGATGACTAGACAACGATATCATACATGGATACAAACATCCATGACTCGGGAACAAATATTCATATTTCATATATTTATAGCTTTTCTATGTGTTAGTTTACATGGTCTTAGGTTTTAAGTTAGTAGGTACAAGACATAGAAACCCTGTAAGGGCACTGCAACACAGTATAAGTCTAAAATACATTATTTTAAAGGTGGGTACATTTTATCGGTCGCTAGTATGCATGAGGAATTAATAATTGATATGTCAAAGGATAAAATATAACAGAAACAAAACAAAACAAATAAAATAAGAATAAATTAGGAATTCATTATAATATCATTAGAAATAATCATGCTAATCGCCTATTTATAAATGCATGTCAATAGTATTATAGTTTTTTTAATATCTAGGTACCTAATGTTTATAACCTACAAAGGATCGGCGAAAAAACTCTTGCAATGTATAGTATGCCCTATTGTTTAAAAATTGTTTTAGTTCTCTAACAAACGTTTCTTGCCCATGGGTCTTTATAGTTTCCGGGATTTTATTGTATATCTTGATACACATCGAATTCGGACCGTCTCTGACCATTTGGAATCTCGAGGAAGGTAAAGCTAACTGGTTTTTTTTGTCGTAGGTTAGCTGGTCGTATGAGCTACGGAAATAAATTAAAATGTTTTCTTACAAACTTGCAGTTTTCTAAAATATATATTGAAGTTAGGGTTAGAATTTTTTATTCAATGAATGTGGCTTGCATGACTCTAGTTGTCTGATATGAACCAAAATTCGAATGCACTTAAATAGTTGGTTTACTTCCGTACTATTACCCCACAGCATAACGCCATATGATAGCCAAGAGTGGGCATATGCGTAGTAAACGATTTTCGCCGTTTTTAAGTCTGTCGATTGTTTTAGTTTATGATAACCCAGTAAAATTAGATAAATCAGAAGAAATAATTTCCGGACACTTACCTACACTTATGTATGGCAGTGAGTGCTGGGTATGGCAGAAGAAGCATGCAAGTAAAATTAATGCTGTTGAAATGCGTTCCTTGCGAAGTATGTGTGGTGTCACGATGAGAGATAGAGTGAGAAATTGTGTAATAAGAGATCGTTGTAAATTGAAAGAAGATGTTGTGACAAGAATAGAGAAAGGTATGCTTTGTTGGTTTGGTCATGTGGAAAGGATGAGTGACAGCAGATGTACGAAAGAGATATATGTTGCTAATGTGAGTGGAAGTGTCGGCAGAGGGCGCCCTCGTAGGACGTATGCTGATCAAATCAGTTGCGTCCTACAAAAAGGGGAGGTGCGGAGTACTCGAAACCGACGGGCATGTATGAAGAGATGTATGGATGTGCATGAGGCAAAAGAGGTATGTAAAGATCGTAGTAAGTGGCGCGCCCTGGTCTCTGCCTACCCCACTGGGAAAGAGGCGTGACGTTATAGATAGATAGATAATTTCCGGAGTTTTAAAACTTTTTTTAAACGTTCCTTTGGTACGCAATATTGAAGAAAAAAAAAAGTCCTGGTGAGGGGGGGGGGGTGAGCTCGAGGAAGGGGGGGGGCTCTAAAGGTGACTTTTTTCAGTTTTTCGCTTATTTCTTGAAATCTAAATGTCGTATCGAAATACTTTGTATAGACAAATTATACCTAACAAAATTTCCTACAAAACAAGTGGTATGCATTTTTGTCATAGGACTTAACCTTTGAGGGCTACGGGGTCGAGAATGTAACGGCATTTCAAAAATTATGAAATTTGTATGGCGACCCTCATGAAAGTTGAAGATAAAAACAAAATGATTTCATATTCTTAATCAGCAACCCCGAAAACCCCCAGATACAAATTTTCTGTCGGTTCGGAGAACCCTTAAGAGCTGCATTGGCTTTTGAAATTTCCATGGCAGCCATCTTGGATATCGCAATTTTGGATTTTTTTCACCGCCACCCAAATCTGACCAGGGTCCTCTATGACATTTGTTCGAGGTCCATAACCCTATCTGTCATAGTTTCCGCGGGCCGTTGACCTCATCCATCAGGAGTCGACCTTCCGAGGAAGTCAAAGTTTTCCCTGTATCACCAAGGCATCCATATGATGATCCCCAAATGACATCCTTGTACCGTAAGGGGAACTCGGAGATAAATTGGAGGTATCTGGTTGACCCCCCTCTTCCCCCCCCCCCCCCCCCCCCCACATAGATATTAGATAACCCGTATAATTGTTCACCGGGTTTCCCCCATTCAACGTATGGTAAAATGATTTAAGGGATCATCATAAAGATGCCCTGGCGATAAAAATAATATTTCGACTTCCTCAGAAGATCGACTCCTGACGGATGAGGTCAACGGCCCGCGGAAACTATGACAGATAGGGTTATGGACCTTGAACAATTGTCATAGAGGACCTTGGTCAGATTTGGTTGGCGGTGAAAAAAATCCAAAATTGCGATATCCAAGATGGCTGCCATGGAAATTTCAAAAGCCATGCAGCTCTTAAGGGTTCTCCGAACCGACAGAAAATTTGTATCTGGGGGTTTTCGGGATTGCTGATTAAGAAAATGAAATCATTTTGTTTTTATCTTCAACTTTCATGAGGGTCGCCATACAAATTTCATAATTTTTGAAATGCCGTTACATTCTCGACCCCGTAGCCCTCAAAGGTTAAGTCCTATGACAAAAATGCATACCACTTGTTTTGTAGAAAATTTTATTAGGTATAATTTGTCCGTACAAAGTATTTCGATACGACTTTTAGATTTCAAGAAATAAGCGAAAAACTGAAAAAAGTCACCTTTAGAGCCCCCCCCTTCCTCGAGCTCACCCCCCCCTCACCAGGACTTTTTTTTTCTTCAATATTACGTACCAAAGGAACGTTTAAAAAAAGTTTTAGAACTCCGGAAATTACTTCTCCTGATTGGTATATTTCAGCTTAATTTTACTGGGTTATGAAGTGCATATGTGAATCCAGACAGCTTACTTTCCAATTTTTGGATGTGGGCTTTCCAATTAATATGGGTGTCAATATTCAGACCTAGAAGCTTAGAGGTGTTTACACATTGTAACTTTGCATCGTTCAGGGAGAATTCAATTGTTAAAGGTGATTTTTGATAGGGTTTAAATTGCATTAATTTTGTTTTTGTCAGGTTTAATTGAAGATTGTGGTCATTTAGCCAATTTAGGAGTATGTCAAACAAATTATTAAGATACGAATTTAGGTATAATTCATTTACAGCAGGAAATATAATTGTAATGTCATCAGCAAACAAAAAACACGTATTGTCAAATATTTTAGGTAGATCATTGATGTAAATGAGAAAAAGTATACATCCGAGTACACTTCCCTGGGGAATAGAGCCCGTCATATATTTCTCCTGTGACCTCACGTGTTCCCTAGTACCTGTATCTGTATTTACATGCTCTATTTCAACGAATTGTTTACGGTTTTTAAGATATGATACAAACCAATCGTGCGCTAAACCTCTTACGCCTATACCGTACAATTTTTTTAATAAGATTTCATGTGAGACTCTGTCGTAGATGTCGAGTAGTAGTCCAATCGCGTATTTTTTGTTCTCTATTATATTAAGCGTTTCTTGGATTACTTTGTACACAGCTAATGTTGTTGATCGATTTTTCCTAAATCCGTATTGCCTATCGTCGAAGATGTTATACTTTTCACAGAAGGGATAAAGTTGTTTAGTCATAGCTGTTTCAAGTATTTTAGAGAACGTAGATAGTAATGCGATGGGACGATATTGGTTGGGATCTTTACTATTTCCGCTTTTGTGAATGGGTTTTATAATGGATATTTTCAAAAGGCCCTCAGCAAAAGATTGGTTGATTAAGAAGACTAGAGGTGAGGCAAGTTCTTTAGCACACCTCTTTATTAGGATAGGTGGCATGTCATCGTAGCCAAAGCTCCGTTTGTTTTTTAGTTCGCGTATAATATTCATAACTTCGAAATGGCTTACAGGTTTTAAGTAGAGTGAGTTTTCAGTAGGCGATAGCACCGGCCGGCCACGGGGTAACTCATCCCTTTGTGATGCAGGCTTGCCAATCGACGAGAAGAAATCGTTAAACGAGTCTGCAATCTCAATGGGATCCTCTATAAAGTTTTTGTCAATTTCCAGTGCAATGTTTTTTGTAGTTTTTGTAGTATTTTTATTTAATGTAGTTTTAACAATGTGCCACATTGTTTTTATTTTATTTTCGGATTTAGTTATATTTTTAATGTTTTGAATTTTTTTAGCCGTACATACCGTCTTTTTAAGAAGCTTTTCATATGATTTATAATAGTTTTGTAAAAGATAATTGTCTGTTTTACTTACGAAGATTTTCAAAAGATGTTTATTAGTACATGATGTTTTTATTCCAGTGGTTAATCATGGCTTGGATTTTGAATGTTTTAATTTTATCTTTTTTATTGGAATGCACCGGTCGAGAAAAGTTAATAGCAAATTCGAGAATATTGTGTAGTTTTCGTTTATAGTTTTATTTTCCATCAAGACGGATCCCCAGTTTATCGTCTGTAGCTCAGATTTAAAGTGATTCATGTTAAGGTCGCTATAAGTTCTTTTATTTGTGAACAATATCTTTTTTTTAGCTTCAAGACGCGTTGGTATGTTTATTCGGATGCATTTATGGTCCGAAAGTGCATAATCGTTTACTTGTACAGCGATTTCTGCGTTGTGATAGTTAGTAAATAAGAGATCTAAGCATGTTTCAGTAGTGTTAGTTATTCTTGTTGGTTCCGATACGTGCTGGACAAAATTGTTTATTTTCATTAAATCTATGAGTCTCCTTGTAAGTTTTGTATTCTCTAAGATGTTGACATTAAAGTCACCGCCTATAACAATATTTTTCCGTATATTTTTTGGTAGCATCAACAGCTGCAAGAGCCTTTCTGCTGCAAGCTGCAAGAACGATTCAAAGAAACTTTCAACTTCCCTTTTACTATCTGGCGAATATAAAATAATAAGCAACATGTTCATACGAGGGATTTCAATAGCACATGTTTCAAAAATATATTCTATGGTCAACAATTTTATATCTTCCCGTTCTATGAATTCAACCGCTTCCCTTGTAAATATGCACACTCCACCGCCTTCGCGGTTTTGACGACAATATGCCGAGGCTACGGTGTATCCATCTATAGCCAGTAGTTCCCTTTTCTTTGTTGTTATCCATGTTTCCGAAAGGCACAACACCTCAAGGTTTTTTTTCTCGTCTGTTCATCATACAAATATTTGCCCCTTACGGGATTTGAACCCGCACCAAAGCTGTAGGTTCATTGTCCTTGGTTTTGATTGGGTTCGTAAATCTGCCTTTTCATACACATTTTCGATAAAAATATTAGCTAAGGCTTATATTCTGTTAGAATTAGTCCGTCTGATCCGTCTCAGCATTTTTTAGTATGGCACCAAAGCTGTAGGGCCATTGTCCTTGGTTTTATTAAGATTTCAAAAATCTGTGGGGAACCTATCGATGTGGCCGAAGGATAACTCTGCAGTAATTTCGATGTTTATTTGAACAGAAATACGGAATGCACTTTGACACTAGCTTTTCGACAGCGGTTGACTTTGCGTCTCGATGCACACTGCCCGGCGCATGACGGCCGGCGCATGTCAGCCGGCGCATGCGTCCGATGGGCTCGCGAGGTGATCGTGTCGGGATCGTGCCTGTCCGGTCAACGGGGACGGATGCAGTCGACAGGGGCGGATTGCGAATGGAATTCCCGCATCACTCCCCCGCCGAGACCGTTACTACGGGCGAAAGTGGTCCGGAAATCTTACATGACGCCCTGATTTGGTCACAGTAGATTTTTTTACGGTTTCCGGAGGTTGTCCTGGCGCTGATGGAGCTTCGTTTGAGAGGAGGTAAGCAGGCTTTAGCCTGTCTATGGTGACTGTTTTAGCCTGGTTCTTGATTAACAATTTGAAATTTTTATCTCCTCTTTTCAGGACTTTGTAGGGGCCCGTGTAAGCTGGTTGAACGGACTTTCTTATTGTGTCATCTCGCAGGAAAACATATTCTGTTGTCGCCAGATCCTTGAATACGAACACAGCTTTCGGCGTATGGTGCGAGGTTGGTACAGGTCTGATCTTTGCTGCGAATTGGCGTAGGCGTGAAGAGTAATCTGTCATGTCCAGTAACGGCGTTTTAACTGATTGGAGGAACTCGTTTGGTAAGCGTAACGGTTCGCCATAAACCAGTTCGGCTGAGGACGCTTGCAAGTCCTGCTTCCATGCGCTGCCAATTCCGAGCATGACTAATGGAAGCGATTCCGTCCAGTGCTGATCCGCGTGACACATGATGGCGGATTTGAGCTGGCGATGAAAGCGTTCTATTATACCGTTGCAGGCCGGGTGGTATGCTGTTGTCATCTTATGTTGTGAGCCAGTTAGGTTTGTCAGCGCTTTGAACAGGCTGGACTCAAATTGTCTGCCTCTGTCTGTTGTGATGCTGGTTGGGCAGCCGAAACGCGATATCCAGCCTCCTAACAACGCTTTTGCTGTAGCTTCGGCGGTAATCTCGGTCAAGGGAATAGCCTCAGGCCAGCGCGTGAAACGATCGATGGCTGTAAGTATGTATCTGTAGCCGTTTGAGCTGGGGAGAGGTCCGACCAAATCGATATGGACTTGCTGAAATCTTGCGGACGGTAGGAGAAAGGTGCCAAGCGGTGCATTGACGTGGCGAGTAGTTTTGGAGCGCTGGCAAGGTATGCAGCTTTTGCACCAATCTCTGCAGTCTTTTCTCATGCCATGCAAAACGCTGTGCAACGAGCTTGGCAGTAGCGTTAGCTCCTGGATGGCTGAGCGAGTGTATAGCATCGAAGACTTGTTTCCTCATTGAATCAACTACAAAGGGTCTTGGTGAGGGTCCACTAACGTCGCAGAACAGCTGGACGTCTGTGCCGGGTAAGTCGACCTTCTTTAGGTTTAACGACGTTTCTCCATTCAAGAGCCTGGACAGTTCTGGGCAGTTCTTCTGTGCCTTGCCGAGTTTTTCATAATCTATTGGAGTGACGACCTCTTCTATTCTGGATAGCGTGTCAGCAACTACGTTGTCCTTGCCAGTTATATGTTGAACATCCGTAGAAAACTGGGCTATATAATCCAAGTATCGAAACTGACGTGGAGAACACTTATCTCTTCTGGTCTCGAAAGCGTGAATAAGTGGGCGATGGTCGGTATAGATCGTGAATATTCTGGCCTCCAGCATGTGATGAAAATACTGTATGGATTTATAGATGGCCAGAAGTTCTCGGTCGTATGGGCTGTATTTGATTTGGGCTGGTGTTAGTTTCCTCGAAAAGAATGCCAAGGGTTGCCACGAATTGTTCTTGAGCTGGTGTAGGACTCCCCCAATAGCTGTACTAGAGGCGTCCGTTACAAGGGCAATTTTGGCGTTGCAGTCGGGATGGGCTAACATGGCTGCATCGCAGAGTCCAGATTTGCAGTCTTCGAATGATCGCGTGAGTTCGTCCGTCATCTGGATCTTTTGAGAACTTTTGACAGGACCACGCAAAAGTGAATTGAGCGGGGCTTGAATCTCCGCTAATCGGGGGATAAACCGATGGTAGAAGTTGATCATTCCCAAAAATCTTCTCAGTTCTTTAATTGTCTTGGGTTCTGGGAAGCTCTTGATGGCTTCTACTTTCTCCTCTAGCGGTTTAATGCCGTCGGCCGAAACGTGATATCCTAGAAAGGTTATTTCCTCGACTCCTAGTACACATTTAGAAGTGTTCAAAAGGACGCCGTAGTGGTCGAGTCTGCTGAAGAGTTGTCGGAGGTGGCTCTCGTGATCCACTGGATTGGGTGAAAAGATCAGAATGGCATCCAGGTAACCATAGCAGAAGTCGAGACCACGTGTGACTTCATCGACAAATCTTTGAAACCTTTGTGCGGCGTTCCTGAGGCCGAACGTCATCATTGGAAAGTCGTACAATCCAAAGGGTGAAGATATTGCTGTCTTAGGTATGTCCGGGGCGTACACTGGAATCTGGTTATACGCCTTGACAAGGTCTATCTTGGAGAAGATGGTACACCCGGAGAGACTGAGGTTGAAGTCATGAATATGTTTAATCGGATATCTGTCGGGGACTGTTCTCGAATTTAGTGTGCGATAATCTCCACAGGGGCGCCAACCATTGTCCTTTTTGGGAACTAGGTGTAGTGCTGACGACCAAGGGCTGTCGGAGGGACGCGCTGTGCCGATCTTCAACATTGCCTCGAATTCTCGTTTGGCGATTTGGAGTTTGTCGGGAGGTAAGCGTCGTGGACGGCACGTGACCGGAGGACCAGGTGAAGTTTTGATATAATGCACTGTACTATGGTTGCATGCCACGGGTGCTCCTGCTGGCCTGGTGATATTCGGGAATTCCGTCAGGATCGAGTGGAAGCGAGAGCTGTGTTGGCCGTTCGTCTTGACAGAAGAGATTGATTCGGTAGGTTTGACAGGAGAAGCAGTGGCAACGAGTGAAGTGATGCCAAAAATCAACCGGTGACGCCGACAGTCTACTAGTAAGTTGAAATAGGAGAGGAAGTCGACGCCTATGATCGCTTTTGTGACATCCGCAACCACAAATCTCCAGGAGAAGTCTCGCCGCAGGCCGAAGTCCAGTGAAAGGTGAGTGAACCCGTAAGTGGATATAACGGTTCCGTTGGCCGCGAAGAGATTGTAACCCGATGGTGTTCGTGCTCCCTTGATAGCTGAGCGTGGGAACACGCAGAGGTCCGAACCGGTGTCTACTAGGAATTGGGTTTTTGTCTTCCAGTCAGTCACGAAGAGGCGGCCATTGGAGTTAGGGCAATCGTGGGCCGCTATTGGCGATCGCCCTGAGGGTTTTCCAGCTTGTAGCTGCAAGGCTGGGTGCATTTCGCGGCCTTCTCTACAAACTTGCGGTGGTACCAGCAAGGGCGGGTGCCAGATTTTGATCTATCCCTTTGTTGGCGCCCTTTCCGTGAGTTGGAACGGCTACGGGGTCGTCCTCTGCTCGACAGTAGTGCTACTTGGCGTGATAACTCAGCGATCTGTTTGGACATCTCTTGCACGTAGGGTGGTGCAGCTCCGCTGGTGCTGGCCACAATAGAAGTGGACGGTGCTAGTTCATAGATTTTGTCGGCGAGCTCTGCGGTTTTCTCTAATGGCGAATCGGTTTGCGAAGCCACTATAGTCTGTATATTGTGAGGCAAGCGGCTCGACCATATCGTACGTACAAATTCTTCCGGGACTGTCGGACCGGCCAAGCTGCGGAGGTGCCGTAGGAACTGAGATGGCTTTCTGTCACCTAATTCTTCGTGGACGAGCAGTTGTTTGACCTTTTTTTCCTGAGACACGGAGAGGCGCTTGATTAGCTCGCGCTTTAGCTTGTCATATTTGTCCGTCTCCGGCGGCGTCGTTATAACATCTAGAACTTCTGCTGTATGTTGGTTCCCTAGTTGCGAAATTACATGATAGAACTTGGTGCAGTCGTCTGTTATCCTGGCCAGAGCGAATTGGGCCTCCAGTTGGGCAAACCACACGTCGGGGCGGTCGGACCAGAATTCCGGTACCTTGACGCTGACTCGGCAGAGGGCCCCTGGCGATGGTGCTGCATTTGCTTGTTCCGAGTGCGGCCCTGGCGTCTGGTTGTCCATTTTCAAATGAATAATTTTTTGTGATGCGTATTCTTAGGCGCGGGTCACCAGTTATGTGGGGAACCTATCGATGTGGCCGAAGGATAACTCTGCTGTAATTTCGATGTTTATTTGAACAGAAATACGGAATGCACTTTGACACTAGCTTTTCGACAGCGGTTGACTTTGCGTCTCGATGCACACTGCCCGGCGCATGACGGCCGGCGCATGTCAGCCGGCGCATGCGTCCGATGGGCTCGCGAGGTGATCGTGTCGGGATCGTGCCTGTCCGGTCAACGGGGACGGATGCAGTCGACAGGGGCGGATTGCGAATGGAATTCCCGCAAATCTTATTTTCATACAATTTTGATGAAATAAAACTTACAGCTACAGCTTTCGTGCCGTAATAATAAATGCTAAGACCGACAAGTTTTAGCAGAATATAGCATTAGTTTTTGTTGGCCGGCACTTTCATATTTGGACCAAAAATGTATGAAAAGCCGATGATGTCCTCTTGGTTACATAAAGGTGTGTTCATATTCGAAGGGGTGCTTCAAACAAACAAACAGAAAAAAATTTCACTATACAAAGTCAACTTCTAAATTGCAAAAAAAAAAACAATTCCATTAATTTGAGTCTGTCGAGCAGTTTTCTATGGAACTGCATATTTTTCATTGCTATTTAGACGTTAGCTTTGCAGTGAATGTTTCAGTTCAGTTTGATGGTTTTCCACACTTTTCTGTAAAATCCTGTGATTAAAATAATTCAATACTTAAACTAACAATTAAATGAATGGATACAAACCTGAAAAGTATTTTATTTATTTTTATTCTGATTTCTTTTTATTTATTTTACGTGTCTACAACGTGCTAATGAATTAACGCAAAACTAGAAAGTTGTTTGTTTAGAATCGAGAGCAAAATCGAATTATCATGGTTTCGACATAGGTAATTTTTTTCAAAATTTTAAATAATTTTTTTGTAAAATTTAAATTTTACTGAACCCGATGTCAACCTACCGCACGGGCACACTCAGCCTACTTACTACCAAAACAATATTATTAAAATGTATCCATGAGTACGTTAGCGCTTTCATTCATTGCTGAAAAGGTAACAATTCATTTTTGCCTCAAAACTTAAAATGCGAATAACTTTAAATTTTAAGTATCAAAATAATGAAATTATTGTTTCAATCTAATTATTTTGTTAGGTATAAATCAGTTGGGGTGTATGAGGTTTTGCGCTAATTCATTAACACGTTGTATAGCCAGATTTAAAGTACCAGACTCTAGCCTGGACTTGTATCAGCTGAAATATATATATTTTTAAATTTTTTGTTTTGTTGAAGGCGGTTTTAATTTTTTGTAAAAAAAAATTTATCACAAGAATGTTTTTATTTTTAAGTGTTAACCATCGATCCGTCTCTCAATGCCTGATAATTAGGCCTGCCACACACATAAGAAATTTCGGAACTTAATTAGGATCTTGTTTGGATTTGACCCCTTCAGAATTCCATTTGGAATACAAATTTAGAATTCTGTTAAGGAGTTCCGGATGTATCCGGGCGCCCCTTTCTTGCTAACCCTTGTTATGTAGACCTAGATACTTTTTCTTATATTGTTCCCTTGATATACCGTATTTTCAAGGTGGAAATAGGGAAATTTTTTGTTGACATCTGGTAACCCTTTTTGAGGTTACGAATTACAAAATTTCATTAAAATCGTCCATTTAAGTATCTAGTTTTTATCATTTGTGCTGTACACTTTTTGGCTGCCTCACACCTTACAACTGTCTCTGTTGCGGGTTTGCTGGAAGAAATCTCTTTAGAGATAAGCTCGCCCTTTGTATATGTCTACTTTAATTGTATTTTTAACCGACTTCAAAAAAAGGAGTAGGTTCTCAGTTCGACCGTATATTTTTTTTTTTTTTTTAATGTGTGTTCGCGGATAACTTCGTCGTTTATGTACCGATTTTGATAATTCTTTTTTTGTTGGAAAGGAGATATCCCAAGGGTGGTCCCATGATAAGGAAACCAGGATCTGATGATGGATCCCAGAGAAATCGAGGGGAACCTTCGAAAATCGTAGTGCTGACTAATGCGTTTGTTAATTTGAAGCACTACTGTTAAATCGAACTAATGAATTCACCACTGAAAATTGTGAAATAAACAAAATTTTAACAAAAAATTAAAACCGCCTTCAAAAAAACTAAAAAGTTAAAAAATAATATTGCAGCCGATAACTTTTTCGTTCGCATCATAAGAACATTAATTTGTTTTATCGAAGTCGGTGTCAAGCCAAGCCAAAAAACTAATGCAAGCCCTGTCGCGAATCGGCTTGACAGCGACTTCGATAAAACAAATTAATGTTCTTATGATGCGAACGAAAAAGTTATCGGCTGCAATATTATTTTTTAACTTTTTAGTTTTTTTGAAGGCGGTTTTAATTTTTTCTGTAATTTTTTTTGTGTACAATAAAGCGTTAAATAAATAAATAAAAAATAAAAAATAAATAAAACTTTGAAAAAATGCTCTAATATTTTATTGGATCATTAGCACAAGATATACAACGTGTTAATGAATTAACGCAAAACTAGAAAGTAGTTTGTTTAGAATCGAGAGCAGAATCGAATTATCAGGGTTTCAACATAGGTAATTTTTTTCAAAATATTTAATAATTTGTTTGCAAAATTTTAAAGTTTCTGAACCCGATGTCAACCCACCGGACGGGCACACTCACCCTACTTACTACCAACACAGGATTATAAAAATGTATCCATGAGTACGTTAGCGCTTTCTTTCAGTGCTGAAATGATAACAAATCATTTTTGCCTCAAAACTTAAAATGCAAATAACTTTAAATTTTAACTATCAAAATAATGAAATTATTGTTTCAATCTAATTATTTTGTTATAAATCATTTGGGGTGTATGAGGTTTTGCGCTAATTCATTAACACGTTGTATATCTTATAGATATTTGATAAAAACATTAATTTATGTTAACATACGTGTGAAAAATGACTTTCGATGCAATATTCACTGCGCCTCTTTCTAGACTAGAATACTGTACACAATTGTGTTGGCAACATAGGACACATTATTATGATAAATGCACTCGCAAAGAATTTTAATTTAATCCACGAAATTCTTATAAAATATGAATAAAACCAACACAAAATTTTTCCTTGACATCTACATTGTTTGGCTAAGGTGTCCAGTCATAGAGGCTAGAAGCAAAAAAGTGGTTACGTCAATAAGGACAGCAATAAGGTAGCGATCTCCTTTTTTAACTAGAGTCAATTTGCATTCTGCATCTCTCATTGAGTGAATGGGACAAAACACGTTCTTCCTTTTACGTAGTAAATTAATATTTCTATGGTTCTTCCTTCTATTACTTACTCTTTCTACGGTATGACTGCTCTTCATAAAAGACGTGTCGACTTTCAGATTCCACTTTTTTTTTTTGACTGAGACAATATCTGGACGAGGACGCGACACAATTAATAAATAGGTAGGTAGGTAGGTAGTCGAATGTAACGTAACGTGACGGTTGGAAGAGTGAAGTGATGTGATGACGATATTTTAGAAGAGATTCCAAGTAAAGTCGTCAAATAAATAGTTCGTAGGACTGAAGTAGTTTTATACCGACAAGAGGTATCGTTGGATTCAGTAGAGTTTCCTGAGTAGGAAAAATGACGGCGTCACTTTCTCAATTGGTGGAGTGGGGAGTTATGACGTCATAATTTTTTTGTATGGGATGAAAATTTTTTTTTTCTGAAACCTGTCGTGTTGGGTTTCAAATGAAAGGGCTTCATGAACAGGTTCTAAAAATATACAACACCTTTCAGCTCAGCTACTTTTAAAAAATCCAAAATGTATTTTCAAAACATAGGTAAGTACCAAGTGTGGGCTCCTCCAGGTAGGAAACGGTTGGGTAAATTTTTGTAAAACATACGCCAAATTATATATAACACATAATCATAACATCCTCATATCTCCCCTTGAAAAAATACCTTAAAATGTATAGAAGTTTTGACTGAAGTCAAATGTGTAATAAATTATGGGATTTTATAAAAACGACTCTGATAGTATCATTTATTTTTATTTAACGAGTTATTTAGTCATTTATTATTTATAAATTATAAAAAAGCAGCAACCCCAAAATGGCTGTGAGTGTTGTTTAGTAGGAGGTGATGCAAGCACAATGTTTTTTAAGTATATAAAAATGATAAAACTAATAAATAATTATAAAGTAAACGAATGCCTGCAGTTAGTTTCTAGTGTTCCATAGACCATAATAAAAATAGAAGTACGATTATAAATTTTTTGGTATTATGTGCCGGATGTTCTTTATACGGAAACTAAAATCATTAGGACAGGGGCAAATTTTTTATTTTATTTTCCTTTTCGATGAGAGGAAAATTTATACTTAGCTCATTATCATTAGAGGCAGTCAAGCTATATCCTCAAATTATTTGTTATTTTCTTTTTAACAAAAATAGATATGGAAACTATTGACGCAACAGGTGACCTTGAGTGTAAATTGCAGATTATCCAGTGCAGAGTCCAAAAAATATGCGGTAAAAATGTATCATATAGTAAAATATGATAGATTATACAAATAACAAAAAAAACATTCGCCACAGAAGCTTTATCATCAACGAAAATTTCTAATAAAAGCGACAAAATTTTATAAAACACCCAGCGCTATTTCAAAATGGCGGACGCACGGTCTGTTTTGCGCGGAATACCGGAATAAATTCCCCACTGGTTTAGAGCTGCATGCTGATCGCCAAGTAACTCGACGGATGATTTTAAGCTAGCTATCGCGCGAGGTGGAAGCTGTTCTGCGTGAGCGCGAGAGAGACAGAAAGAGATTGTAAGTACGTATACAAAACGACCGAGGTGAAGGTGGAAGTGGAACTGACAAGGGGCTATCGAACGGGCAAGGAAACCAACCCAGCCGTATAGAATAGAAACTGAGCGAACATTTTGACAGATGGAATGTACTTAGCTTACGTTATGTAAGCAGTTTTTTGGCTTTTTTTTTCGTTTATGTTTGTACAGTCAGTAATGTCAGTATTTTTACCGTCGCCGACATAACTGTTTGTATGTCTGTATGTAACAATAGTACCTACCTTATAAAATCACTAGCGGCCCATCCCGGCTTCGCATGGGTGGACGTCTAATCTTTTCTAGCAATAAATAGGCATAGCCTATGTTACTCACGGCGAATGTAGCTTTCTAATGGTGAATTTTTTTTTTAAATCGGCGTTGTAGTTTTTGAGTTTATTCATTACAAACATACACACACACAAAAAAAAATACAAATCTTTCCTCTTTATAATATTAGTGTAGATATGGAGAAAACAAAAGATGTCGGGTTGGTTTTTAGCCCCCATGGGGATAATTTGATGACGAAAATAATTTATCAGAAAAAAAAAATGTTACTTGAATAACATTTTAGGGCAATAAGTAAGTAAACGTTAACAATAAGGAGAGACCCGTCCGAGGCAACAATTTATGAAAGAATAAACGACGGTAAGATATCATTTTCAATGACAAAATACGTATTACCAAAAAAAAGCTATTAATCGTCCGATAGAAAAATATAAAAAAGAGTAGGTAAGTAACGAATAACTTTGCAATAAGTACACCACGAAGTCAAAAATATGCTAAAAACAGAAAATACACAAAACATAAAATCATTAAATAATAAAATACAATGTAAAATAAAAATTGAATAGCACTTTTCCATTCAGCACTACAACTAATTAATCAAAACAAGCTTCAAGTATATAACAAGTAGGTACCTACCTACGATGACGTCAGACAAGAGACCACAGAAGAAGAGTGATTAAGAAGAATAAATGCCACACGATACAGGCGTTCACTAGCGCGGTTGCATTGGCACTGACGATAAGCAGAAAGAGAGAGAAGAAAATGGCCGCCGCTAATATGGCGACAGAGCTATGGGTGGGCAGAAACACGAACTAATTCAACAGAGTAAGCGAAATTTCAGAGAACGCTGCGGTCGTCATTTAAATACGGCAAGCGCTCAGAGACGGGGACGGGTATACCGCGAGCCCTGTGCGAGAAAGGGCGCACGAATTGTAGATAGCGGACCGGTTAGCTGTAGTCTCCGTTACGCACGTTACTCTGTAGGAATTACTACGTATTCAAGTACAAAGCGGGGTCATTTAGATACGGCATTCTCGTTCTTCTGCGCTCTACTTCTTTACATTTCGTTCTTGGGTTATTTGTCAAATAATAATCGAAAATTTTGTGTAGCAGTAAATTTTGCGATTTTGATTCTTTTAATTTATGAATACTTACTTACATTAAGTACTTAGGTTATTTATTTTGTAAAGCTATTTATAGGAAGTAGGTACACGACATACAAGCGATTGACATCTACGAGGAAAGAATAATTAGAGAGGCGACAGAAATAGGTCACTCCGCTCTTCAAATAAAGTGGTTTGGTTTGAGTCATCCACATACACATAAAATGCCATGTTGCGTTTCTTCATTAAGTGATTATTCCGGCAAACGGTCATTTAAATCGATAAAACCTGTTAAGATAAGGATGAAATGGACCAAAGAAGAAGCATTTTATGCAACAATAAAGATGATGTATCCAGAAAAACGGTAAAAAGCGTAAAAAACCCTTGAATTTTCTGTAAAATGTTGAAAAGCGACGTTGCCGTTCTGATAACTCCACCCGTCCCACGATAGCTTCGAAGCAGCCGGGTCGTTTGACTCGTTGCCGAGAATGCCCGAGCTGTGACGAACATGCACGATTTGACGTACGTCATTGCAAAAATAGAATGGATTTTTCTCAAAAATTTTGATATTTTTTTAATTTTATTTATGTACTTATAACATTAAATATTTTTAAAATGGTATCCAATACGGGCAGTTTGATGAATCGAAAGAATTTGTTATTAAATGATCCGACTGTCACTGGATACTTATTTTATTAGTTACCTACTAGCGGCCCGTCCCGGCTTCGCACGGGTAGACGTCTAATCTTTTCTAGCAATAAATATAGCCTATGTTACTCAGGGTGAATGCAGCTTTCTAGTGGTGAAAGAATTTTTTAAATCGGCCCAGTACTTTTTGAGCCTATTCATTACAAACATACAAACATACAAAAATAGGTACAAATCTTTCCTCTTTATAATATTAGTGTAGATGTAGATTAAACCTATAGGTAAGTAGTGGACAAACTGAATAAGTATAGGTTTATCCACTATAGGTTAACCCACCTACAGGTTAATACTTAGATGACATTGTCGACGATAAACAAACAAAAAATTATTTTCTTGTTTTAGACTTGAGAGACCCAGGCATACGTAGGTACTTACCTAGGTACTAAGTACCTATAACAAAACTTAATCAAACAATATCATTAAGTGCCTAAATAAATAAGTAGGTTACCTAGGTAATCCCATTGATAGACTTTGGATAGATCGGCTATGGACCGGTCTAAATTTAAATCCGTTTAGGACTATAACCGGTAAGAAAATTATTATTATTGAACCAAAACAATGGCGCTTTAAGAAAAGTCAGCGGCAAAGGACTACGATTTTATTATATCACTAAGAGTGTTCCAGAAAGAGAAGATAAGTTAAACGTAAACAAAGATAAATAATAAAGAAGATCAACGATCTAAATAAATTATCGATGAATTTGTGCAACCCTATTAAATCACAAACACACACAAATAGTAGGTAGGTACAATTATAACATTAGAGAACTATAAATCAGCATCATCAAAATAAGATAGAGAATAAAGAAAATAAGAATTTTATTGTTCGAAAATTGCTTTGAGCTCCACTGACGACATGTTCACTTGAACGATATGAAAAGCAGTATCATAGCCGAGTACGACATACAATGCTCTTCTGCCAGGGTACGTAAAAACACTGATCTAACCATGAGCGCACATTGTACGTCAAAATTTAAGTGAGCATTATTTTACGATCAAGAGATGGGATTAACAGGTCCTGATTGAACGTTCGTTACGCGGTCCAGAACTAAGTTGAATTTAAATTTATGAAGCTAGACTTTCTTAAAGTCCTTATTATACCTGGTTGTTCATTTGGGTGGGTTTTGGAAAAAAATGTTGCCATGGGTAAGTAAATAAAAAATGTTTTTTAACTTATTTGCCTAGATTATAATTTCGGTAGCATTATCTGAAGGTAGAAAACTTGAAGGAAGAGTGAGCTATAATGCGTAAAATATTACACCATTCGATATCTTAAGAGAAAATGTAGGACCTGCAATTGCTGCAAAACCGAGATAAAAGCGATAATAAATACAATATAACCACCGTAAGAGCAAGGGAGACCACAATATGCTCGTGTCAGGCAGACCGTCAAGAGATCAAAACGGCAACCGATGTTATTATTATTAAACAGAAGGTCAAATAAATGCGATGTGGCTAGCACAGAAACAGAAATATTTAAAGAAGAGCATAAGCTGTAATCGGTAATGATTTAGGTATGACATGAGCATGACCTAGTTGCAATGAGTGTCAATTGATTTCTAATGCCTTTATTTGGAAATGAAGAGAGACATAGGTATCGAACCAAAGTCAAAACTTGAATCATTAAGAATTAAGTAGCTAAGTAGGTACCACTAGGCAGGAACTAAAAGGTTGATCATAAATAAAAGAGAACGGAACAGAAACGGAAGAACTAAAATACTGTAGCCAACTTAGGTAGGTATAATCGAATTACGTAGGTACCTACCTACGCAATGCAAGGGAGAAGTATGGCAACGCCGCCGTAGCGAGCGAACACGATTCTTCGATAACCAGCCAGACATCGCCTGTTAAAAGGTGGAAACCCACTTATTGACTGTCTTATTTTAATACAGTTAGGCAATAATGCCAAAAAATATTAAGTACCTGCCTATGTGTGTTGTTGTGTGTGTGTCAGGTTGATCAACCACTTTTATGATCACAGCTTGAACACAGACGATCAATAGCTTTATGTTAGTCGACACTCGACAGCAGAATTTTTGCCTCGCTGCCAGTCGAGGCAAAGTGCGACGTTGCCACGTCGTTGTATATGTTAGTGTACAATGAAATGCAAGTAGGTTGCGATAGCAGGCAGAATATGTCAGCATTTTATGACATTTAAAACAATGATGACTAAGCAGTGACTAAGCATAAAATGATAAACTCTTAAACAATGTGTGTGTGTGAGCTGATTGTTTTGGGATAATGGCAAATATGAGAACAGTTCTGATGTTTATTTCGCATTTCGTAGGGGCTATTTTATAGCGTGTTGAATTTGACATCGGATGACGTCATCATGATGCCGGATACGTGGTGTATTTTGGTCTTTGCACCGTAAATGTGCTAGTGCTCGGTTCAACAGACAGACAGATAACAAATTGGGTCACATTAATTCCGGATTTTTGACGGATTTTTTCCGAAACATTTCTAAGTTGAATGAACGAAATGTCTAGCGAGACATGATCGTTATTTCTCAGTCGTATAAAGACCGGATATCCGGAAATCAGGTTTTGTCCGGAAAACCGGATATTTGCTAAAAAATCTCGAAAGCCAAGTCAAATGAATTTTCATTTTAACAAATAGGTTATCCAACGAATTTAAACTTGAAAGGTAAATTCAAGACTTCAAGTCAATAAAAGAATGGGCTAGGTATTTCTGTCCAGCAAGATGTTAAATGTAGGTAATAGGTAATCATAATCACGGTAAATTATACCTAACCTCTGATTGCCTAGTCACCAAAAAATAATATGAAGTAGGTATACCTAGGTCCTAGTTATGAAAGGTGGCTAGACCTTGAACAAATTAAACGGATTCGTCTCTTTGAAAAGAAACAATCATCTGAACATCATCAGTGCAGTGTCATCATTCTGATTTGACGATGGAACATTTGAAAGTGTGGGTAGGCAGGTTTATTTTGATGAAAAAACCAGGATCAAATCAGTCAAATGCCCCTGAAAATATGAAGAAAACAACGAATTAGTAGTTAACTCACCGATTTCTAAAAGTTCCCGGTGGAATTCTCTCGATGCGCAACTATAAAGTATCCAGGTCCAGCAGAAGTAGGAATTAAGCAGAATGATGACCGCGATCGAACTTTCTCGTTGGAGCGAGGGCGATTGAATGCGCGATTCGCTTGCACTCGCAGCCGGCCGGCGATGAGCGGCAGCGGCCGCCATCTTGTTCAACTTGGTGTTCGCGAGTCAAAGCGAGATGTTGATATCGTATTGTCTTTTTTTAGCTCGAGGAAAACGTTTTTAACTTTACCTGCTTCAATTGGTTATCTTTCTCTTCTGTTTTTCTTCTATCCGCATTTTTAATTTTATTTATGTTGAGAGACTTGTCAAAGGCAGGTAAACGTATTATGAACACAATTTTTCATGTGTAACATTTAGCTAGCATTTTTAGGAATAAAATATCGAGCTGAAGGGCTTCTTTTGTCACGCCACGCGTTTAAATTATTTGACAGATCATGACACGTTATTTTGTCGTTTGTTTCACTTTAGGTACATGACATGACCAATGACATGGCAAATTATGTACCTACCTGCCAGTATTAGGTACTTAGTCTTTTTTATATCATTTTCAAAGGACACAAACTGTCATTTTCATGAAAATCATCGAAGTTACAGCGGCCTCCAGAAAATGCAGAACAAATAGCCATGCAGTAGCCCAACTAGGTATAACACGATCGTTAACAAAATGGAAGGTTCCTTTCCTACCTACTTAGCCTCTGCCTTGCCTAATAGACAACAACCGACCGAACTGTTTCTTTCCAAAAAATTGGATTCGTTTCGGTAACCATTGCTTCGGCAATACGCGTTGTTTCACAGAAGACGGAAACGTAGCAAAGCAATGTATGCCGAACTGATAATATTCCTTAGGTCATAGATTGCCTACGACCTTAAGTTACGAATTTTTGCCATAGAACTGCTAAATAGAACTACTGGATCTACGACTAACATATTGACAACAAAAAAAGAGTCGATTGGTTGTTTTCAAAAAAGATTAGAAACCGATTGAGAACCGATGTCTTTTCATAGGTAGGTGGATCTTCGAGTTTAGCATCCTAACTACTATTACCAAGCTATTACCTATGGCTATATTAGTAATTAATTACCTACTAATAAATAAGGTGGGTTACCACTCTACCTACTAAGTGAAGTGATTCGTAAATTGTATTGTAAGCTTACCTAATTTCTGTTAATAAACCCGCATTAGTTGTTAATGTGATTAGTTGATTAGGTGCCAACTCAAAGAGTTGCCTAGGCTTTTTGTACCTAGGTATTATAGGTATACCAACGTAAATCACCCTAAATCAAAATCTAGCTAAGTTATTTAAATAGATAGGCTAGCTAAATCTTGAACTATCGCGATGAATTAGGTCGTCCTTATCTATAGGTAGGTAGTACCTACCTATTATTATCTAATTAGGTATTTTCTGTCATTTATCACAAGTATGATCGATAAAAGGAATTATTTAAATACCTACGTATCGTGTTAATTCTATCGACTATTGCACTGCTCAAAGCCTAAGCAAGCAGTGTAAAGTGTTTTATTATTAAATAATGATGAGACGGAGTAAACAGAGAACGGAGTAACTAACGACATCTATTCTATTCTTTGAATATTTGTTGTAACTAGATAAAATCATTTATATGTAAAGATACGTTAGATAATTGATAGGAGACACCACTTTCTTGGGATTTCGGTAGAAATGTATTGTCGGTGGTATAGAGATGTATCACAGAGATGGCCACGAGATGGCGGTTAAGGTATGATTTCGTTTCTTCTGATCAAAATAATATTTTGGTCGATTAGTTTCTTAGACCATTTAAATATGCCTGGACGAGTTAAGCTTGTAATAAAATAAAGTATGACAACGCCTATGAGTTTACCTGCTTTACACCTGTACCAAGTACCAACACACGGCGAAACCAAAATATAATCCCCGCAAGTTGATATTGCGATTGGCGGCCATCTTGGTGACGTAATTTTGACGTAGTCGACTGTGCACCATCAGTACCGTTCGCAAGGTCAGCCCGCGCTTGATGACGTCACGCAGCTGTTATTGTGACAAGGTTCCATCGCAATATCAACTTGCGGGGATTATAAGCTGTGTGCGTTTAGCTAGCGTACACATGAAAGCGATCAGACTAGGACTAGCACCAATAAATAGTGCCTAATTAGTACCTAGGTCAAATAAATTTTGCCTCTGTACTTTACGATCCGTACCCAAAGGGTGAAAACGGGACCCTATTACTAAGCCTACGTTGTCCGTCCGTCCGTCTGTCCTAAATATTTAGGGCAGTAACTTTTTTACGTTTATATGTTGTGTGGTGGTGTGGTACGGAACTCTCAGTGCGCGAGTAGCCCGACTCGCACTTGAACGGTTTTTTTACCTGGTACGCTAGCTTGCCGTCATGGTAGCTTATGTACACATTTTCTGTGGCTAAGACGTGTCCGTATAGCTAGCGTACACATGAAAGGGATCCGGCTCAAGGGCGGATCCAGGGGGGGGGGGGGCCAGGGGGCCATGGCCCCCCCCCACGGACCTCTGCGGATTGCATTGAATTTCGAGGCTGAGTAATGACGGCACTTTACTAGGGCATAGATTGATTGACCTCTGTCCATAACTAATTCGAAGAGCGGAGAAAATTTGAGCTCGCTTCGCTCGCTCTATGTTTCTGTTTTAATTATTGTACCTGTGTAGGTACAATAATTAAAACAAGGCCGTGGTCAGAAATCTTTAGACTTATACACATAATAATATAATCCTAAAGATTTAGATCTTATTGCAGTCATCTCATTATATTTCAGTGAAATATTGAGCTCGCTTCGCTCGCTCTTGGTTTTTTTGTTGTATTGAAATTACCTATCGCAGAATTCGATATTGAGTATTTCTGACTCGACCTAATCATATTGCAGTAAAATCTCGAGCTCGCTTCGCTCGCTCTATGTTAAACGTTTTATTGCAACCACTCAACCTGGACCTGGCCTCCCTAAGAAAAAAATATTGCTACACTCTTGTAGAGGAGGCCCGGGCCCGGCGCCAATCTCATGTTTTTGCCCCGCCTCGGAAAAATCGTAGATTCGGGGCTGATTGTTTTAGTTTTCTATGTATGTATACAAGACGTCTCGGGTCTGTGTCTCTGACTTAATTTTTTTATATCTTAATACGTGGCCTGAGTCGGCCGAGGGCCCCCCCCAACATGAAATCCTGGATCCGCCCTTGATCCGGCTAGGATTAGTGCCAATAAATAGTGCCTGAATAGTGCCTCATTAGTACCTAGGTCTAATAAATAGTGCCTTTGTACTTTACGAGATATCGATTTTTTTACCTGGTTGGTACCTACCTACTAGGGGGTGCAGTACCGGTTTATTCTCAAGAACCGGGACTGGGTTTCCGGTACTGGACTTGGAACCGGGATTTCCCGGGAATTTCGGTACTAACGGTACTCGAAAATAATATTTAAAAATCATGATTTTGTTGGAGAAAAAGACGTTAGATGATGTAGAAAAATAATTAGTGATCAATGGAGTGCTAGCAAAATTGATTAAGTACCTAGTTTCTAAAATAGTATTTTTCATTAGATAACTGTATTAATTTTATTATTTAATAAATATAGCCGAATATCGCTCATGATAAAGGAGTAGCGTGGATGATCATAGCATCGGGTTTGTTGTCAGGTTAAATTTCATTGAGACCCACAAATTGAGACCCGCAAATATCTCGTTTCGTATGGATGAAATCGTGAACAATGTTATAATAAAACTTGTAGTACATAACATTATCTACAATTGTATGCTACACAAACTATTCCTATCATCAACAATTTTCTAGATATCTGTCTATTACTATTTTAATTAATAATTTTTTGCAAATATCTCGTTTTGTATGCATCAAATCGTGAACAAAGTTAAAACAAAACTTGTAGAAAATAGTATTGTCTATAATTGTATCGTTGAGAAACTTTTTCTATCATCAACCGTTGTCGAGATATCTGTCTATTACTATTTTTATTAATAATTTTTTGCAAATATCTCGTTTCGTATGCATCAAATTGTGAATAAAGTTAAAACAAAACTTGTAGAAAATAACATTGTCTATAATTTTATTCTTTACAAACTTTTTCTATCATCAACCGTTGTCAAGATATCTGTCTATTACTATTTTAATTAATAATTTTTTGCAAATATCTCGTTTCGTATGCATCAAATCGTGAACAAAGTTGTTACAAAACTTGTAGAAGATAACATTATATACAATTTTATTCTTTACAAACTTTTCCTATCATCAACCGTTGTTGAGATATCTGTCTGTTACTATTTTAATTATTCAGTTTTTACAAATATCTCGTCTCCTATCCAGAACCACTTGATTGTAAGCCTGGGACAAATCAAGTAAGTTTTAACTTTAGATTTGATATTATCTTCATTGTTGAGGTACTCAACACAAAGTACTCTTTGGTTGTAACGCCATCCAGTCAGTGTCATCCTATGGTGTCAGTGTCATTGAACTATTTTTTCTCTAGAGTCTGAGGCTGAGATTCAGAGACGATTTTTTAAGTCATAGTTCGAACTAAGTAGATTCAAAATGTATGGATTTTGACATACGGGAGTTCAAATTGCGACTTAAAATCGTCTCTGAATCTCGGCCTAAGTGTTTAGCGATATCTTCGCTAGATGTCCAAAGCAGTCTATGGAAAATCAATGATCTACTTCGTTTGTACTAAGGTAGCACAGCGTGCCTAGGGTCCGTTTCATAACGTGAGAATGCTATCGGGCAGTCTATCCTATCTCACTCTAGCATACATAGCTTCTTATGCTTTTTTTCTTTCGCAGTCGCACCGTTTGTAATATTCAGACGTTATGAAACGCATCCGTAAGTGACAAATAGTGACATTGACATTTGTTTGTTTACTGTAATATATAATTTGTATTTCTATTTTGTGACATAATAGTAGTAATTTCTTGTATAAACAATAACTAATATGTGAATAAAAATGTTACAAAGAACTGTAGCAACTTTTAGGATATCTAAGGTCAATAAGTACTGAGATAATTGATGTCAAGACGAACCTAAGCGAAATGTACACAAATTCTATTTTAAAACCAAACTTGTGGTATTTACAGAGCTCGTTGTATTTAAACTGCCGCGGAATTATCGCACAAACACGTCTCTTCAGCCAGGAATTAGAAAATAAATACACAGATGTGCAGAAAGACAAAATTTTGCAGGTTATGAATGAATCGGATGCTGACACGCTTTCAGGGTTTGTACATGTTTGTATGAATTGAAATTGCTTTGTCTTGTGGTTGGTAAGTAAGTACGTGACATTTGTAAATGTGATAGTCATCAATCATCATCTACAAACGTCCCACTGGGCATCCTCAATGTATGTATTGGCGCCAGTAATTATTCAGCCATGTCCGCGAAATTATACAAAATTGTCTTGCAGGTAGGGTTGCCCACCGTCCCGCGAGAGGCGGGACGTCCCGTTTTTAGAGCCTTAAAGGATGCGTCCCGCGCAAGTTGTATACGGGACGCCAATTGTCCCGTTTTATTACGTACGGCTTAACTTTCAGGCATAGATAAGAATTTTTGAAGTAATTATTGTTTTAATTAAAAACAAAACTGAGAGCAGGCGGCATAATTTTTTTCATTTTTATTGGTATTTGTTTGGTTTTTCTTTTATCGAGTCGATGACATGTCATGGAGATTGCCTTATTTATTGCCAAAGAAAAATACATTCATTAAAACTTCTTAAAATGTGAAAGCTAAATATAATTTCTAATGGTATTTCTCGCCTTACTGTACTTTGACAGCTGGGTCCTCTTTTTTTAGCCGCGTCCCGCATTTTGATTGCCAATTTCCCGCTTATCCGTGCACTATAGTTGGCAACCCTACTTGCAGGATATAATGAGGGGTAAAAAAAACCGGATCAAATAAAAAAAACATATTTTGTTATTATTTATCACATCATTCGAAATTTTTTACCTATTCACAACAGGAATTCATTTACCACCTTTTTTTGAAGCAGATGCTTCAAAACCAATAGACCATATGACCAATAGATATCGGTATTTATAACATTCTGTTCTAAACACAATAATAAGGCCGAGTTCCGAGAAACCATAGTAAGAATCGTACGATTATTAGATCGAATTGAAAACGTCAATCGGATTGAACTTGTTGACAAATACCAGAACTGAATACTAGATGTCAGAGCTGAAAAACAACTTTAAAAAAATCGGATCTCTCGCTGTCATTTTAGCTCATTTTGAGCTAAATCCGACTTTTTTTTGGTCAGATTCAACTCTTTTTTTTAAATTCTACTGATCCCTATGATTTGATTTTCTCGTTCTTGCGATATCCCATCCACATTTTAAAAGATCAATAATCTCCCATGTAAATCGGACAAGATATCGCTTGATTAACGAGATAATACAGAACCATGTTCCATATTGTGTTTTTCAAAGCAAATTGGCCTCTATAATAATAATAACCCCGCGGGGGCAGCTTGTGGCGAGCTGACGGTGAGTGGCGACACCGCGGACTCCTATCCAGAGGGACCATACAAACATGCGCTCACACACTCACACACCGACACACACACACCCCCACACACACACACACATACACACACACACACACACACACACACACACACACACGCACACCCACACATACAGTAACACACCCCCCTACCTCTGGCTAGAATTCATTGGCCGTCCAGAGTGGAATCGCAAGAGCAGAACCTATGCTCCAGGTTGGAAGTGTATTGCACGTAATGGCGTAATAACGGGGAAACCCGCTCACGGGGGTAAACCCCGCGATGGTGAAACCGGAGCCGCACCTCTCGACAACCTTCAGCCGCTCAATGAGATGTTGCCCCATTGTCGCACTTTGTGCGTGCGGCCGTTTTATGGGGCCCACTCGACGAGTCGGCGAGTCACCGCCTGCCCTATTTACTCTTTTGAGACTAGTTGTCATGGCAGGCGTCCGTTAGTCTCCTCCCATAGCCCAGTATCCATCCATCCAACTTTCACCTCCATAGCCCAATACCTTATTTTTCCATCGCGGCCATAGCGTCGTACTCCAATAGTCTTTACACATGGCGGGGACCATCCCCGTGTGTATCATGTTGTGCGCTCGGGGATGGTATCCGCCATTTGTGTATCCCTTACATTTAGATTAACTTGTCTTTTGAACGGGCCTCTACATGTTGGCTTCGGCTCCATGCACGCCTTCCTAAGGTCCGGGACTGAATGGCCCGTGATTACGGAACATAATTATAATAGCCTTTATTGCTTAAGAGTTTACATAATTAGTTTTCACATTAAATGTCACACATCTTCTTCATCGACGACCTCTTAGCTTGTCTTACGACATAGGCCTCTTCCAGAGACTTCCTCAATTATAAATATATGTATATCCCTCGTCTTCCGCATCCATACTCCTTCATTGTATGTATATTATGTTGTTTCTTTAGTTATTTTTCTATGTTGTTTTCTTTGGTTGCTTATCTTTAGTTGTTGTTTGTTAATTTTTGTTTGTTGTTTTTATCTCTGGAAGGTGTTAGTCTAATTCCCCACGGTGACCAGCCGGCTTGGGGAATGTTTTTGATTTATGTTGCGTTGTTTTGGTTGTTGTTGTATCTGTTGCGTTCCGGTTGTCGATGTGGTACGGGAGTTATCTGTTCTATTGAAATTTGTTGGGTTTGAGCTTGGTGACTGTGATGGTGATCTCTTTCGTTTGTCGTGGTTAGTGCTCGGTTTCACAATTATCTTGTCGTATTTTATGAATGCGCGGTTTCCCTTCTCCCTTTCTTCCTTTAATCGAGGTTGGAGTTCTTTCCTTTTTGCCAGTATCTCCTTCGGGTAGTCTTCAGCTATGTACTGATCTTTAGTAAAATGTTTCTTCATTCTCATAATGTCAGACTTACGCCAGCTTGTTGTAAGTGTAACTGGTATGGATCTGATCTTGTCCATGTTCCTTGTACCTATCCGGTAAGCATAGTTGATTTCAATTTTTTCCATCTTTTTCAGCCATGTGAGGATGTCTAAGACTATGTTCAGCAGGTCGTTTGAGTTTTTTTCTTCTTCTTCCATCCCATGAATTATAATGTTATTCTTACGCAGTCTGAAATCTAGTTTCAAAACCTTTGTTTCAGGTTCTCAGTTTCTTCCTTCAGTTGTATATTTTCTTCCCTTAAAGGTTTTAGTTGCTCATCAATTTTTGATATCAAAGCCTCTGTTACACTGTTTGTTATCTGTATGGTTTGTTTTTCTAATTCCAGTTTCATTTTTTCAATCAACAATTCCATCTGCCTCTATGCATCCAAAAATCTGAATCCTGACTAAGTGAGCCTTTGACTTTGATTTCAAATTAGTAGAAAACATTCCAAAATCTTGGAATTTTTTTAAGTTTGTCTTTTCATGATTTAACATTCATTGGAATGTAAAGAAACATGAGAACTCATTCTGAGGATAATCTAATTCTCAACTAAAGGACATCTGGCACATAATACCCAAAAATGTATAACCGTCCTTCTATTTTTATTATGGACTATGGAACACTAGAAACTAACTGCAGGTATTAGTTTATTTTATAATGATTTATTAGTTTTTATCATTTTTATATAAAAAAAACATTGTGCCTGCAACACCTCCTACCTCCTCCTACTAAACAGCATTGACAGCCACGTTGGGGTTGCTGCTTTTTCATAATTTATTAATAATAAATGATTAAATAAATCGTTAAATAAAAATAAATGATACTATCTGAGTCGTTTTTATAAAACCTCATAATTTATTACACATTTGACTTCAGTCAAAACTTCTATACATTTTAAGGTATTTTTTCAATGGAGAGCGGCGGTTGTCCTTTGTTTAAATAATCGTAATGCATCGGTTATCGTAATAAATAACGATTAATATCGTAATCGTAGGTACCTAATCGTTATGGCCGAATCGTTGCATACCTAGTTTTTAGATGTCCCCGAATCCAAATCACCAATTTTTGGATTTTTTGTCTGTCTGTTTGTTTGTTTGTTTGTTTGTGTGTTTGTTTGTTCGAGCATCACGCAAAAGCTACTGAACCGATTTTGATGAAACTTTTTTTGTTTGATAGCTTATGATCTGACTTAAAATCTGGTATATAATTTATGCGGACGAAGTCGCGGGTAAATGCTCGTTATTTCTTATTCCTATAATGTTGTTTCTTATTAAAACATGTGACAGGATTCGTCGATTTGTAACCTCCATGGTAAACTTAAAATTTAAAATCGCAATTTGCATCTAAAAGTACAATTTAAAAATAGTGCCTCGCTCCCAAAATAGGATTCCCTGTCCTAAGGTAGCTAGGATGAATCCTTAAGATAATTATATCCACATTATCAGAAATTCGCAGTTTCTGTTTTCAGCATAGAATTGGAAAGGGATCAGCTTTAGTATCCTGCGGCATGAATTGGTGGAGGGATGGGTGGGGGGGTAAGGGGGGGGGGGGGGTCCGCACATGCCCCATGTAAGGGGAAAAAGTGAGGAAACCCAAAAAAGGGGGGGTTTCCTCACTTTTTCCCTTTAGGCCCTTTTAACCCCCCCGGGGTACCCCCCTCCCCCCAAATTCGTGCCGCAGGATACTAAAGCAACCCCATTAACTCTATTAATCACCAAAAAATTAAATACATTATTCTTTACAGCTACGACTTAACCAAAGGACGTCTAAAAAAGTTCTCACAATGGAAAACCAGTAATGGTGAAATCAAGACAATATCAGACTTAGAAATGGTTGATGGTTTCTCAGAGAAAACAGCTGAGAAACTTTTTGATAGTATTATAGATGGACCTCCTAAGAAAACTGTGAAGGTGTCAAATAAAATAAAGGGACGGATTTTGCATCCTCACTTGAACGAGACTGTTAGACAGGTATGCCTTTTTTTTGGTCACTAGTTCTCAAACCAAATAATAGTGTATGATTTCTATTTCTTATGCTATTTCTCTTTTCTGTTCTGTGCTAATTTTACCTTTCAATTAATCCCATAATCTAAAATCCAAATGACCTAGTCTTCATACAACATGGTTTCAATAAAACTGTCACAGCATGTGCAAATGCAGTTGGCTCTTACATACGGTGCGTTCCGAATCACGCCAACAGCGCTGTGAGCGCGATAAATGTCGTTCCGATTTGACGTGAGCGCCGAGCGCGACCACCATCGAAAACGTGACGTTATTCATGACTTCAGTGCTCATAGCTTTGAGCGTTATTAGCACCATAAATATAGTAACTAGATGAAACCATAATGTGACTGGAACAGCAAGTGTGACTTTTGCATACTAAAAGACAACAACAACATGTCAACATTCCATAGGTTTTACATTTTGCCAAACACAAAAACCGGCCACGGTGACCGAAACAAAAAATAATATTTGGTTTTTGTTTACAGAAGTTTTCATAACTGGCTATCTCACTCTCTCATTTCTTGGCTCCGTCTTTCAGCGAAAGTGAAAAGGTTTTAATTTAAAGCCGAAGCCATGTTATAGAGTTTGCTAACATCGTTTTCTTACTTTCCCCTCCCCCGCAGGCGAACGCGGGTGATGTTAAGCCGGGTCCGCTGCACCATGTTATCGTGTTTTCACACCAAAGTATCCAAATAATTATCCGATAATTATACAAGCTGATTCTTTAGTTGTTTTAGTAAAAATTTTAACCGGAAATTCAAAAATTGCTGTTATTGCTTTAATGTAGTGTCCGACCGAACCTAGTTTTTACAACCGAAACCGAAACCGACTTTCGGTTTCTATTTCAGTTTCGGCTGAATCCGAAACCGAAACCGAAACTTCCTTATGACATAATTCTTCCCCACTTTTTAGGTTTTGTTCAATGTAGCTAGTTGCCAATATGTGTTTTATGTTTACAGAAGCAGTCAATTTGATAATTAACTGATTACTTAGTCTATCTATCTCTCTATCTATAACGTCACGCCTCTTTCCCAGTGGGGTAGGCAGAGACCAGGGCGCGCCACTTACTACGATCCTTACATACTTCTTTTGCCTCATGCACATCCATACATCTCTTCATACATACCCGTCGGTTACGAGTACTCCGCACCTCCCCTTTTTGTAGGACGCAACTGATTTGATCAGCATACGTCCTACGAGGACGCCCTCTGCCGACACTTCCACTCACATTTGCAACATATACCTCTTTCGTACATCTTTAGTAGTTTTGTTGTTTTAAAACAATTATTTCTACTGTACATATAGGTAGGTTCATGGTAGGTGTGTACATATCTAATCTACCTATTGGGTGAGGTGAGGTATATTTTAACTCAGAAAAAATCTATGAAATCAGTCCTTAAAACATCAAATCACCGGTGATTTGATTATGTATGACCATCTCAGTCTTTTTGATATCTAAAATTTATTTTATCAAGAATAATTAAACTGCCTTTAGTTTCTGCATATAAACATGAACATAAACACTGAATACAGGGTGTAAATTTAAATGCGTTACATATTAAAGGGGATGCTTCAGTCCATTAAACTGAACAACTTTTAGGATGGGGCAAACATCGAAAACGCAAAAAAAAAATCTGCTGCTCCATTGAAAACTTCAATGGCCACTCCACCCAAATGTATGGAACAGCAGATTTTTTTTCGTCTTTTCAATGTTGGAATAGGAATAATAATCATTTGTTGTTTTTATTGGTCTCATGGATAGTGAAAGTTGATCATTTTGAAGGTCTGAAGTACTCCATAATAATACAGGGTGTTACAAAAATTTAAAATAAAAATTTTAAACTAAAAAACTTTTGCTATGGGACCAACATCGAAATTGTAAAAAAAAAACAGCTGTCCCTTACATTTAGCTCGGTAGATTTGTGGTTTAGTATGGGACATCCGATTTTTTTCACGTTTTCGATATTGGTCTCAAAGTGAAAATTGTTCAGTTTGATGGTCTAAACCACCCCCTTAAATGTTAATTTGTATTTTTGTAACATCTTGTATGTAACGCATTTAAGTTGTGTCTAAAAGTGACAAATTGCAATTTTTTTTATTTATACTACTTAATTTTTACGCCTGTCTCCCATTGGAGTAGGCAGAGACAATAGAAATGCCAGATCAATATCAGTTTGTAAAAACGTTATTTTAATCGAAAACAAAGTTTACTAGGTAGATCAATAGTTGCTAAAACTTTGCAAAAATATCAAACACGTGGGATAAAAACACAATTATTGAAATGAAATTGATTATGCATCAAAAAGGTAGCTTAATAAAATAATATTACCCGATTGGAAATAATATAAATAAGTAACATAAATTGAAAATAACCTCTAAATTCACACCACAAAACAAACAGCGCAAGACATAAACAGGGGCGCGGGGAGTGAATTCCACGCTCCCCACTACGCCACCGATCGCCTCCGAAGACCGGGCGATAACTCACGAACGTAGTTTCGGTTTCGGTCGTAGGTTCGGCCGTTTTCCTGCCGAAACCGAAACCGAACCGAAACTCAAAATTTGGGCCGAAACTGGCCGAATCCGAAACCGAAACCGAATTTTCGTTCGGACACTACTTTAATGCACTTTTGAATCTAAATAAAACAGCGTATAGTCTTCGGCATTTTCGTTTCGTATCACAATTAATAACAAATAATGAAGAAAAACAACAAAAAACAGGGAGAACAATTATTACGTGTTTATTAGCTTCTTTTTTTCGCAAATTGTGATCGGATACACATGGCGTGACATTCATTGCTAGCGCATGAATTTTATTTTTCCAATTAATTTTATAATTATCAAGATAATTATTAACCTATATTATAATATAATTATTAAAAAAAAATTAAAAAAATATATGATCACGACTATATTCCCTGAGGGGGTAGTCAGAGACATTCTGAAACTGTATTATAATTATCATGATAATTATTGTGATAATTATCCTTTCGAACCCTGCTTATTGTTTCAGAACTGTAGGACTGTAGTCTCTGTGCATATATCAGTGAACTCTATATGCTGGATGCTGATTGACAGAAATAACTATGAGGTGACCGAGTGGAAATACTACGTCATTGACTACCCTGAAGGAAAGAAGTTTCAAATAACGGATATTTTTGATATTGTGAGTAGTGTGACATCATCATTTTTTCAACAGAACTGTTCGAACAATGATTTCGACAATAGATTTATATCTTTATACCGTTTTGTGGCCCTCATGACCCTCATCACAAAATTTTAGATTTCGCAATCAAGAAAACCTAAAAATGCCTAAAATAAAAAAGTTCAACAACACCTTACTACAAAAGCCCAAAATCCATTTTCATAAAATAATTTATGTTGCGATGGTTTGGTCATGTGGAAAGAATGGGTGAGAGCAGATTGACGAGAGCAATTTATAAGGCAAGCGTAAGTGGAAATGTTGGAAGGGGACGGCCTAGACGTACATATACGGACCAAATTGGCGACGTGCTTAAGAAGGGCCAGGTCAGATCTACCCGAAACCGACGAGCATGCATGAAAGGTCTTATGAATGTGGAGGAAGCTAGAGAGGTATGTCAGGATCGTAGCAGGTGGCGTTCCGTTGTCTCTGCCTACCCCAGTGGGAGACAGGCGTGAGAATATGTATGTATGTATGTATGTACAATAATTTTGTAGGTTTTGAACAAACCAATTTTAAGAAAATATCGATATTACTAGCTGTGCCATGCATGCATTACGATTCCCTTTTTGCCAAAGTTTCATCGCAATCGGAGGAATGTTTTAGGAATGCATAGAGGACAAACATTCATTATTTTATTTTATAGATAGATATATTACCTACTATCATAGAGTAAGGAGAACTAAAGAGCCTTCTGTATACACCGGAATTTAGTACCTACTTTCCAGTTCGCTAGATGTCGTACGCCACTTAGTATGGAGAATAGCACTCTTTCTTATTTCCTGGGTTACATATCAAAAAGTCAAACGTTCATTTTTATGTTAAGCTGTAACGCATTCTCAATTCGATGGAATTTGTAATTTAAAAAAAACGAGCAGGATGACCAAAAATTATGAAACATCATGTTGCACTGCACTGCCCTCGCGTTCACACGGGGGCTGCTACAGGCAGTCGAACGAAATACTGCCGAGCGGCAGTACTGCCCTCACTGCCCTACCCTCGCGTGAACAGGGCATAAGCTGCATTCAACTATTTATAAAATAAAAATAGTAATATAAGTTTACCCTCACTACACTCACACCCACTACAAAAACGCCTATTATGCATTAGCAAACTGATATGATTGCGTTAAGAAAGGCTTAGGCTTTGGTCGCTAATTATCAAATAAACGATACGGTCAATAATCCTTTTGACCATTTAAAATTTGATATTTCAACCTTTTGACCATTCGTCCATTTGGCCTTTGACCGATTTGACCAATCGTCTTTTTGATCTTTTAAATTTTGATGTATCAACTTTTGGCCTTTCGTACTTTTGGCATTTCGTTTTTTGTTCTTTTAAAATTTGACTAATGAACGTTTGACTTTTTGATATGTAACCATTACAGTTTTAGGTTATAAAACTGCAATATTAACACCTAAAAAGCTGGAACCTTCTGCATCCATTCCAGGCATGGAACGTTACACAAAAACTGCCGACAGCGGACGTCTACGTGATGAAAGCAGAAGCGACCACGCTCCGTGCGGCTGGCAGCGACCCAAACAATCCTAAAGTCATCGCTGTCAATCTACAGAAAGCTCAGATGGTTGCTATGATCGTAGCTCTTATAAATGCTAAGAGTTTTAATGAAAGGTTAGTTCATTTGATAATAATTTTAATGTGTGCTGTTAATACAGCATTAGTTATTATTGTCAGCAAACAAAGATTTCCATGGTAAGTTAATACTTACTATGGAAATCTTTGTCTGCTGACCATAGACTAAGAGCCAAGCCAGAAGCGATCATATACGACACGATAGATAGTAGAGGTACAGACCAAGGGCGCTGTGGTCTTCTTATCGTGTGGAAAGAGCCCTGGTGTCAGAGTTTTTTCAGCCTCGCTCTGCGGCACGGCCTCTGACGTGGTTTTTATGTAATGACTACTACCACCAGATATAGTAGCCGGGACCAACGGCTTAACGTGCCATCCGAAGCACGGAATCATTTTTTTTTCATATACTCAGGTGATTCAGCCTGCAATGTCCTAACCAACTGGGGAAAAACGCATAAAGTGACATATCACTAGGTGTGCCCCTTGGGAATCGAACCCACGACCTCCGTGTCGAGAGCCCAATGCTCTTAAGAGGCTATGTAAAAAAAATAGGATTCTTCAAAGCTCCATATATCATGAAGTACTAACAGTAGGAGTATGATTTGCGGATTATGTGTAAATTGAACATATAATTAAAGTTTTGATTAGAGCCAAAACACGATTAAGACAAATTTTCTCGATAGAAAAACAAGCCAAAGTAGCCTCCGTTTTTGTCTATAAACGCTTGTAACTGCTAAACTGTGAATAATAGAAACATGAGACTTGATTTAAAAAAAAGAGATTGCTATTATCTAAGTTTTGATTAGAGCAGAATTGAACATACATAAATAGTACAATCACAATTAAATAAAGTTTGTTTTTTCGCTTCATTCGTTCCAGGCGCGCGCGCCGCCCCATCTCTTTCCCTCGCATCTGGCAGTAATATAAGCTATCACACGCCCGTTTCGCTTAAATTATTTTTCGACATAGGCCCTTAACCATTAGACCACGGAGGCAGAGGCAGTCGCTGTGGTGATAGCCCATACGGAAGAGAGCTAGCAACGCAATCACGAGGCGGCGGTTCGAATCCTGACCTGTACCACTAAGTTCTACGGAATTTATTTACGTATTTATTTATCATTATTAATAGCTCGGCGGTGAAGGAAAACATCGTGAGGAAACCTGCATACCCGAGTATGAAAACCAAATACCATGAGTTCGGAGAAATGCGTAAAATATGGATGAGCCTGGGGCGAACAGAGTAGGGGTTGAGTTGAGCTTGAGCCTCATCTGGCAGCACGGAATCGTATTTTTTCATGCTCTATCCTTTTCTGTCGCTCAGGAACGTCATTTTCTAGATAGTATAAGAGATAAGTGTACTTTTTGCAACCATCAGCAGCAAGGCTGATTCAGTGTTTTTGGGGTGTAGAGCATCTCTGTGATGGGGACGGACCAGGTCTGCCTGCATAACTCCAGCCTTGCAGCCTTGCAGCTGATCGTAAATTTTTTACAGAACTTTAGTCATCAGTAACTCCTAAACTGACTGGAGTTATGCAGGCAGACCTGGTCCATCCTCATCACAGAGAAGCTCTACACCCCACAAACACTGAATACACTTATCTCTCGGAATAAGAGTAAGAAAGGTCGAATGCACTGCCGGTGCTGTCGCATTCCCGATATCTTTTTCGTGAAAAAATTAAAGGGAAAATAAAATCTCTTGGGTGCTCGGCTGCCTTTGTTTGCGCTTATCTATTCTGATGATGATATGTTTGCTTCTTAACTGTTTACAATCTTATTTTTTTTTTTTCAGTGTTCTTAACCAAGAAAAAGAAGACATGTTTAGTCAAAAAGTTTACTTCTTGAGGCCCACGCTTCCTTATAGGTAGGTACAGTTTCTGTTGATAGTAGTGACATCTACCTATATTTTTCGTAACAATATCATCTATTGGAATGTGGCGGTCTTGCAGTGAAAACTTTTCTATAATCATCAATAGATGTCGCTCGGAATAAATTGACGGAAGTCTGTGTCCGTATAGCTAGCGTACACGTGAAAGGGATCTGGTTGAAATTAGTGTCAATAAATAGTGCCTAAATAGTGCCTAATTAGTACCTAGGTCAAATAAATAGTGCCTCTGTACTTTACGAGATATCGAATTTTTTTACCTGGTACGCTGGCTTGATGTCATGGTAGCGTACACATTTTCTGTGGCTAAAACGGAATGCGTTACAGAAACGATTTTACACTCAAAAAATAGTGCTCAAATAGTGCCCTAAGGCATCCAAAATATCATGAGGCTAGGTCTTCAGGGACCGAAGATATCAGCAAGTCTTTTGAAGAAACTACGGCTTGCGTGACGCTAGTGTGCACATGGATTCACACGATATAGTTTTTATAGAAGGAGGCGTTTTTTCAAATAAAATCTACATCAAATAAATAGTTCCTGAAATAGTGTTTCTGCCAGTACTAATGTTTTATGTAAATTCGTAATGAAACAATATAAAAAATCGATTCAAAGTTGTACATCAAATAAATAGTTTCTGAAATAGTGTTTCTGCCAGTACTAATGTTTTATGTAAATTCGTAATGAAACAATATAAAAAATCGATTCAAAGTTGTACATCAAATAAATAGTTCCTGAAATAGTGTTTCTGCCAGTACTAATGTTTTATGTAAATTCGTAATGAAACAATATAAAAAATCGATTCAAAGTTGTACATCAAATAAATAGTTTCTGAAATAGTGTTTCTGCCAGTACTAATGTTTTATGTAAATTCGTAATGAAACAATATAAAAAATCGATTCAAAGTTGTACATCAAATAAATAGTTCCTGAAATAGTGTTTCTGCCAGTACTAATGTTTTATGTAAATTCGTAATGAAACAATATAAAAAATCGATTCAAAGTTGTACATCAAATAAATAGTTTCTGAAATAGTGTTTCTGCCAGTACTAATGTTTTATGTAAATTCGTAATGAAACAATATAAAAAATCGATTCAAGTTGTACATCAAATAAATAGTTCCTGAAATAGTGTTTCTGCCAGTACTAATGTTTTATGTAAATTCGTAATGAAACAATATAAAAAATCGATTCAAAGTTGTACATCAAATAAATAGTTCCTGAAATAGTGTTTCTGCCAGTACTAATGTTTTATGTAAATTCGTAATGAAACAATATAAAAAATCGATTCAAAGTTGTACATCAAATAAATAGTTCCTGAAATAGTGTTTTTGCCAGTACTAATGTTTTATGTAAATTCGTAATGAAACAATATAAAAAATCGATTCAAAGTTCTACGTACTAAACTTTAGTAAAATCTCATACCGAGAGATGGCGCTTTATTTTCATTCAAGCTAGTTTAGACTTAGCATATTTGTAATAGAGTAAATTTTTGTGTGTGTAAGCGGTTTCACACCATTGCTCAGCCAAATACATTAGTACGTAGAACTTTGCATCGATTTTTTATATTGTTTCACTACGACTTTACATAAAATATTAGTACTGGCAGAGGCACTATTTCGGTATTTGATGTAGTTTTTATAAAAAGAAACGTCTCCTTCTGTAAGAATTATTTTGTGAATTCGTGTGTACGCTAGCGCAACGCCAGCTCCGTGGTTTATTTAAGACTTATTTATATCTCCGTTCCCGGAAGACCTATGCATCATGAGATTTTGGATGTCCTAGGGCACTATTTGAGTTCTATTTTTTGAGTGTAAATTCGTTGCTGCAATGCAAGCCGTTTTAGCCACAGAAAATGTGTACGCTGCCTTGACGTCAAGCCAGCGTACCAGGTAAAAAAAAATCGATATCTCGTAAAGTACTATTTATTTGACATAGGCACTATTTATTGGCATCAATTCCATCCAGATCCCTTTCATGTGTACGCTAGCTATACGGACACGGAAGTCTTCCCTTAACCACTTTGGTAAGGACATCATCGGCGTTTGACGGCGGCGTTTCATACATTTTTGATCCAAATGTGAAAGTGCCAGCCAATAAAAACTAATGGTATATTCTGTTAGAACTTGTCTATCTAAGTATTTATTATTATGGCACGAAAGCTGTAGCTGTAAGTTTTATTTCATCAAAAATGTATGAAAACACGATTTTTCAAACCTTATAAATAAAACCAAGGATCTCAGCTATGGTTCCATACTAAAAAATGCTGAGACGTACTGGTTATAACGGAATATAGACTTAGCTAATTTAATCGAAAATTGTATGAAAAGGCAGATTTTCGACATCAAATAAAACCAAGGACAATGGACCTACAGATTTGGTGTCATAATAATAAATGTTTAGACGGACAGGTCCTAACAGCGCATCGCATTTTTTTTTTTTGGCCGGCACTTTCACATTTTTGACCAAATCCGATGATGTCTTTTGTGATATTTACTACTGTTTACTAAAATACTACTACTTTTAGCTTTAATCTGCACGGAATCGCATTGCAGACCAGATGTTTCTCCTCGGTTAAAATCTAGTAGATCATTTTCCACTTGTCATTCTTGATCTTGAGGCACAGTAGGTATGGTTTGGTGGAGGCATAATGCTAGTGGTCTAAGTATTTTAGAACCGGGCCTCTGACTTGGCTTAGTGCATTACGTCATCTAGTAGAATAGAAATTAAGCTGTCCATGACATCTAAATCAAGAAGGTCCCTGACATAAAAACCGCTATAGCAGTGACCCATCCAAAGACGTATCTTAACCACAGAATTGATGTTAGTATTTAATGGCCACTCCCTACCCCTTACTAACTTTCAGATACATTTTAAATTTTTAAAAAAGGTTGATTTGGAGTCAGGGATACCTAAAAACCATATCGTAATCTTTTTCTTGTAAATATCTTCAATGTGTGTAAACACACCTCTGTTACAGTTTTATAATAGTTTAGATTTGTATTTGATACCGCACCTAAAGCCGTACTTCGAGGGTTACTTTAGGGGAGCCAAGCAGGAAGCACATACGCCATATTGTTTGTCGTAGTACTGTTTAAGCATCGTGAGTTCTTTGACAAAGAGCTTGAACAGTGTCAGGGGTGTGCCTCAACGAAGATTGTTAAAATTCCATTATTCCTCGTAAAACTAAAATATACTTTTATTTTCAGATTGTACGGAACTTTAGTCGGCAGCGAAAAGGTCTCAACTGATCAAACTGTCGAAATGTTACTACAAAATATCAAAGAGAGAACCACCAACAATTCTCATGTTTATATGTCAGAAGACCTCAAGAACATGTTTAGGTCACAAGAAGAGTTACAAAAGGACATGCTCGGTAACTGTTTGTTCCTAGGCCTCACTTTCATGGACTTGTGTATTTTTAAGAATCAAGATAGCATAAATAAATTGTTGGAAAGAGGACAATAAGGAAGGCAAGTATAGTAGTTAGATAATTTGTTTGTTTACAAAATGCTTAATAATAAATTATTTTTTATCAAGTTGAATAAAATCTTTCTTTTGGCCATCTTTTAAAGTGTTTGCAATAAATTTAATCTTTTAGTCTTTCTAGTAGTAGTATTTGGCCAGAAATCGATGGCTTATTTCCAGAATTTAGACCTTTTTTGATTTCTCTTGCTAGATACTAAATTTTTTATGCAGTTTACGTACCGAATGAAGATTCTAGGAGACGAACCCAAAATTCTTTAGGAAAAGAATAAATAAAACTGCCTTGTATTGCTTCAGTTGGACTAAAAAGTGTTTATTTGATAAAATACAACGAGCTTACTTTTTACAACATTTTACTTCTATTAAATGACAAAAAAACAAACAAAACCCTTAATGCAATAATAATATACATAAATACGATGGTATCAACTTCAAACTCATCATACGTAACTAACATAAATGCAAATCTAGGCAAGATCATTACAATTCAATTAAAATATAATCTAAAAGAAAATAATAATAACTAAAGATAACTATTTTTAAAATTACACCAAGAAATCCTAATGCGAAAATTCCCTATAGATCACACATACACTTTTGACCTACCCAAAGTTGAATTTTGTATTTAATACTGATATATCATTTTGGAAGAACTAGAAAATATATTTACAATTCTTTTAATTTTTTTTAAATGCCAACATTAATTTTTTCGCCTGGATATCTGTGACCATATCGCAACCAACTGTTTTTGGAAACATAAATCTATGGAGAATTAAAAATTAATTGTTTTCAGCTGTTGTGTGTAAAAAGTTAGATCTTGTATTCTGGGATTGTCTAAAATCAATTTCATATAGTCTATTTCGGTGTTTCAGTAGGTATTGTAAGAAAATATACTCTATTGTAACATTGCGGGCTGGAACGGTTGGGAATTAGAGATTCGTTTAGGCCTTTGCAAAACATGTAGGTATGTAAAAGGTATACATTGGGTTGGGGCCCTAGTTCGTTACCCTAGGCACGGAATATATAAGAGTACGACCCTAGGGTACACCTATTCTTTAGTACAGGTCGTAGCAGGATTGACATAATCGGTTATGTTGGATACACGATTAATAATGTGAAGATATATTATCTGATTATTATATCTAAATATTTACCTAAACTTCATTTTTGGCTATAAAATTATGGAAGCGGCTTCTTAAAATATTTTTGAGGATGCCAGGAAATCCGGGAATGCATAACAAATCGGATGCATAGTATGGAAGCAACTTCTTAAAACTATTTAATTTAAAAAAGTTTTTTTTTTTTCTGGAATATAAATCCCGTGATGTCTGGAAGTCCGGGAATGCATAACTATTCGAATTCATAGTATAGAAGCGAGTTCTTAAAATTATTAAATTAGACATAAAACATTTTTTTTTTCGATACAAAAGTGCACTCCATAATAGCCAACACCTCGACTTTAGGTAAATATGCATCCGATTATCCGATATATATATTATATAGCTCTTTTTTAGGTATATTTTGAAAGAGCCTTTATTAAATTGGATGTACTGTTAGGTCGAAAGCCTTTCTAAAAGCTTTATCGTCTCTCTTCTCTGCATTAGCTTTTTAGAAGCATTTATGATATGTAGGTCAGTTGCAAAACAATGATTTTCCTAGGTCTAAAACGTTGTACTAGGTTCCCTAAACAAATAATTAAGTTAACTATTTCTGGAAGACAAAATAATCACAAACACTTATGCAAAATATGGCAACTTTTAAAAATGAAACATGTTGATTTAAATTCTCAACCGCTCCAGTTAATAACTCTGTAGAAACCTAACAACAGTGTAAATTACCAGTCTATTGTTTGTATATTACAATAAATATGTACAATTAATGATATAACAGCACCCATTTTACTGAAACCAAATATGCCTTTAGATACGCCGCCTATCACGCTTTCTATAAATGAAAACTGTATAATAATATCACCTTTATTTTATAATCTATTGTGTATATTGTAAAATCTGTATATCTATTGTACTATCCAGTATACTTAAACAGTTTATTGTATTGTTTTAAATAATATTTGTAGCAAAAATAAGCTAAATAGGCGTCGTATCTTTTCCATTGATTCAAAAACATTCCGTTCAATAAAATCTGTAAAAAACTCAATCCAGACTACAAGATCATTATTCTAATATGTTCATCTTTTATAAAAAATTCAACAACACTTATTTTATTGTGGAACTGTTTTAACAAGTCTCTATTGTGAAAATTAATTATTTTAAAATATAACTGACAGCGGTCGGCGAGTGTGGCAGTGTTTACAATGTAGGTACGGTACTATTACTATCTGAAAAATTATAATAGGCCAGTTGTGTTGGCTACCAATTATTTTTTGACTACACTAAGTATCATGAAGAAAACATATCTATTAAAATAAACTATCGAATTTACCAAACTTTCGAGTGTATTGCACGGAGACTGCACTAACAGCAGATATAGTACATTACTGCAGCGGCCAGCAACAGAGGCATTGATGGACGAACGTGTAAATGTGGGCCGAGGCGAAGCCGAGGCACACATACGTAAGTCCATCAATGCCTAGTTGTGGCCAAGGCTTGTATAGTACTTTTCTCAAATAATGCGCGGAAATTAAAACAGTAAATTTTCTCAAATAATTCGCAGAAATTAAAACTCTTTTCAAAATCAATGACGAACAACGAACAACAATTTGTTTTTTTTTTCAATAAACAGCTTTCTATTTGCAAGCCAGTTCGAAATTTAAATAAAACCTTTGATGAGTTACCTCCTTGGTCGCCATGTTTCGGAGAAAAAGATCGTTCCATTTTTAAATTACACGACAGATATGAGTTTACTATGTAATTTATTTGGCCGCTAAACACGACAGATATGGATTTCCATACAAACATTGCCGGCCGCTGCGCGCATGTATTTGGCCAGTACAGCAATTTCGATTTATCTCGAAGAAGGTTGTCAAAATAATGCTCACATTTCCAAGCATGTTTGAGAAAAATACTTTTGGATATTTCTTTTTAAATTAAAACATACAAATAATGACCAACATATCAACCGTGATAGATAACTAAATATTGGTGATACAAATTATATAACGTCTTAATTGTGATTAAAATGCATAATATAGCTACGGCAAAAATGGAAGACGTATAAATAATTCGTAGCCAACGGTCTAAGAAACTAAAAAGTTATTCTAAGCTCCTTTCGCGATTATGCATGTTTCATTCATCATGACCATATTTAAAACATTTAAGTGTACTATGTCATTTATCCACATATAATTATAGGTACTCTATAACAAAATAATTGAGTGCGTTTCTTATTTTGGCGCAGATCTAAATGCAAATGTCGTGAAACGTGAAAATAATTGAGAATTCTAATTGGACATTATACCTACCAATTAAATGATTTAATTCATTCGCATTATAAGGGAATTTAATTGTTATGAAGTGTATATTAATGATAACAGTTTAGTAACGGGACTGCAATTAATTTTTTAAATTCTTTTCCATTTCACCTTATTTGTACAATCTTTCAACGCCCTGAGATCACAAATAAATGCATTATATTTTTAAAAAGGAATAAATTTGTCAGCAACTAAGTTTCAAAACAACTATTACTTAATTAAGTTACTAATTTTGACACCAAGCTAAGCATTGGCTTATTTTAACTTACATTGCCAGAAAACATTGTATTTAATACAATTGACATTCATTTGATATTATTAAGTATTATGTTATATGCAAAGTATATTTTCACAATGCAATCTTATTCTCTCCTTTTTAACAACTTAAAAGTATACAAAATTAAGTATATTAAATGAGATTAAAAGGTAGCACTCCAGTACCTACCCATACCATTTAGAAAAATGATATTCCTGAATATAATTATAATAGAGATTAATATAGCAGAGTATTCTGCAACGTTCAAAACATTCCTTTCTTCGTATCTATGTGAGTTTTGTCTCACGGAATTTGATTCCATTGGCAATATTACCTGGATATATTAGACAACGTGAAATTATAATTTACCATAGATATCTATTTTCTACAATATTGATAGACAGTTACATAATTGAAATCATCGTTTTCCGTCATAAATAAATATTACGCATTGAAAAGGGAACATCTCACAAACCTAATAAAATGAACATTTCATTGTCTGTAAAGAAAACTCTGTTGCGTGGGATTTTGAGAAATCATTGTAATTGGACGGCACGCTTATGTTAGCAGTTACGATAAATGATTACAAAAATTCAGTTGCAGTAGGTATGTAAACTACAAAAAAATCTAAATAAATTTCAGTGCACACATAGCTACAAAGTAAAGACACTGACAAGATAAATGTTCAGTACTTAACAAATAGTTTCATAAGAAAAGCAAAACCGTGCTCTCTAAAAGATATTTTACAAAAACTTCCCGTATACAATATGATGTATAAACTAATACAAGTAACGTTATAGGTATTACGTACAAGTGTAATTGAGCAAAACTTAACAAAACAGTGAGCATAAACAGAACAGCCTGGGATATAACTCCGAACTCTGCTTTATTCAGCTTAATTTTATTTCGATTCTATTGTAGAAACCGTTACAGAAAAATAATGTTAAATATTTTCCCCAGTTACATTTCAAAAGGTTTCATCCTAGAATCAGAGGGACAATTCTTGCAACACTGCCTGCAAATTTTCCAGTGATATGTATTTACAATAAACACGCTGTTAAAATAACACCACTAAAACCGTCATGTGAAAATTGACGTACCTTATAAAGAGTTTAAAAGTTGTGAAAAATTGTCTTTAATATTAACCAACTTTCCACGACTTTTGTCCCTAAGTTAGGTACTTACTGTTTCAAAGATACTTAGGTACTTAGCATGTTGAAATACTAACTTTAAGACTATTTCACATTTACTTTTAATAATATTGTTTGTAATAAATGTATAAAATATCATCTGTAATCTCTGTATACTTAATCACCTTTGTTTATATTTAAAAATTAAATCCATTTGTATCGGTATAAAAATCTAATAAGTATAAATCTGAGGTTATATCTTGGCTATGGCACTGTATTCTATGTGTTTGTATTCAAACTTTGTACTGGGACTGCGCCGCGCCGCTCCCAGCTAGTTACAACGTAAATATACCGTTACATGTATAAAAATACTTATTTACTATTATTGTTTAAGGCTGTGAAATGGTATGGTTCCAACTAATATATAAAATGAACTGTTTCTGTCTGCTTGGAGGCTCGGAGCGGCGCGCGCGGCCTCTCGGGAGGATCACACATTGTGGAAAACGTTAGTCACGGAAGACAACTCTTTCTAATTTTCTTCGATAATGATGTTTTTGTTTGTAAACCTCCAAAAGTTTGATAGGAAAAGCAATCAGTAAAAGTAAGAACGCGACGGGTTGCGCGAGCCACGCGGGCGCACCGCGCGGCACACGTTAAATTTCCATATAACTGCCCAATGAGATAATTGACCATAAAATAAACATACAAAACCCACTTAACATAATATTGCGTTATTCACTTTAAAAAGTGATAAATAATAAAATGGTATCCAAGTATGTGACTCCCACAAATTCACACGCTATTACATCTATTATAGATAATACGTAACAGTTCTTATTATGCGGTAGGAAAACGAAACCATCACAATAATATCGTAAAAATAAGCTATATAAGTAGTCTATAGATACAAACAGAGATGATAAAAACGTTCAAAAAGTTTGCTGAAATATCCTGATATTGTTTCAGAGTTTATAGTCCGTAGACTCGTCATACAAGCGACAGTTACAAACAAACTTGATATATTTAATATATCTCTCTTTAAACTTGTATACGCCATCAAGTTATTCAGTGAAGTCTACTGTATCTATTGTGGACGCGAAATAACCGAGGACGTCTTTCTCAATATCAGAATATTTCAACAATCCCACAAATTCATATATATCTTTATTTTTCCTAACGTCTAAGTATGTATTTCGCGATGAATGATCGAATTGCTTTGTAATTCGATAGTCTAAGCTAAAATAGAAATAAGATTACTCTGGCATACCCTTCCTCACCCCTCCCATGGATCAAACTACTTACGTCAAAGCACTTTACGAAATCACACACGTTACCTAATGGTAAAATTCACTAATATCACTCTTGGAAATTACGTTATCAAATCAGTCAAGAAAGGGAAGGCAACGAACCGGCCAAAAACAGCCAGGTTTCGAAATTAAAGCAAAATTTCGTGAATATTTATTAACAAAATAATATTTTAATTAAACGTTTGGCAATTTTCAGTTAAGCTAAAAATTCGAAACGAGAAAATGATAGATACATTCACACAGTTCCAAAAGGGATTCTCAATCACATTTCGTCACATTATTCCAAGTTTTAACGCTAAGTGAGCGAAATAGACACCTAACCTACATAGCTATCACAGTCCTTTCTCAGTCTGACCCTTTCCACATAAATGCATTTCAAAATGTCATCATCGTTGAAAAAACTGGTAACAACCTAAACTAAGCCAACTATAAAAGAAGCTGGTAGAAAAATTTAAAAGTTACTACGTTATTTGGCACCTATAATGTAACAATGACATTCAGTAATCTCAGTGTTAGTTACTGTTAACTTTAGGTAATTAAACGTAACAGAACGTTCTGTAAGTACTAACAAAATGTTTAGATGGCAAAAGGTAACCTACGTTTTTGGTCTACTTTCAATTATTTTTCTTTCTCTCCAAAATACTTTTAATTCTGATTCTTGGCCTAAAGTTATGCATAAATTCTTATCCTTACAATTTTTGAGCATCATATTTTCACTTATTTCTCTCTATTTGCCAGATTTCATCTCTTTAATACTTGTAAATAAAATTAACTTAACATGTCTACAAAATATTTACATATATTTATTAATTACAAACAGGCACAAATATGTACCGGAAACATTCATCGCGAAATATTTTTATGTGGTAAAAGATTTCAATTCTTATGTTTTAGATTTCAACGAAGTGTTTTAAGTTCTAATTTCTGGTTCGATCGGTTTTGATTGCAATGAGCGAACATTTCGACCATATCAAGAAGAATCACCGAGAAACCTAACTCTTACATGGTAACTTAATATTACAGGGCAAAAACGCTATATGTACTCGCATTTTTGACGGTAACACTATTCGTGATGAAATACGACAGACTCGATAGAGTATAAAATTTGTCGCTATTTATTACAGATCGAAGCTTGTTTACAGCGATCCGATTAACAATAAATCTCGTACCATTATTTGTATCGAAAGCTCGCATGCGCGAGTCGTATACTGGTTCAACGTCTCTGCCGGACAACTATTTTTGGGACACCGTTTGTCTATCTTTAAAATCGTCCTCAGGGTGTTCCAAACCTAATTGTAGAGACGTTCGGCGACGTATAAGTCGTGGTGCGGAGGCGCGTGCGTGGGCGCGGGGTGCCATCGAGGCGGGGGCGCGGGTCACTGGGCCGGCAGGCAGGGCACCGGCGCGCCCGGGCCCACCGCCGGCTTGAACTCCGTGGCGCCCGAGCCCGGGAACTGCTGGAATGGCGGCGCATAGCACTGCGGGAAATACAGCTCCGGCTTCACTACGGCTGACGCCGGCGGCAACGGCCGCGGAGTTTTCGAAGCGTCAGCGCGCCTCGCTTTTGCCGCGTGCGGATTCATATGGTTATCGATATGCTTCTTAACCTCCGGTTCGGTAGCGAACCGCCGTCTGCAGTTTGGCATGGGACAGCAGAACGGCCGGTCACCCTGATGCGTCCGAGTGTGCTGGTCCAGAATAGCTTTCTGTCGGAAGTCTTTCCCGCACTGCGTGCATTTGTACGGCTTCTCCCCAGTGTGGATACGGAGATGCTGATTCAAAATTGTCCGCTGCCGGAAGAAGCGAGGGCAATACACACAACCGTAAGGCTTCTCGTTGGTGTGGATGCGTAAGTGCTGCGTGAGATGCGACTGTTGCCGGAATCGTTTGCCACATTCTGGACAAGGGTACGGCCGCGACTCTATATGAATGCAGCCGTGTTGAAGCAGCGTCGATTTCTGTTTGAACTCCTTTTGGCAGATTGGACAACGAACGTATAGGGGCATTGCGCGACCCCCGAGGACATCAGGCAATTTACTACCTTTAAGGTATTGGAGTGATAACCCTGATCCAAACACGGTGTGATTTAGTCCCTTAGTATCTTTGAAGTAAGCTGGATACTGTGCTGTGTCACCAGGTGAGAAACATGACCCGCGCTGTTCTCCGTTCTGCCCGTCCCCGTCTCCGTAGGTCGACTGCACCTCCTCCTTGTTCTCATCTGGAGGGTAGGGCACATCCTGCGGCCACAACGTCGGCGTCGTTCCGTTCTTGAAGATGAGATGCGGCGACACGTCTGCAAAAACGAATAGTTTGGTGAGTCACATGCCCCGATTGTCGGGTGGGGGTAATCGACGAGTGGGTTAATCGAACATAGGACGGTTACAGGAGCGTCCGGCGGTCAGTTCCGCGTCTCGCCCAGCTAGACGGGCGACGAGGGGACCGAGAATTTGTTTGATAGGAAGGCCAATTGTGAGACCGAATCGAACGTGTGGGGTTTGGTCAGGATCGCATGCGCCGCCGGCACCGATCAGCGTCGGTGCCAGCGACGCGCGCGGGGATTGGGCCGGGGTATATATGTGTGAATAGCGCTCGCCTTGGTGTGTGCGGACGTGCTGGTTCAGGATGGCCTTCTGGCGGAAATGTTTGCCGCACTCGCCGCACGTATATGGCTTCTCACCGGAATGGATGCGGAGGTGCTGGTTGAGGATGGCGCGCTGCCGGAAGGAGCGCGGGCAGTAGAGGCACGCGTAGGGCTTCTCGTTCGCGTGGATGCGCAGGTGTTGAGTGAGGTGCGACTGCTGGCGGAACCGCTTGCCGCACTCCGGGCACCCGTATGGCCGCGAGTCCGTGTGGATGCGCTCGTGTTGCAACAACGTCGACTTCTGTTTGAAATCTTTCCCGCAAGTCAGGCATTTGAACAGCCGCAGTTCAGAGTTTGGGTTATGTTTACGCGGCTTCGGTGGCTCAGGTTGCACGATGTCGGGCAAGTGACGCAATTCTGGCGTCGCGTACTGATCTAGCGGGCCTTCTAGAGATAAGACTCCGCCGTTTTGTTTCAGATAATGCAATGGGAAACCACCTGTTCCGAGCATATGACTAGCCGGTCTAGTCTCTTTGAAATAAGGCGTGTATTGCTGCTGTAAGTCCGGTTGTGGGACAAAGCAGGGTGTCCTATCTAAGTGGTCTTGGGACGGTGGTGGTTGCTGGTTCTGTAGTTGCTGTTCCACTTGCATGTGTTCGGGAGATGTTTGTTGTTGTTGTTGCTGCTGTTGCTGCGCTTGTTGTTGAGCCTGTTGCTGGGCGAGCTGTTGTGTTGCGTCGTCTTGTGCGCCTGTGGGATCCGGGGGTGGGGGTGCGGGGGGATACGGTGAGGGGGCGGGGGAGACGAGCTGTGGCTCCGGCTGTGGCGAGGGTCCGCCCGGGCTCTGGTGCTGCATGGGCTGGTAGCCGCCGTCGAGCATGCCGCTGCCCCACTGGGTGCCGGGAGGGGCGCGCTCCACGCCATCTTTGTATAGCACGTACGGCGCTGTCGTATCTGGAATAAATGAGAACAAGCGTTAGAAATGCTGCGTTTAAACTTGAAGGCGGTGGTGGTTACATAGGTCGCGGTGACTTCCGTCACCGTTTAAAATTCAAATAGGTACCTATGTAAGATTTTAGAGCGTTAAAAGTTATCGCTTTATCGATTCAGCAAGTTCGTAAATTCTAGAACTTCGGTAACATAAAATTGTGTAAAAGCGCAGAAGCTTGACTAAAGTTCCAGTAAAGTCGTCGTAAAAAATGCACTATGAATCAGTTTTTCGCGATAAATCGGTAATATAGCGAGTTCGGTAGCGTGCAGCCCATCGCGTGATATTCGCGAGCCGGGCATGACACTCGCGACCGTAGTCAAAACCAATGAGAATTTAATGTAACGTCGCATTTATGAATTGGGCGAGACATTTTTTGATAAATATGCTGTATTATTTTATGACAAACGTAATAAATGAAGGCACGAAGGTACCTATGTTTCGTGCGACAGGAGAATATTCGCCCGTATCCTTTGGTGTCAGGAGTCAAGAGTGGGTAAAAAGTGTGCAAATAATACTGGATTGGTTTATCAAATGTTTTACCCACTCTTCATTGAATTCATTCAGTAGTTTTGGCTTTAAAACGTAATTTGGAAGTATAAGTAGAGTTACCTAATTCTAGTATCTTGCAGTGGCGACGGGCTCTCTACCTGAGACATTACCATTAGTCAGAATTCGGCCACTGCTTGTGAGTAGATGTTCTGAATACAGTAATAAGATAAGGTTATAAGTAATAAACGGTGCGCTGTGTTGCCAGCCTTAGCTAAGTTCGTTTTTGTAAACCTATAATTGTAGGTAGGTAGTCACTTTAGGCCTTTCCCGCGATCCTATATGAACTGTAGTCCTTGAGTCTACTTACTTAAAAATAGTTGGTACAGAATACTAACTATCTTCCAAATATTTTTGCAGCTTCCAAATATGAGCAACATTACACAACGTCTATTAACAATAATCTAGGTTCATAATATCATTTATAAAACACTCATCAGTTGAACCTTACATTACTAAAGGAACTGTTATTAAAATGATAGCACTTTCTAATGATTTACTTTCACAGATTGCAATAAACGCGGGAAAAAAGCGTCCATTTTCTTTTCCCGCCCATCTAGGGAAATGCAAATGGCGGAAAGAAAGACGTAAGACGTAAGTAGTTGTGCTTAATTAATAGTATTTTCACTAGCAATCATAGTTTTAAACGAATACTAGGTACGTTTGTTTCATATTTATATTTAAATTTCACAAAATAACATTTAATTCTCCTCAATAACCTCTCACGGTCCACAGTAGCTATAAATCAAGAGATATACAATAACCCCCATCGCATCAGACAAAGTTACAGATAAACCAAACACGTGTCATTCAAATGCCATGAGTAATGGGAACTCTGAGTTGCGGTCGCATTCACTCAGCGCCAGCGGTCAGTTTTTGACAGCCACCGTACCAAGATTGGGTTTCTTTCACTGGTTTCTTTACATACCCAAAGTACTTGAACGAAAAAGTTGTTTGCTACTTGTAATTTATGATTCATTTATTTTTGTTTTGAGATACTCGGGTATTGTGAGTTCGATCGCGGAAGATTTCGGACAGCATAAAAATTTACTTCTTGATACAATGAGCGAAAAAGAAATATGAAAACTGGGCACAGTTATGTTGTAGCCTTTAAAATCCGTCTGCAAGGCCTCCTCCGACCTGCCGATTATGAGGATACGAGCCCCCAGTGCTGCCCACAAT